>CM019754.1:23700249-24300249 GCA_009761765.1 Phenacoccus solenopsis | reverse complement strand
GTAGTTTTCACGTTTGTATTAGGAACATAACTAAATAAACGAGTTTGTGAGCTTGTCCCATCTTGATTATAGTTTGATATCTGATACCCCAACATGAAGACTTAAGAGCTTCCAGAGGGAACCATTAAGTCGTCTTATCACTTCGACTGAGGATATGGACGTTGGAAGATCTTCAAGTCGTACACGCTTGATTACACCACTGGTCAATTAATACGATTGAAATTTACGTACAACAGCCAAATACGTTTCGCGGCTATTCGGTCGATTAAGTAATTCCCTCATACAGACCATCGACTCGGAGTATATCTTATAAAAATGAGGTAGGCAACGATCTTCACACGTACGAAAAGTGTAGGATAGCGCGTGTGGAAATCCGTACGGTAATGACGTTTTTACGCTAGATTGCATCACTTTTGGCCAGCGACTCGTATGCATTGAGGCGTGAATGCACTGATAGAACGATGATGGCGTTGGTGGCCGTTTCGTTATTACACGGCTACGTGCTACGGGTGAGGCGTATGATCCCCTTTTTTTTTCACCCAAGGCTCGTTGCCAAATTACGAACGTGTCGCAAGGTCAGTCGAGGCGAGTTACTTTAATTACATCGAAGAAAATTTGATTCGATGTCACCACAACGTCGATGATGACTGATAACGTTCTGTCCTGGCGTAAAACCACCACCAAAGGGGTATTTCCCGGTGTATATGCGAAACAGGTCATTCTATACTATGGTGCTATTGTTACCATGTAAAAACGCGCCGGGAATTTACACAATCGCCAGGTTATACGATATTCGAATAGTGTACTTCACTTCCTGCTGCTGTAACCTGTACGTCCTCGAAAGGGGATGTTTTTATTACATTTCAAGGGTTACACTTTCCGTTAGCACGCGAAATTTTTTTTATTAAAAAACAACATTTTGCCTCAGCTATAGCCGTATTTCAATACCCATTCGCGCTCGTACTGGGTGTAGTATGGCATATAGTGTTTCGATGAAAGCGCTAATTTTAACGCGGTCGAAAAAATAAACTTTTTGCGTTCGATGTGCACTCCTTCCCTCCTCAGCGTGATAAAACGCGAAAATATTATAACAATAAAATTCCCCCTTCTTCGGTCATTCTTCATCGTGTATTAGCGCGGCCGATGGCAAAAGTGAAATATTTATTTTTACCATTTCATTAAATTCCGATTCCATTACAAATCGATACCCTACCCGTGTCTTCTCCTTTATACGCACCCTACCACCGAAAAAATTTGAAAAAACAATATGCTATTTCTGGGGTATTCTTTCTATCTCGATTTTTTGCGGGAGTTCAGTAAAAACTCTACAGCAGCGAATCGATAATACAACATAATTGAATATATTTATGCTAAAAGACCCAATACGCAAAAATTGTGTTTTGAGAAAAACGCGTTTAAAGTTTTTAAATGTATACAAAATGTAGAGAATTGAACATGAAGTTTTCAAGTTTCTGTTGGTGATTGACACACTCCTTGGCTATAAAATGGCGCAATTTCGAAGTCGAAAACTCGATTTTTGTTGGAGTTATTACCGTGAATGTGCAGGCACTTTATGTGCTGTTTTTCAATAAATAAAAAATTTAATGCTTAAAATTTAAAAAATTAACAGAGTTTTGATCTTGAAAACATATTTACAGGCTAAACACATACATTTAGATCATTATTCAATGAAAAAAAAAATCAACGACTACTCTGCAAAAGTGCGAAAATGGTTCTGCGTACTGGACGAATATAGTCGCACGCGTTAACACGTATACATACTCGTTTGCGCGTCATAATAGGGCATAGGATGGTTGCACGAACTTCATACATAGTATGTCTATAAGATCTTTTTGCATAAATGTATTCATTTGTGTGTCTGATGAAAAAAATTTAAATAAAATTTGGCCGTTTTGGTTCACAATATTAAACTTAATGCATTACATTTTTTAGAAAAACATCTCAATTTATTCATAAGTAGAGAAGTAAGTGGAAAAATCAATATACCTAGATTTGAATGGCTCATTGCTTCTCAAAAATGAGACCAATATTTTTGCTGTGAAGATGGGCGAAAGGTGGACTACCTAGTTGGAACTCCACTTTGCGATAAATATAATATGTTGTTCATAACAGAACAGAATCAGGTTATATAGGCTGTACTACTTTTGCAGATTGGTTCAGTACTTTATTCTCACCACATATAAAGACTCAAAATGGTAAGAAAACAATAAATTACTGTTATCTCATTTTTCGATTTTTTTGGTAAAAGTGTTTGCCTATTTTCAACTTTGAAAAAACTGCAAAAATTGTCAAAGTTGCCCCAGTTTACCATAGTAACATTTTTTCTCTTCAAGTCATGCTACGATCATTTTCGCTGAGCGATTCATTACTTTTGAAAAGCTTTATTATAATATTGGTGAATTTATAATGAAAATTGATAATTTCATCTTTCCTCAAAAAACAGCTAAGCTATTTGGCCGAATATAGATTTAAATAAACTAGAGAACAGCATGGATGAAAAAACAGGAAAACAAATTCAGAACAATCAAGAGCTGACTACTACCATAAGGAAACAAACAATCCAAAATCGAGGCAACATACGAAAGCAATAATAATATGATGGAAAATATGATGGTTTGAACGCCTTGAAAGAACAAATCGCACAACTTACTGCGGCTCTGCAAAAACCTGACACTCGCATAAATGTAGGAACACCAACCCATGAAAATGGCTGCAACCATATAGGTAGTAACAACGCACATAATAGTGATCACGTTTCAAATAGAACGCCTCATTACAGCAGCGAACTTCTTTTTGACAATTTTAATATTCATGACTAAATTACTACATATAATGGAAATAATAATTAAAATCATAATCAACATTTATCTTTCATAGTAAACGTATGTTCAAATACAATTTTAATGGTCTTATCAGAAAACAATACGAAATGAATCGTTGAATAATCTCATGAACAAACTCAATATGAGAGATGGACTGAAATAAAAGGCCTTCACTATGATAGACAGAGTCCGCCCTCACAGTACAGTTCTTTACAAAAAATGCGGAACGTTATAAGAAAATCCCTTTATAGATGTGCAAAATCCCTCTTTAATTATAATTTATATTATAAAACTAAAACTCGAGCCAACAACCCAACAGCTGACAAAACACGGGTTTTTTTCTCACGAGAATTTTAAAACTCGCGCTTGGAGTTTTTTCCGCCTCTTCAACGGCTTTCCTTGCTCGTGGAATATTTTTTCGTCATCGATTGCTTAGCATGAGAGATTTGCTAATTCGAACGAACATGAAGCATGTTTTTGGATATAGTGAGTTTTTAATACATAGAAAATATCCCAAGATAGTTATATGAATGATCACAAGAACTTGCTCACAAACGTCTTTAGAGTTTGAGAATTTGTTTGGTGGCAGGCGAGAGGGGAGAATTCATAAAATATGAGCGCAATAATTTCATCATTATAGAAAATAAAATATTCCTAATAATAGCACAAAATGGCAATTGCCTTCATTTACGAGTATTATGAAAGGAAAATGCTTAAATTTTAAAGTAAATTCAAGGACTGACTCAAAATCATACTAAAACTGAATTAAATTAGCATATCAAGTATAAAACATTTCCCACAAATGAGTGCGCATATAAGAAAGAATTCGATTAATACAACACCGCATAGGTAATAGGTATACAGCAGGAATAAGTAGGTTAAACCAAAACTAGACAAAACTACAGCTCGAGCCTGCAAACGATGGATAATTCTTGTTATAAATACAATAATAGGTGGATGCTTGTTTTAGTAAAGTTGCCTGGCGCGCGCGGCAGTTAATCACGGTACGGGCACCGGATCATAAATTTACTTCGTTAAATAATAGAGAGACGCACAATAACACGCAGTCACACATTAAACAATGCTTCCTGCCATAATACACCCAAAAAGTAATATCGCTCCGGGTTCTTTGTAGTGTACGATTGTTCCAACCTATAGGTACGTGCGACGGTATCGTCGTCGAGGTAATTATTTTAATATTATTTCATATACAACTAAATACCTGTTCCTTTCGCCGGCGTTATCGTTAATTATACGACGAGATCGTAAATTATATCGCCGTTCCGGCTCCGTCCGGTGTCTATTTGTCCCTTTATGGAGCACAATTCGTGGGTACTACGCAGATATTTCATATTTACGAATGTTAGGATAGGATTAGATTTTTTCTTAACTAGATGTAATGGAGAATTGAACGTATACGTAATAAGAATTTGTGATGATAAGAGTAAAACCAACAACTAAGTAATGTACCAAGCTATGAACCATTTTAAAAGGTTGGAATAGTAAAAAGGGGCGTTATGTTCATACTCCAATGAAGGACTATTTTCCAATGTTATTAAGTCAGCGACATGAAATAAAGAAAATCAATCAACAGGCCTCGGAAAATATCATGACTGGTTTTCAAAAATCTGTTCTATATCCTCTCGTATCGAAGAGCCCTTGCAGCGCTGTTAGATGGACGCCAAAGTAATTTGAAAAATTGTCAAATTTAGACATAACATTTGAAAAGAGAAATTATATCAAAACGAACTCGAAATAATTAGTACACAACTGCCCCTTGCGCAGTATTGTTGATGAAGTATAATATAAAGGTACAATATAAAATTCTCAAGTTTTAGTTAGGTAGTCATTCTCGAGTTCTAAAACATAATATATTATACATAAAAAACCTAGGAATTAGAACTTTCGACTTTTTAATATCTAGATGAACTATAGCCAGTAACTGGCGACTATCTTCACCCAGATGATTGAAAAGGCACTCATTTAACTTAATTAGAATCAAATCGCCCATTTTTACAACAAACTTAAAATTTTTTTAGAACTTGGCATAATTTTTTTAAACTATTTCCTTTCCTTTATACATAACAGTGAACATGGAAGCTCACAGGCGGCTCACTACACTCACAATTTTCAATATGAAATATCCCGCTTCCAAGGAGAGGCACTTTAGTTTTTATCTTGGCTTCGGTATGATCAGTTAGCTTCGTGGATTAATACGTTAATTGTACGCAATTTGTTCTAAGTTTGTTCGGTTAAATTTTGTGAATAAAAGTTTGTTTTACTCAGTCTCGTTTTATTATTTATATCTTGGAGTCTCATACATCAAAAGGTAAGTACTAGCCAAGTCGTACCCAGGGGCGTAACTAAGGGGGGGGGATGGGGGGAGCTTCCCCCCAGGTGTTTTGAAAAGTTGGGAAATTTATAATTGTTCAACGCTGAAATTGGGAACTTGAACTTTTTTTGGAAAAATAAGAACTCGAATAAATTCGAACTGATGCCAACTTATATCATGTATAGCGCACAACTAGGGACGCAGCCCCTTTGGCTTTTGGAAAGTTGGTAAATTTGGAGTTTTAGCGTAAAGTTGGTAAACTTGACCACTTGTGCAGTATTATTACAACTATTTTTAAATTTTTTGAAGACTAAAAAAAAAAACGTAAGCAGCCATGCCGCATTACTGGAGCTGAGTTTTTAACTGGGGCTTGTTTTGATTTAGTAATAACCTTGCTTAACCGTTCATGTCCTCGTTACGCCTCTGGTCGTACCTTATTATATTCAAAATGACCAACATGATTTAAGATGTTTCTGAAATTGAACCCAATCTCGAAACACTGGCATCAGGTTCAGGCTTGGAAAAAAATGTTCCAACTGTAGAATTAACTTCCACAAACGTTATTACGAACGAAGAAAAAATAAATTCGATCAAATTTCGGAAGTTTCAATGACTGATATCAAGAAAACAAACACAAACCACGAAAACTTCGTTTCAAATTCAAAACAGTGTTTCAACTCTCGATTCTAAGGCAACGAACACAAACCACGAAAACTTCGTTTCATATTCAAAAAAGTGTTTCAACTCTCGATTCTAAGGCAACGAATGACTTATTCCTCCTAGCGAAGAAATACCTTCAACTTCCAATCTTTTCAATTCGAATTTAAAAATAAGCGAGATTCCAGAAATTGCGTAGAGTGACATTGTCAAAATGGCGCACAGTTTAAAAACAAAAATAACAGCTTCTTCAGTTTCTGAAGTGAGTTCAACTATTCATTTATACTGTGTGAAAAGTTGAAATTTCAGCAATCGAGTAAATATCAATTTAATAGGTTTTTAAAATATACTCTCATTATACTTACATACGTTGGTTTGATCTTCTAACACATCCTATCATACGTTTTCTCATTGCCTACCTGATCTCCATATATTAAAATCAAAATGAAATTGGTTTTGAGATGCGCGCGCATCCTTGTTTTGAATAGCAGGTATAAAAGATATATAAAGGAAAAAAAGGTTGTAAATTTTAATAAAAGCCTTGTACATTTGCAAGGGTAAAGTCATAAAATTGTTCTGAATAGCGGGTATTTAAAAAAAAAAAAAAAAAAAAAAAAAAAAGTGAAATAAATTTTAATAAAAGCTTCATATATGGGCAAGAATTGCGAGCTCCGAAGGGACAAGGAGGAATGCTGCGGGGGTTGGGCCGCGGAGCGGTCAGGGGACAAAGCCCCCTAGTATTTATTAAAAATGAAATATTATCGGTAATTAGTGACTACCTTGCAGCAGCCACTGAATCTGAACAATTAATAAGTTGGTGTAATTTGAACCCACAAAATACATAGAGAGTTACCTACTTCTCTTGCATTTTGAATTTTATTGGCTTTTTACCCGCAGTAGCACGTATACGTTCAAAAAGATATTATCGAAAACAACCCAGTTAACTTTCTTCACACAAGTTCTTTTTTTTCTGCTTACCTTCAAAGACTTCTGAAACTAGGCTCTTGTCAACCTAACGCAGACACGAAACTTCACTTCTCCATCTCTTACTATTCTCGAGAAAAACGCTCTGACTCAAAACACCTAACGAACACCCATCAAAGACATGTTCTCTTTGCTTGTTTCTCATTGGTTGACTGTTTTACAACTTTCTTCTAACTCTTTTCTCATTGGTTGTCTGTTTAATCCTGTGGTCGTATGCTCATGTTGTCGAGTATTTTCTTGTTATCCGTGATACATTGAGAAGGTTTTGAACATGACTTGTTCTTTATAATATTGGTAAAAATGCATATTTTAAATTTCAAGAGAAAAGGCTCATCAGTTGTTACCTTGCGAGGAACAGTATTCGCAAAATTATTACTTCAAATTATTTCAGGTTTTTTCATTCTCGTGTCATATAGCATATACTGCCACTTTGGCTAAAACAGAGAAAAATATGAAAAATTTGAAGAGACAAAAAATTAACGCTTAAAAATTTCAACATCACTCATCAATTTGCTGGTTGGTTTAGGTAATTGTAGAGAAAAGAACTTATTGAGTAATGCCTTTCAAATCACATATCAAGAGTTTGTAGGACAAAAAAGAAAATGAAACTGCAAAAAAAATTCTTCACTAAACAAACAAGATGGTCGAATCGCAGAATGCAAATACATATTATGTAAAAATCAGACGATCATTGACAATACAAAGTAGAAACATTGAATTGACATCCACAGTCATACAAAAATTTACAATTTGTAAATTCATTGGTAATTTTTGGTTAAAAAAAAAAAGAAAAAAAAACAGAAAAAAAACAAATATTATTGTGCCGATTACCAAGATATTTCAGCCGATAAAAAAAAAAACAATTACTTGACTAATCACAAAAAAATTGAAGACGTTCTTATTGTATCACTAATCAGCAATGATGAAAAATAAAAGTCCTTTACTTAAAAACTATACCACTCTTACCAATACCATAAAAATAAATGAAAATTGATCTACTCAAACCTTGTAACATGGCAATTATCATTTTCCGCTAGATGAAGAACCTTCCCAAGCATCAAATTTCTGTTTGGCCATTAATCGCTTTTGTTCTGATTGAAAAAAGAATGAAAAAATAAAATCATAAAAATGATGCAATGAATTTCTAATAACACAATAAAAACGTTCACTAAAAATGCTTGAAATTACCTCTCGCATCAGACAAAAGCTTTCTTTCAGCTTCTCTTTGTTTCGGGGTAACATTAACTTTCATTCCGAGATGACCTGATACCAAACGTCGTGCCAATGAGACACATGTTTTAGGCCGAGTAACAGGTGGTAATACGAAATTACTGGCTTTGATTTTCGACTTAGCTATAGCATTTTTAAGGGGCCTGGTTTTCACGAATGGTAACTGAGTATTGAGAACTTCGTCGGCTAAAGAAAAATATTTATGATGAAATAAATTTTACAATACTATGATCACTAAGATGAGAAAAAATTTACCAATTATAGGACTAGAAAACACCGCTAGGGCATGTGTATCGTCGACCCATACAATTTGAAATCCTTTATCGGAGCGATAGGGAGTGAATACATTGAATAAATCTTCGGTTCGGAATTCAGAAGGGAAACCGTATACTTCGATGATACATTCACCATCGGTGGATCTTTCTTCTTCGGTTTGATAAGGACGGTAATCTTGAGAAGCCCGTTGCACTGATACTTTACCGATGGCGGTCATAAGCTGTGAAATTGACGGAAATGAGTTTACGATTAAAATGAAAAGTCAAATTAATGATCATAATTTACCTCGTCTATCAAACTCTGATCTACATATTCGCCATCTTCGTTAAATAGCTCTTCCCAATCGCAACTCTCGACGTCTAGTGATTTTTTAGCGGAACTAGATTGGCCAGATTTTTCAGTCTTTTTAGGAGGAGTATTTGGAGTTGAGTCGGATTTGAATGAGAAATCTCCGAAGTCTTGCGGATCGTTATTGTTCGGTGCTTCGTTGGCGATAGAAGAGAGAGATGAAATTTCTATGACGCTATCGCTCGAATGACAGCTATTTTCGTCCACTAGGGAGTAAATCGAAAATTAGAAAATAATTAATTACTGAATTTTCAAAAGTTTTTTTTATTTATTATTTTTATTTAAATAATAATAAAGAATAAAATAAATATATATTGAAATGGAATCTTTTTTTTTTTATTAATGAAAATATTTTATCATGTTGAAAAAAAAATAATAAATTAATAATTAATTAAATTTTATCAATACAAATTCAATTCTAAAAAAATAATAAATATAAATTTTTTGCAAATAATTTTTTATCAATTTAGAAAAAATACTTCATTATTATAATTATTAGGAATTTTTTTTAAATTTATTTTTCATATATATTACTCACACATGTTTTCTTAATCAACATACTTTATTAGTTTAAAAAAATAAAATGAAACTATATTAATAACCACTTTCTTTGAGAAAAAAAATAAAATAAAATAAAAAATAAGAAAATGAACCCTACCCTATTGCAATGAAATTTACTTTTAGTAAATTATTTTAATTAATTTAAAAAAAAAATTATTACTATATTGAGATTTTTTTCATCTGTTTTATTCGCCAATTTGATTAATTCAAAAAATAAAAAACTTATATAATTAATAATGACTGTAGTTGAAATTTTTTTTTAACAAAAAAAAAATTCTAAAATGAAAACTTACTACACTGCAATATTTATTTTTAGTAAAATTTTTTTCATCAATTCAAAAAAAAAAATAATTAATACTTTTTAAATTAATTTTTTTTCTGTTTTAATTATAGATGTTTTTGTATAAAACATTTTTCATAAATTTAAAAAAAGGATGAACAATAAATCTTTTTCATATAATAAATTAATAAACAAATAAATAAATAATGAAGAAGATTCATTTAAAAATAATAATTTAAGAAAATGAAAACTAAAAATGATCGCATCATTTATTTAGTAGTTTTTTTTATCAAGTGCAAAAAATATGAATAAAAATCCTTCAATGCTGAAAAACTCATTTCCAACTGTAAAACAATAATTTCACTTTCCAAGCAAAGAAATACATGAGAAACTAGAAAAAAAAATATTACCACTTAAAATGTCGACATCATCTTTCAATTCGTTGGTTGGTTTAGATAACCGAGAATTACTGGTGACAGAAGTTTTTCCAACATTCTTAGGAGACGTTGTTGTTTTGGATTTTCGTTTGGATTTAAAACCGATAGAATCTTCGTTAGGGTAGCACCTTAAATATTCTTCTAGACCCGTAACTGATTTTTCTTTTTCAATAGGAACATCAGGTACAGTTGAATCAAATGAGTTATTGTCCTTTTTACAGCTCGCTTTAACCATTCTAATAAATTCTAAATCTTGGTTAATGTTATTTCCAAAAGAACGTGATTCAATATCATCACTTGTGCTAGGTAAAGATTCATCAACTTTGTAAGAAGTTGTATCTATTCTATCTGTTATTTGTATATCATTGGCTGATTTATTTTCATCTTGAACTTCAATAGAGTGATCATCGACGGATTGAGTTGGAAGCTGTCTCTTAGCTCTAGGAACGTAGATCTGCAAATCTGGTTTTCTATTTTTTCTATAACAAAAGAAATTTTGTATTAAAATTATATTAATGAGATAAGCGGTCATTTGGAATGTATAAAGAATCTTTGGAATGTAGAACTCACTTGTCTTTGTTATTAAGAATACTAGTACGAGCGATATTTTCACGTTTTCGAACTGCAGGTGGACGATAGATAGGAGCAAACGATGATTTCTTTTTAGGCTCTTCAGTTACATCTGGGGTAGCATTTTTGATGGTCGTGAGAACACTGTCATCTTTATCCCTGATAACACGAATATTTGATGATATTACGGCATGGAAGTCAAGTGATTTTTATCGCTTTAGAATGTAGATAATTGGAAATGGAAGTGATAACTTACATATGGGTGAGATAAGAGGGAAATATTACAGTTCGGCGACCATATAATTTACCAACAGATAATGTGGATAAGTTGTCTTTGCAAAATGTCTCTTCAACGAGTTTGTGCACAAGAAACCTTCGAAAATTGTTAACCGGTGGGAGTAGAAGAACTTTTCTAAAATATAAACACGATTACGTTGCAATATCGTTGCAGAAATGATAATAATACGAAAGATACATGAAAATCTTACTTCTTGTTTTTTGTGACGTTCAATGTTTGAATAAATGCTCGAATGTCGATCATGACATTTTCAAGAAAAAAGCAATCTTCGTCGCTTAAATATTTGATTCCAGATTTGGCACCATCCATTCGGTAATCATTTTGATCGAGAGAAAAATTAGAGAACAATGACGTATTATATTACGACATCGTGAAACAATTATGTTGATTCAGGGGAAAAAGTAAACAGTGTGAAGGGATTTCCCTTTCGTTTGTATTCACGTTTTCACTTGATCTTTTCGATACATAAAGCAATGATACTTTTTAATTATTCGTTAGTTTTTTATAGTAACGATCAACAATTGTCATTTCGTCTTCGTGAAACGAAGAAAAAGTTACAAATTTGAGAAATTATGTCGCAGTCCGAAAATCAAATACGATTGTATAGTATACCAATGTTGCCATTTCAGAAAAAACTAAAATATGAAAATGATTTAAAAAATCAAGAGAAGTTCAAATACTTAAGATGTTTGCAATAAATGTACCTCAGTAAATATATTTATATTATTTAAATCCTTTGAAACTTTTGAATGTTTCACTTGGACAAAGTAATTAATTTTAATCAAAATTTTAAAATTTTCAAAATAGCTCTGTTTTTTTATTGTAATTTCAAAATTTTCCAGTACTGTTCACGAATCACGAGTAACCAATAAGATCTGAGATTGTGGGATTCTTCGTTATGGTTGGTTATTAACTAACAACTTGATGGATCGTTCGATTAATTTTTTTAATTTAATTTAATATTTTATTTTTATAGTTCTGAATCTAATCGAGCGAGTAATTACTTTATTAGTCATGATTCATGATTACGTTCATTCATTTAGGAGGCATGAAAAATCTCATCATTGAATAAATTATGTGCATTGTAATCTTATATGGACTCTCACTGACTATAGGTACTCAATAACATAGTCTTTCCAAGGCTACATGAATTAACTGAACCATCATACAAATAAAATTTTAATCAAAAAATTTAAACTTCAAAACATTTACACTATTACATTAATTTTCAACATATAGCACACACAATCATGAAATCAGATAATACAAAATATTCAACATAATTCCACCTACAAACACACACTTTAGGGTAACATTACACAGTACACACTTCGAGTATGAAGATTATAAATATCCATAAAGGAACATTTAAATAAGAATTAAATTTTTTCACCAAAGGAACAGGTTAATGTTCAGGCACACAAATTTTACACATCCATTAACAGAACAAAACCAAAAACATACATAACATAAATTCTAAATACGTTGATAATCGTTATCGAGGTATTTAAGATTTCCTTCTTGCTTCGACTGGACCACCACGATCAGATCCAGTTGAACTTATAGTCAAACTGGAACCACTTTTTTGCGATGAACTTTGACAAGACATTGATCTATTCGGCGCCGAGTTTCTAACCGCAGGTGGTAGCTCGACACTTGAAGGGTCCGCCTGAAAAAGTGACATTTTTCAATAGCAAATGCATTTTTTCTTCCATAATTAACTACATTTAGGGAGGAAAAAACGATAGTGCTTTAAAGGTCGTAAAATTAAAGAAAAAAAATCCTATGATAGATAGATAAAATTCAAGCGTAACGTACATCATGTAATACCTGGTAAGCTAGGGCCGTTATGATAATATCATCAGGTACTACTTTTAACGGCACTATTTCGTTAGTTAAAATATTAGCTGGTATTTTGTGATATTGGATTAGAGGAACGAAAGATTCTTGAAACACTGGTTTCCAGTCGATGTTGTTATTGTCGCAATACTTTTTCGTCCACATTAATGCCGCCTACAAAATTCATCGTCGTAATATCCAGATAAACTAAAACTCAAAATTCATCGAGTCAAGTATCTAATTGGTACTAACCTGAAATTTTGTGAATTCATCTGCTCTCAATTCTTCTCTCGATAAAATCAACATGACGACGTGCTTGGGTATTAAGGTGAACGAACCAAGATTAAGCACTTCGTTTCCATGCTCGTCAACAAAAGTCAACACCTGAAATATGCTCCAAGTTGTAAAGGAATTACAAATATTATGGTAAATATTAGAGAATTTTAAAAACTTCGTACTCTTTGTAACATAGATTTGGTACATTTATATTGCACATATCGATCAGCTGTCGATAACAATGGGCATACTGTGTCAACCGTAATACAGCATTGCAAAAATGCGACGCAAGCTTGTCTTAATTCATCGAGTCCATAATAATCAGCAGCATTAAGAACACCTAAATATGAAATGAAAAAATAAAATATTTTCGAAAAGTCGAAGAATTATTCAATTAAAATATCGTCATTACCTAATAATGTTCGTGGCTGTAAAGTTACGCAACCGGTATGAACATATTCAATCAATTGGCGGAAGACATCGGGTTCAAATTCTTCGATTAAAATTGTGCGATGTTGAGCTCCTTGTTTCTGTCAAAATAAACATGATTGACAGTTTTAGATTTTTATTTTTTATTTTATTAAAATAAAAAGGAAAATAGGCGACCCATCATAATTAGGCAGAACCCACCTGGATAATGTTCGGTGGAGCAGATAATAAAGGTTCGCTGCTTCTCTTTAAAAAAGAAGTCAGTTTCTTTTCAGATGATTGAGACTGTTCTCTTTTGGGTTTTTGAGGGCTCTGCGTATCGTATAAAATTTTACGAAATACTCTGAAGAAAAAGAAAAAAAGTTAATTATCGTGATATGATAATTTTTTAATTAAATTCACAAAGCTTTCTTTGAGGAATTAATTAGAGGATTTAAATAACAAAAAGAATAGGTATTTCGTATTCTAAAGGTTTCATTAACATAATAAAAGAAGCATAATTTAAAAAATGAATAAAAAGAGAATTATTTTCGATACACCTAGTTATCTACAGCATGTATTAAGTAATTACTGAAATTTCACTTGCTTGCTTCTAGCTGCTAAAATAGCCTTTACAGCACAAACTGGTTCACGAGTATCTCCTACAAGAAAAGTGACATCGCAGAGCTCTGGCATTGAAGCCAAAAATTTCAATTCTTCGGCGAGGCCACTTCTGTTGTCAAATGGGGTTTCGTCAACTTCCTCCGGAGGAACCAGTCCACCACTCTGCATACTGGAAAAGGGGAAAAATTACGATAAAAGTAGGTTCACATGTTACACAATGCATATATCCTCGATATTACCTATCTTCCGTATTCTTACTGTACATTCCCATCACCCATATGTCCAACTAGATTGATTTCATAACGTTAGCTTTCGTTTGAAAATTGAAACGTCTTCACCGGCAAAACGATAAAATAGATTTTTCAGTGAAACAACAACAGCAACCACTGGAAAAATTTGTAATCAAGCGTTTTACATTTAAGCACACTAGTAAAATGATAAAGCGTGTTACTACCTGTTGAAAATGAGTCGATAAATTTAAAGATATTTATTATTCGAATAAAAAGAGAAAAATTCTAGCAAAAGTCTATTTTTATATAAGGCGTAAAATCGCTTATCGATGCAATGTAAATAATGAGAAAGCTCGGTAGGTAGCTTAGAGAGAATTACGAAAATAAACGTGTCAAGTACAGATGAATGTTTGCTTACCATTGCTGGAAAATCATCGAGCGTGTGTTTTTTCGAGTATTACCAACTGGCACACGTTCTTCGAAATAGCGAATAACACGCAAATATAAGGGCGGAGAATTTAAGCGAAAAAAATCACCTCGTTCCCCACTCAAATTTCTGGGGTACCTAATTCATTGATTTGTTCTGAATGTGAAAGCTACCCCGATATAGTAGGGTGAATATAGACGCCGGAGGTTCGCGGGCGACCTTTCATAAGGGCTTCAGTGTTTACACGGTTCAAACGAGAAAGTGAATCGAGTCAGCGAAGTAATGGAATCGTTGACCCATTCGTTTAGAAAATCATTTCCTTTTCGAATTAAAGTTCTTTGAGTTTTGTCGGCATTGTTTTGAATTGAACAGAATGAATTTGGAATTACGTTTCGACAATTTGGAATTAAGTTAAGGTTAATTATACTCGTCTTTTGGCCAGCACCGTTATAGCGAATTTGCGCTGCCTCATCTCGCAATTATTGGTCGAATAAAGAAGTTGGCGCTGAACGGTAATCACTTCATTTACATTCCATTAACGAAATGAAAAGCTCGGCTCCGCTCCATCGAGTCGACAAAAACAATTTATTTCTTCGGCTTGATTTATTCGGACGTGTTGCCGACCTTGTTTTCCTTCTATGGTGTTAACGTTCAATCAATATTTTTCAACCGACATATACATATACGCTCTAAGTATCCCAAAAACTCTGAGAAAATGGGTGGGTGTGAGCGTAGGCCGCCAAATTATGCGACGTCAACCCCCTCGAATAGCGAAAACAATAACCTAAATAAGATTTTCTCAAGGTGAAACATGATGCGAGTACGATTCATTCGCGTAGAGCATGAATGAAAGGAAACTGCGTTCATAGGGTGAAATACCTTTTACGAGATTAAACGTTTTGAATTTTCTTTTCCCATTTTAGTGTTTTCACTTTAATATGTAATTGATTTTTTTTCTACCGCCTTTTGAAGAAAACTTTAAGGTTTCAAATATTCGTACCACTTGCTATTTAATCACCTGAAATTGTACTTCCGAGAGTTATTTAAGTAGTTGAAGTGCTTTATCTCTTTTCTTCTTCAGCACTCCGTACGCCAGATACGAAAGTTGGAACATTTTACTATTCTATATTATGAGCAACTCTTGGAATTGCAGAAAATAAATCTTTTTCAGACTTACGAAGTGAAAATACGAGTTCCCTTTCAACGCAGTTATGACGTAGGTATACTAGTTATATTACGGAGTTCACTAAGAAGGATCAAAGGGACTTCAGAGAATGCTTCAAACACAAGATGAAATAAACGAATTCCGTTTCAAGAGTTGAAAATATATATATGTATTCAAACAGTGAACGATATATATTTTAAAAAACCTTATCTACGTAACTGAAATATTTTCGATGGTAATTTTCTTTATAATTTGTTTGTTTATTTAACAATTCCCCTTACCATTTTTTTGAAATTTACACAATATGAGCTAACAGTAAGCTCCTATTTAGTGTCCTTGTGTTTATTCATTTTAATTTTTGCGATGAAAAATATATTTTAAAAGGCAAAAAACAAAATTTTTTATAACTACGAGAGAACTTTTCTTAAATAGGTAGTAAATACCTGCTACTACCCACTAGGGTGGAACGAATTTCATTTTATTTTACATCGATTGGGCACCTTGCTTAATTGTTGTGAAATGATTCTAGAAGTATGTGGAAAAATGTCAGCCCTCTAGATTGATGGGTCAAGTTTGAAAATGTTACAATTTTTCGAAAAACTTGAAAAAAATAATTTTTGTGTAATTCGAATTTTTTTTGTTTAAATGTCATATTTTCTCTTCCCAAAATTAAATTGGACAACAATTTTTCCATCATTTCAATGAAGCCAAAAATGCCAATAGTCCGTCGAAAATAACATGAACTGTGTCTTGTTTTGCGTCAGATACAAAATTTAGCTCATGCTATCTTGCATGGACTACACAGTATACAATGCATGAAAAAATTGCTTATTTCGTGTACTCTTCAATTTAATTCAGGAATCAGGATCAGGAGCTGTTGCAAATGATTTGAATTTTTACTAAGGAATCATATTAAGGTATATTTTCACGTGTAATTTTTGAATTTAAAAGAAGGCTTGTACCAATGCCGTAGCAGTTGGGGCAGACCAATATATCTGAATTAAAAACTAATGACCATGTCGAATATGCCCATTTTCAACCCTCAAAGGCAGTTTTGAAATAAATAACATAATCACATGTCCTCATTCACACAACTTAACATATAATTTAGCTGCCTTTATAATAGCTAAAGAATTTTCTAGCAAACGTCAGACAGGTATCCTGCGCTCAACAACTTTTAACAACTTTTCAAATTATTTACTGAATGTAAATAAATAATAAACTTTTCAGCCTCGTTTAAAAACACGATCACAACAGCCGCTATTGAAAATAAATTCGTGTAGGCATCGTATTTCAAAAATAACCCTTTTCTACTCGAATCGATCAATGAGAAATAAGTATTACGAGAAAACAGTAAAATCCTATTTTTTTAATTCAATATTTATTTAATATTTAGAAGGGAAAAAAAGAGTCCCTTCAATGTTTATCTTTTATTTCCATTTTCAATTTCTATTTAAGCTCTGTGTGAAGCTTTACGCAGAAATTTCATCTGTAGTTGAACGAATCGCCACACCAACGTAATCTTTTCATTATAAAAGGAAACCTTGCGGCGTATTTTTATTACACTATCGATATAGCTGGTAGGTAATGTGTAATCAAGAACAACTGGCAGTAAATCTTATCAACGACGAGTTTTCTCCGTAAAAACGAATGAATAATGAGAGGAAAATTTGGAATATTTTATAATGAGAAAAACCCCTTTGAGAGGTCTCGTGTTGTGTGTGCTCGATTTGAAAACAAACGATGACGTCGTACAGGGTGCTTCGCATAATCAACTCGGCCCGCTGAGAATATAAAAAGGTGAAACTCGTGTAAGACCAACGCGGGTCAATGAAAATTTCACCTTGAGATTTGTTCTCGATGGGTGGATGCGAGAGAGCTCACCAAACAATTGAGTGGAATGAAAATTTAATTTTCTCAGCTTTTTCATAACGCTTCGTACTGAATGTTTAAAACTCGAATAAGGAATCGAAAAGCATTAACCCAGATTAGAAGAGACATGATAGAAACATCTTTTTTAAAGTTTGAAAATATTGATGAAATTAGTTTTCAATTACCTTCAGGGAAAAACGGACTTGTTCCTAAGCATTAGATTTTAACAGAGGCAATCAATGACATAAATAAATTTGTAGCCTAAAAATAATTTATTGTTTACTAATTCAACAATTTTTTTATCGTATTATACCTATAGTAGGCACATATTTGACATTGTTAGTACCCAGCTTTACACTTACCTAAACCCAACATATCGATGCGTCTCTAGCCATAGTAGTTGTACATGACACGTAAATACATAAAAAAAAAAAATGTAAGCAGCCATGCCGCATTACTGGAGCTGAGTTTTTAACTGGAGCTTGTTTTGATTTAGTAATAACCTTGCTTAACCGTTCATGACTACAGGCCACACCCAATACCAAGTCTGAAAACCCCTACCCCCATCCTTTCTAAAAACACTTAAGAAGTTGAATTTGGCACAAATGTAGTATTTCTTGCCATGAAATAATCATGCGAACACATATTTCTCAAATTATAACTATTTGAGGGTCCTTAAATTATCTTCAAATCTTGATAATCCGCCATTTTGGATCCATTTTGACTCAAATTTAAGTGGTTATATTCTGGTCACAAACTAATCCTACACACAAAGTTTGACCATTCTAGGCCGATTTGGTGATGAGATATGGAAGATTCATGAAATTTCCTGCAGTAATTTCCCCTCCAAAAGCCGTTTTTTGCTCTAACTCCCCTCCAAAATCACTGAGGAAGCTAAAATGAAAATACATTTGTCACTTGGGCTCATTTTATCATATGACACAGCAATAAAAAATTTTCGACCCCTCCTGTACTCCCACCACTATTTTAGGTTGATAACCGCGTCTTCCCCCCTCCAACATCATGTATGGAAGCGAATTCGGGATATAGTATACAACTTATACCCAATAACCATATGAATTCATATAATTACATTTTTACCAACTTGAAAAAAAGCACTTCTGCGCATTTTCAAGAAGAGTTCCTCACCAAATTTTGAGCGAATTTTATGAATACTCGCCGGCACTACGCGTGGGGAAAAAAATATATATATATACCAAAAAGCTGGACATTTGCCAGATGATTACAAATGGTCTGAAACGCAAAGATTTGAAGACCCCACCCTCCCCCAAACCTTCCATTCCCAAATCAGGTAGGCTGTAATAGCTATCATTTTGTTAAAAACTCAGCTAAAAAAAAAATTGTGTACATGGGGTAATGGAAGTGAAAGGCATTCGGATCAATCTCAAGATTTTTTTCTCATAACCTCCCCCCCCAGCTAAAAATACTATATACATTTTTATCATCGAGCTTTTATTCGCAAAAATTTTAATTTTGTATATACTTAGAATCAAAATGCTGATTTTCGAAAATTAACTCATTCACTTCTTGAAATTTAAAACGAAAACTGTCCTCATAGAAAAAACTAATAGTTACTATTGGTAAGCTATTAGTTTTTAATAGTTACCAATTAATAAATTATCCTTCATAGAAAGAAATAATACTTACTACTAATTAGTAAACTATAAAAAAATAAAATGTAGACTATAGGCTCGTCAGCACATATTTACAAATAATACGCAATTAAATTACTACAATATATATTTCAGATAAAAACCATTAAAAATTTTTTCAACACACGCGATAAACACTTCATGGGATACTAGAAGATAGGTAATATTGTTATGCTTTTAGCTATTGTGGTACATATAATAATTACATATGACATTAAAGATTTCTTTGGGTGATTTAATTAGAAATAAAAACATAATAAAAATACGTACATAATAATAATTAGTGTTTTCATTTTCAACGTTATCCAATGTATAAATATTTCTCCTAAATCATGGTTGAACAGAAAAATTTGAGTTAAAAATCAATTGACGAGATGATACTTGATTCGAAATATTAAACTCTGAACTCACTTTATACAATCAATATTTTGAAACGCACTTTAACAGTTTTTGATTTGATGTACATTCAATATCGAAAGAACAAGAAAAAGAAAATTTTACGAAAATACTCAAAAAATCGAGACTAACAGCTATCAGATCACTAATACATGAAGCGCTTTCTTGTTCCCTATTATAGCACAGATAAACTCATAATACTGGTGGTTATGAATTTAGTAAGTATATTTAAATTGAAAGAAGAAAAAAATAATAAATAAATAAATAAATAAAAAAATATAAAAGCTTGAAAACGTAAGTTAATACACCATAACACAAGAGTGCATCCTCTAAGTAATACCATAAATGCAAAATCAATCAATATCCGTCTTACACTATCATATGTGGTAACGTTCATTCGTAACACGTTTAAAGTAATACATAAATCATATAAGTACGTAACTTTTTAAGGGATCGTTAGGGTGTGCTTTTAGTAAGATATTTGTCACTTTTAAAAATTAATTAAAAGTAATAAGTAACCAAGCGAAAAAAAATATCACAGTATTCAATATTTTATCGTTTCTCGTAGAAGATACGGTTTCGCATACAGTGCACGGTAACCGATAGGGTGCGCTGAATACTCGACTGGAAATTCGTATTATTCAGCCTCTGGTTCTAAGGCGTACCAAGCTTTGTGATTATTAAGATTTTGTTCTTTCAGCTCCAACGTTACCTGGCCCATATCCGAGCTTCTATTCATGAACGATGTTTTCTGCGAGATAACACTAACGCGAAGCTGGCGAAATGGTATTTCATCGCTGCTCACCACGTACTCGAAAATTTCCTCATACACCGGATTACACGTGTCTTTGATCACCTAATGGAATGGTTGCGTTATAAATGATGAATCAATCAATAAATTAGTAGAATTTACGAAGTTTATTTACTTTTGTTTTACGTTTGGTTTCTTTCGATTTAGGCAACATATAGATTTTCACATAAGGATCTGGAAGATCTGTTGGATCCTTGATCGGAAGATCTCTGGAATATAATGAGTCGTTATTTTTTATGAATTTCATATTATGAAAAAACTCGACTTTAGTGCTCTAAATTTGAGATTGGTGAGAGAGTACAGGCATTTTTAGCATTTACTAGTTAGCGGTATCCCATTTACCTACGTATTCAGCGATCAACTTCAAGGTCATGCAACATTAAAGGAATTTTATGGAAGTTCGAATTTTATATTTGTATGAATACGTCACTATTTTTATTTGTTACAGTTTACCGACCAAAATTCACATGAACACAAAATTATAAAATAAAACAATAAAAAATGTTATAACAACTTCGATAAACAGAATACCACTAGCTGGGAAACACTATAAACGTTTGATTCATCTAACTCTTCTAAAACCAAATGTATTATAGAAATAATTTTATATTTCCTTCATATATATAAGATACTTACACAATGCGATGAATTATGACAGTCAAACGTTGCCTTTCTGGCACGAAGTTCAAAGTCATCTCAACGCTTCCCAACTTCTTCCTAAACGAAACAAATTATGCCACATTAGTAGAACTATTGGTATCATAGTTAGAATCAAATTTAAAGGTACAACTCGAACTTACTGTTCGCTTTGAGAAGTCCTACGTTTGCGCAGACTACCCTTGATACTTCCAACTTTACTGCTTGCCTTTGACTGATCGAGTTGATCGGATATCCATTGACACGAATTACTGACTTCTTCGGGTTTATAAGATTCCCAATTTACTTCTTCTTCTATGACACTCGAGCTAACAGCTGCGATGAAAAATTAGATGAACCTCCAAATTCTTTCATTATAAAAGCAAACCGACTTCAGAACAATTAACTCACAATTGCCATCCTTATCAACGCTATCGCCATTCTTGTCGAGAATATCGTCTTTGAAATCCTTGTCAGTAGATTTATTGGTATCAGTGACATCGGTAGTGGTGGTTACTGAATTCGGCGTTTGTGGTGGCGTAACATTTGGAATAGACGAACTGAATACGAAATTGGGTACATCTTTTTTCGGCGCTTTTCGTAATATCTACAACATAAAATTTCACTTGTGGAATAATCCGAATAATATGGTATCCAGAGAATTGCACTCAAAACGTTCGTATTTACCCTTAATTGGGCTGAGAATAAAATTTTCGTATTGACGCCGGATTTTTGTAACGGATGAGGTTCAACATCCTGTTTTAAGTCATCTTTAGCCAATAATTTACTCAACGAGTACACCATTGAGCCTATCTCCTGACCGCTTTTCTGGTCGGTAACCTGAAGAAAGCGAGAATTTTATAAAAGAAGAGGTTAGTTTTGAATTTTATTACTTTCTTTACTGACCTTCAAAGTAAACGAATCAGTTTGCGGATTATGAATTAAAAAGGTGAATCCTTGTTCGTAAACCGGAGAACTAGTCTTAAACTGGACGCCAGTTGTTTTTGTTTCGTGACCGGCAGTAATACTAACAATAGGATCAGGTCGTTTATTGGCGCGTGCGTCCTTAAACATGATTCAAATTAATATTTATATATTTTTTAGATACTTCGAAAACAGGAATTTTTTCATTTACCGGCAAGTTCTGAATGGAATCTATGTATAATATTAAAACAGCCGAACTGATGGCAGGAACGCGTAATTTTTCCAGCTCGTCCATAGCCTAATGAACATCCAAATAAATTGTGATTGTAAATTATTATATGCATAATATAGTAAAAATTCAAACAGTTTTTATTAATTCACTCACCGGTTTCACATCGGCGACATTGCTGCTCAATTGATACCATGTCAGCCTAAGATGTACCATTCCATGTTTTACTTCTTCCAGTGATACCCACTGTAGGAAAAAAAAACAATCGTTTTAGGTTAAAAAAAATTTTTCAACTATATTATTAAATATTGAAATTTCCATTATTTTTATCTTACTGAGAAAATAAGAATAAGAACAATGAATCAATTAATTAATTAATTTTATGTAGAAAAATTAGTACTGTTTTTTTTTAACACCGTCAATACAGAGGCAAGCCCATTAAGCATGGTGGAAATACGTCCGGCTAGATTGTCAATTTTACTATATTTTCAGATTTGATTTTTAAGCCAATGGTCAATTTTAATGATGCTCCTCGGGAAGGGGGGGAGGGTTCTTTGAAAAACGTTATACACGCGGTAAAAATCCTATCTGTGGCTAATTTCAATGAAATGACTTGAAATTCGGTATGTAGGTGGGGACATCTGGTAAGTATACTAGAAAATTTTTTCAGTATTTTTCAACCAAGATTTGACCTTGAAGAATTATGAAAACTTTAAATCGCTCTGTAAATCGCAATTTTCGAGAAAAAATGTCTAAAAAAATCGTAATTATGTTTTCTAACATATTTTATAATTTAGGTATTTTTTTTTTTTTTTTAATTTGGGACACTAGATTAAGCCCATAAAAACCATTTCATAACGCAACTTATTAATCCTTATTTTTCACTTCATACGCGATTCTTAACTTTCATTATTGGTGATTTTTGTCATTTTTACATAAACTTTCATATCCGATAGTACGTATTCTGAGTGCTTTCTTGAAGTCATAATGTGTCCATTTTTGGCGTTCCTATCGTAAAATAGGAATAAGGGGAGTGAGAAATAAATGTTCTTCGATTTTCACAAATTTTAATATGTTTTTTACTTTGAGCTGTAACTATTCTGAAGACATATTCAACCCCATGCGAGCATTTGTGAGGAAGGGGAGGGGGTGGTTGAAGGATCATCAAAGTACATACATATTATCTACAACTTTTTTCCATTTTTATCTCTGAAAAAAATGTTTAGAACTGGATGCTTACTCTGACTTTGCCATTTTGGCATTTTCAATCATATCTGAGACCACTTATAGATCTCTATAAGCACGTTGAAAATTAGAAGATCGTAGAATTTCAGAAATGGGAAATAACGCCTCAGAAAATCACTAAGTGCAACCATCTAATTTTACTCCCACTAATTTGAAGTGAGGGTAACACCCCACAGAGGCATTATAAAAACCAATCATTGGCTTAAAAATCATATTTAACAAATACTAATCGTGCTTCAGGCATTTTAGACATAATTTGTGTCGTTTTGGGAAATAACTGTTACCACGCTGAGTTCTGGTATAGTTGTCAGGATAAAAATGAAACATCTAGCCTAAGGCATTATAACTATTCCTAATGGACTATAGCCGTTTATATCGTACTCCGAAGAGCTATTATGATAACTTAATAGGTAAATTAATTTTAGAAGTAGGTGCACGATTTTTGTCTTTTTTAAATAAAAAGGAGTATCCGTAAACTTACAGTGTCTACTTCTCCAACATCCAACACGTCATTCAACTTCAATTTGGCTCTAAAATACATAATATTAAATTACTCCAAAAAATTTACACATAAGCTGTTAGATATTAGACTAATTGTATTTATGCAATATGTATTTCCATATAGTCGTGCTATTAATAAGCTGAATGTGCACCGGCAAAAAAAATGAAATTTTTTCAATTCAATCAAACTTCTAAATTAAAGATATCGCTATCAGGAGAAAAAGAATGCCTTAAAATGGAAAACAGTAGAATTAGGAGTTATGAAAATCTTAAATAATACTCGAGCATATTCATTTCGGACTAAGGAGAAAAGAATCCAATAATGAGATTATGCTTAGGCGAAGTGGTACCGTTAAACCATGCATTATCAACTACACGACACGGTTATCAAAAGCCTAATGTTCTATAACACTCGTTATACCTACAATATAAATCGCTTACGATGTTTCTTTCTGCGCATTCCCATGTGTTACACTTCAAAGCGTAAGCCATTTTCAATTAAATAAGAAAACGCAAAGCTTATTCAATGTATTTGCTGCTCGTTCGAGCGTTACCGAAACGCTAAAGTTTTTGGGACATCATCAAATAGCATCCATGCAAAAGCTTTTAATATAGGTGAATTCGTAAATGAGCTCGAACAGAGGAATTTAATTTTATCCAATCACGGGGGTGAGATTACCTCGAGTTAGTTTGTCCATGATACACAACACGTTAGGATAATCACTAGAGAATTCTGTCGAAGCCAGATAAGTACATAAAGCTATTGACAACATATCCAATTTACACTGATAGAATAAAAGATAATGTTATTTACGAGTCATATTGGTACACATTGTCATTATCATCCAATACATAGTAAATACAGTGTCGGACTCGATACAAAGCTGAAGCTGGTGAATGAACCAAATCAATAAGAGAGATGGAATCGTGAAAATTTGCACATAGTTCCAGATTAATTTCAATAACAAGCTCGTTCGTATAAGATTAAAAGAGCAAACTTGTTTTGTCTATTCTATTTTTTTGTTATTTTTTTTAAATGTATTATTACTATTATTTCAAATAATTATGTAATCGCAAACAAGCATTTTCGATGAAGAAATGATAAATAAAATGAAGGCAAAAGTAATGCTTATAAATTTGAAAAATTTTTCGCCCAGATTTTATTAATTTCCGATTTCTTCCCTTCCCCCTCGCTTTGTACCCAAATCCTAACATATAGAACAGAAGCCTTCAAGCCAAGGCTATTTATATATAACTTTACACCCAAAGCGACTTGTCAATACAGTCGTTTGGGTGCGCATATCGATCCCAAAGATCATGCAAAACACAAAAAATTCAGAAAGCTCTGAAAAAAAACACAAAACAAACATATAAGCCACGGACAATAAATGAAGGCGATAGGGTAAAAAAAAGCATCGTGCTCGAATCCCATTACAGTCATTTATACCTTCCCAAAAAATCGTCGTTATCATTTCCGGGTAGAAGTCCTGGATCCCAATCCCAGACTTCAAATTTTAACTCTTCGAAACGAGGATACATAACTATAGCCTGAAACCGATTGAAGAAAAACACCGTAAAAAACCGCCAACACACAATTACAACATGTTTACTAGACGACTAATGAATCACAATTCCTACAACCACTTACCGCAACACCATTGAGAAAAAAGTGATAACAAACACACTTCTACTCATGCATAACAATTTTATTTCAACACCACCAGCTGTTTCGAGCTTTTTTTTTTTTAGCGCAAAAGCATGCATTAACCTTCAGATATCTGACTTACTTTCCAAGTTTATCGTCATTTTTGGTACCGTCGTCTTTATCGAACACACTCAGTGCGATATATTGGTCCAATGTTTGGTAAAGTAAGAACTGTATCGTAAAAGCGAGAAAAAAATGAACAAATTTACATTATGGGCCTAATGATACGCCAATCAAACAAGTACACGAAAACTCTCGCCGTAATCAAACCACAACTTTTATTATTTATTCAAATCAACGAAACTGATTTCGGAGTTCAAATATGTTATGAGAAATTCACATACCTCACACCAGAAGTCCCACTTTGGGTTAACTGTATTGTCGATGGTTTTCGAACGGTATTCTTGGGCGCCCATCGTAACGATTATGTATGGATCTGATTTACCGCGACCCATCATACCGATGTCTTTCTTCATCAGTTTAATTGCTTGTACCACTTGTACTCGAAGTACACCCTTTGAATTATAAATAAATAATCATCGTTGTAAGTTGATTAGAAATTATCGACAGTTGGTAAATGATACTTACATCTGGATCGGGAGTTTTAATCGTTTTTGCGGGAATAGTGTCACTTAAAACGATGGGTAGTTTATTGGGTAGGACCATCATTGATGAAATGTTATCGACTATCACTTTCCTCAGCACATCGCTGGAAACCATCAGTTTTAACGAAATTGTCGAGGTGAAAAAGTGTTATATCATTTATTTAAATATATTCACCTGACGCCTGGAATATCTAGTATATCAGCAGCACCGACCAAGTTGAAATCTATGCTTGGTTTACTCAAAAAGAAAATTTGAATTCCCCCGACAAACGGTATAACTGGGATCAATGGCTTCATTATTACTCTCATCATTCCATGGATCTTCAATTAAAATAAAAAATAATTTAAATGGACAATAGTGAAATTGAAAACTAAATGAAAAAATCTTATTCAACCTTTGAATAAAATTATTTTACAACAAATTAATGTGTCTCTATCTGTGGGATTATAGAGACAATAACATGGTAAAAAAATAAACATAATATTGTATTTTACCTCTGAATAAAAATCCATGAACTATTATTTAAAAAAAAAATCATTTTAATGAGTAATTTTTTAAATTAAAATTGAACCAATTTTTATTTATTATTTATTTGATGTCTTTATAATGTCTTCATGAATATTGACTTCTAAATTAAAGTGCATACAGTATTACTGATAAAAATCGAAAGAAAAAAAACTTTTATACGATGCTAGATTGCAGTTTTGAATTTTCTAGAATAAATTTGATATTTTAAGAATGAGGAGAGATTACATAGAAGAAAGTAGAATCACCATTAAGAGCGTAGTTGAGAAAGTGGATGAGGTTTGTTTTCAGAGAATATTTTTGAAACTATTGCACAGAGGATGAAGCAAAAGAAACATGGTAACTGTAAGAGGAATATGGCATATTGTGCAAAGAGGGAAGGGTTGTCTATTATAGAGGTAGCCATAAGTGAGAAACATACGCCTTAGTGGATATGGCACACCATGACTTTGCTCCTTCTTCAAAGATTCATAAATAATATTACAACAGAAAATTATGCTAAAAAAAATCTTATTCCATATATTTGGGGCATAAAATTTTCAACAAAAACTGGCGCATTTTGACGGCCGTTACACTTAAATTTTTATTTTAGAGTCAGATTATAAAGAACAATTTTAACAAATTTCAACAAAAATGACCAATTTCAAATCTGTTATTTTTTTAGTAAATTTTCAATTGTTCTTCGATTTTTTTTTTTTTTTTGAAATAAGACAAACATAGATGGTCCAGATTTATAATAAATTATTTCTGTGTTGAGTAATATTGATGCCTAAAGTTAAATTAAAAATAAAGACATTATTTTAAAATATCTCGATTATGCCATTTTCATAAACAATCAATAAATGAAATAAAAAAAAAAAATGGATCAGTTATACCCATTTTTCGCCCAGAAATCGTGAATATAAACTGAAGTGCAAACGAATCTCTTTTCCTCAAAAATGTAAGCGAAGAGCGCAACCCCAATAAAACTACATAACTCATTACTTTAAAACAAAAAAAAGCACGTAATTTGTATCATTAATTAGTCATTATCTCCAGAATTCAAATTACACAACTGATCGATTATTCGAACCATGTTCGAATAACTGTTTGCGAATGGAATGCGATAAGGTGATAACGTCGTTGCATTTCAACACGCTTCGACGCGTCGTTTTCATTACTCATTAACACGACAATCGTTAATAATTTCAATGTCGAACTAATTACAAAATATAATCATAGGTGATGTTTTGCACTCCACAACAAACCTGAAAATCTTTGATACCACCAGATAACCCTTTGAGATAAAATGAAATATCGCAATCACCAGCGTAACTAAAATAAAGAAGAATAAATATTTACTGAAGTAGGTATTAAAATCAAAGTAGGCAAATAAATAAAAGTCAATATTTTTTCAACTTACATCAAATCTATATCCATCATGATTTCATCACGAGCTATCTGCTTGTCGTATACTTTGATACCACCGATTCTAGGAGGCTAAGTAAATTATCGATTAATCATCAATAAATTAAAGGAAAAATGAGTAAGTAGGTAAGGGGAAATGAGATGACGTACTATCGTTCCAAAACGAAGTCTATCGAACTGAAATCCATTCATTTTATACAAAGTTAAAGTTTCCTGAATTTTAGGCTCAATCGTTGTCTTAATCATATCCCGCATGTAAGTATTAACGTTAGGCCAGAGTTGGACCAACATCTGGAAATGATGTAGAAATTTAAATGTCAACAGATATTACCTTCCACTACTATTCTCGAATGAACATAATGGAAAACTAGAGAACTCACTCTGTTCATCCATTCTGCTCTATCAAAATCTGGAAAATAAACCTGCGAACACAAAGGCCAAATCAAGGCCAAATTATTCACGTCAATGCGAGCTTCATCGTTTGATGTAAAACATGCATAGATTCTCTTCAAAATTCGCTTACCCAAGCGGGAAGATCGCTAAGTTGAGCGAGAATAACGTTTTTCTCATCCTGCACCGCTAATTTCACAGACTGTCGTTTCCGGTCGCTGGATTTCTTCCATTCTTGGCGAAACGCATTTAACAATACCGGCGCAATTAGCCACGCAATGCTTAAATCGAAATAACCGAATAAGTAGATAGTTGAAACTGTGGCTAGATTTTTCAAAAATATTTTGATAATTTTGATGAAATTAGCACTCCCATCTTCATATTTTACGACAGCTTTTTCATCGGAATTCATCGCTGAAATTCCGTCAGATTGGAGAATTTCAAGAAAGAACGCGAATCTAAATGACTACTTATTAGATCATCACCGAATAACTATTTTCGTCGATAAGACCCGTTTCATACAGCGCACAAGCTCAATGCTGGTTTGCGTACATGTCGAATAACTACACAGTACACACGAAAGTGCAAAGTGATCATTCCATAAATCAAGTTCCTTCCTTCACAAATTGTGTATTGTGTTTTATTGCTTCGTTTCGTGTGACGCATGGAAGAATCAGAGTTGCCTTGGTAATAAGCGGTGAAAGTAATAATTCCCACGGGAGTACGGTAATGCAATCATCCTTGGAGAGAACTCCCAGTCTGTCGATGATTTAAGTATCTGTAATTCCTAAAACATTAATAATTCTAGGTTAATAATTTGAGATTCGTAATTCAGAATGACCTTTCTGATTTCATTTGCAACGAAAAATCAGAACCCTTAGATACAAGCGTATTTCATACATTGGTAATCTTGTCTGTTTCTACAAACAGCTGAACTGATATGATAGCACCCGCTAAGAATGAAAATAAATGTTGAAAAAACATTTTCTTTTTTCGAAAGTATTCTAGCGTTTAAATAAAAAGTAAACGAAATTTGGAAGCCTCTGAAAGCTTCCCAACGATGTAAACGAATGTTCCTATCCATCTTCGGTGATACTAACTTACATTCAACTTCAGGTACAAACTTATCTTCACGATTGATTCATGCTTGTCGTTTTTTAATTGAATATTTCATGTAATCATTTCTTTTCATAGCCAGTATGGATGAAAATAATAGTATCACCTTAATAAATAAACTATGTGAATTATTCTTTCCTCCTGAGACAATTCTGAGCACTAAAGGAACTCTGAAAAAATTACAAACACAAATTATATCGCAGCTTTTTACGCAGACATTCAAAACAAGTGATTTTTAATTTTCGACAAAGTGAATATATCAAATATATACATTTCTTATGTTTAACCAATCTCTTTCGTTTCTTCAGATACACCAGAAGATGATCTCAATGAACCCAGCTCTGTACTGAAGACTGATATTCTGTGTCAGGCATTGAAGAACAAAAAGTCTCCAACTGATCAAAATGAATACGCTAACAAACTATATGATAAAGTAGAAAAAATAATTCATGAGAATGATCCAGATATCTCAAAAAATATTTTTTCATTTTTACATGAACTTTCAAAATCAGCTGAGACTAAAACAACTGCCCAGAAAGTGAGTGTGAGATTTCACTGTTGATTAAAATCTTTTCGGAATTCATTTCATGAAATGATTTTAATAATGAATAATTTTATTGTAGAAAAATCCATACAAAATACCTATTAATCATAACAATAAGTTATTTTCCGACATCATCAAATATGAAGGTATAGACTGGTCGGTATTTCATGAAGATCCTGTATGCATTTCGAACTCGTGCTTCGATTATCCGTTTTATGAAGAACCAGGAAAAGGCATCTCGTTCTTTAAAGAACATATAGCCGAATTCAGATTACCCACTAGGTAAAACAATAAGACAAACAACATTCTCTTGCTCTCATATACAAATGTAACTTCTCTAACATTTATTTTTGATGTAGCGATTCTTCTGCCCTTTTTGACACGAATTATAAAATCTGGAGATTTGATTTGAATAAACACGTGGAGCCAGTAGTTCTTGTAAGCATATCGTCGCCACTAAATTAAAAACTTTATAAAGTACTCATAAAGTTAATTCACAGGACGAAGGTTTTGTAACCCCCGGTTCCGAATTCTCCGGTGGAGAGAGCATCAAAGATGAAGAATCAGAATCTCAATTCTCTGATAAACTTTCCGAGTTGAACCTTAGCGATTACGAATCAAACGTGCCAATAAAACGTTCGTGGGATCGTTTGGGCAATGAAGATGAATTTCATGAATTACCATTTTCTAGTGAAAGTATCAGTAGTATAATCCATTTTTGGAAATTATCAAATTCTAATCCAAACGCCAGAAGTAGATGTTTCCCTATCGGAGAACAAGTTACATTAGAAGAACTAATGACAGATTTAGGTTATTTGTTACTTGGTATAGCCTCGCCTTCGTTTTATTTCAATCAGGTTTGTATTGTCTGGATTTTATTTTTCGTGAGATAATGATGTTGTAATAATTTGTTGAAAATTTTGTAGGAAATTAAATTATTCGAAGTACGTGATAAACTCCATACGTCAACTTTATCACCGGAAATCTTAGCTGATTATTGTAAGGATATGCTTCAATGTGCTAATTATTATTATTCCTTGAAAACGTTCGCCGAAGAAAGACTACAAAAGGCTTATGGCAGTATTCATTACGTATGTCTTGGCTAAAAAATGTTCGCAATTTTTTAAAATATTTATCCAACATAATAATTCCAACTTCTCCTTTTCAGACGTTTTGCAAATGTGTACAACATATATTAAACATGTATAGATATTGCCTATTAAAAATCGAATGGCAGAATATTAAATACTTATCCAATCTTCAAACGTTGATAGTACCCTTGGAAAGAAAATTATCATTTTTAGCGAAGTTTTGTTTAATTTCCATCAACGATCCGGGATCAGGATTGAAATTTCCATCCGGTGCTCAACTGCTGGATTACTTGTATAGTAATTTATCTAAAGTAAATAGCACTGAACTTGGATACTTGTTGTTTTATACCTTCGAAGCGTGCTGTAACGCCTATTTTAGGTAAATGAGAAAATGTTGTGGGGTAACTAATCGCCCAATTAATTCTAATTCGAATATAAATTATATTATTTTAGGATTATTTCGGAATGGATATTCGAAGGTTGTTTCTCAAATCCGGATAATTACGCCGAATTTTTCATAGAAATTCGACGCGAATATGAAATATGTCGGGATTGGAGAAGAGTCAGTTGTATCGGTATTCGAGAGAAAAAAATACCGAAATTTTTGGACAAATTTTACAAAGAAATATTCGTGTGCGGAAAATCGATCAATTTATTGAAAATTTGCTCCTCAAAAGTGAGCTTTCATTGCAATAAATCAGTGCTTTTGGAGAATTATACATTTATTTGTGATGTTGATTCTATATCTGATTTTAGGAAATACTGGACAGTTTGATAGAAAAAGATCATCCTAATTTATCGTGCTGTTTTAATCAAAACCAAATGACCAAATATATAGAAAGATGGCAATCCTACAAAACCAGTTATGAAGGTCATTTCCGCGGTACTTTGAATATAAGAAATAAATTGTTGAAGAAATGGGACAGTCCTGATTTTCAAGCGGATTTGAAGCGTTTCAAGGAAATTCAATGCGGAGTTCCGGAAGGTACCAAACTAATTCTTCAAATTTAGTTTCTTGTTCCAAGTAGAGGTGTAAGGGGGATATCCACGCGCCTGAATTTTTTCAGAGACCAAAAATAATTTCTTTATTGTATTAAAAAAAAAAAAAAATGTCAAAAATTGTACGATCTTTAAATTACTATGAAATTAAATAGTGCTTTTTAGCTGAGTTTTCAATAAAAATGATAGCTATTACAGTTTTTTACGGCTCCTTTTCTTAGCGCGAACAAATGTTCATGATAATCGCTCAAAGTTTCATAGGCGGTTCGGGGCAGGGTGAAGTTTGAAAATGTTCAAAATTTTGAATTTATTTGAAGAGTCTAAAAATTGAGTGGAGGAGCTAAAATTTTCGTGATGTCCTTTTGAGGTCATTGAGCAATTTTTTTTTTATTATTATTCAAAAGGTTCAATGATGGAATTAATTATTGTAAAATTAATTTTACTTTTAATTTATTTTATTTATTTAAAATTCTTTATTTATATTTAATTTCAATTTTAATCAATATTCAGGCATTGAGATTTCAATTATTGAATTTATATTTTCCAGAAAAAATATGCGAATCTGAAGAGGACAAATTAATTAGTATCACTTCAAAAGATAAACAGAGAGCAAATAACCTTTCAAATGAACTCAAAAATGCTGATAGTAATCTAGATACTACGACGTAAATTCCTTGATACTCCATTATCATTTTCTTTTGTTTTTCAATTTGTATTCATTTTCAAATGTATTTTTCACAGCGATAAAAGTACCGAGAAAAAAACAGAACAGGAACCTAATCCCGAAACTTCTAGTGGTTCGCAAACAAGCAATAAACATCAAAAAATTATCATCGGTTTCTTATCTAGCGAAACCCCCACGAACGAAGAGCCACCTGATATCGAATCCAAAAAGGAAAATGTCGCTACCAGTTTAAACCTTTCACAGGGTGGTGGTGACCATGAGAACGTACGTGTTAAACACCTCGTATCGTTACTCGAACATAGACCTCACCCTTCGGATAAAATTACACCGAACAAATTACCGAGAAAAAGTTACGGTGCAGGAGATGCGCCTTGCTCTCCCAGTACAACCGAAGTGCTTAAAGATATCGGTAATGTGGCTCAAAGCGAATATCTAAAAAATAAATTAAAATCGTCTTCCAGTTTAATAAATTCGCCACTAGAGCCAAAATCCCCAGCTAAAAAATCCGATAAATCAACTCCTCTGAGCGCTTGCCAAATAAATAAGCTAAAAATAACTTCCAGCGAATATCACAATCGTTTGAACGATTCTTTGAATTCTTCGCAAAACGAAACGCCGGTGTCGTCTAAACCCAAGATATTAAGCGCAGCGCAAGAGAACAAACTGAAAGTAATGTCTAGCGAATACCATACTCGTCTGAGTATGACTAATACTCCGCAAGAGTCAACCAAACAGTCAAAACCTAAATTAAGTATCTGCGATCAAAATAAACTCAAAGTAATGACCAGCGAATATCACGTTCGTTTGAACGAATCTTTGAACAATTCGCATCAAAAGACTGACGGTAAAAACGATACTGAAAAACCAGCTGTACTTAGCGCTTTGCAAGAGAACAAACTCAAAGTTATGTCCAGCGAATATCATGTAAGACTGAACGAATCTCTCGACACTACCACCGATAATAAAGTGCACTCTGATAAACCCGCTGTGTTGAGTGCTCTGCAAGAGAACAAACTTAAAGTTATGTCCAGCGAATATCACGTAAGACTGAACGATTCATTGAACGCATCGAACCAAAAATCTGATAGCAACGAGTCAGAAAAACCACCTGTATTGACCGCAATGCAGGAAAACAAACTCAAAGTGATGTCCAGTGAATATCATACTCGTTTAAGTACCCCTGGTAGTAACCAACAAATTCGTACCCAGTGTCCAAAAACAATGACTCCCAGTGATGAGAATAAACTTAAGGTGATGTCTAGCGAATACCATATTCGATTACAAAACCTGACCTCTCAGGAAGACCTAAAAACCGAACCCTCCGAATTGACTGAATGCCAGCGAAATAAACTGAAGGTTATGAGGAGCGAATATCACGACGATTTGGAAACACAAGCGAAACACGATAAGGAATTGCAAATGCCAAAACCTAATAATCTTTCTAGAATCACCGAAGAAGGTGATACTTTTAACACGAACTCAGCAACTGAACTCGGTCCTCAAAAATCCCAGTTACTTAAGAATGTTCATTTTGGAGATCTAAAAAATACCTCCATCAGTTCCGCATTTAATTTCCCAAATAATCTTGAAAATTTCACTTTACAATCCATCGAAAATGTGGACATCACTTCGGTCTCGGACGTAGATATCACTTCGTTAGCCTATTACCTCGCACAGTCGATAGCTGTTCCGCTAAGAATACAAACAAAACTAGTCAATGAAGCTATCCTTAGAGTATTTATCGAAGAAGAATGCTACCTAGACCATTTAACCAGCTTGAGAGATTACTTGCTGCTGAGGAAACCCGAATTCGTGGTATCTCTCTCTAACTCAATTTTCAAACGTGTTGAGAAAGTGAAGAAACCGTATTTATTATTAAATAATTATACTTTAAGTTCGATATTACAGAGAGCACTTTTGACATCAGCCACGAAAGAAAGCATCGTTTATGGAAGGAAGTTATCTTTCGTCGCCGACGATGTAGTACCCGAGACTTTCACTTTAGTCGATATTAAGGTAATTCTTATAAATAATTTATAAAATAATAAGGAATTATCGATTTTACATGCATATATTTGTTCCAGGAACTCGATTGCGTGAGCTTAAATTATTCTATCAAATGGCCCATCAATATTCTCATCACAGAACCAATCGTAAAAAAATACGCTAAAATTTCCAAGTTCCTAATGCAAATACATCGAGTCCTGTGGGTCTTAAAAAGAGATTTTATATCGCTCAAGAATCAAAAATTAGGCAAAAGTATACAGTATACGAAGGTATTCTTGATAAGCCTGCTTTTCTTACTACTAACATGCGACGTATACTGATATTTGATTAATTTTGTTTTTATGATTCTAGATTCAGTTGTTTAGACACAATATGACTCAAGTGGTGAAAATTTTGCAAGACTACGTCATGCGAGAAGCTCTGGAAACTTGTTGGATTAATTTCATCGAAGATTTAACCACTAATGAAATAGATCTCGATGAATTATACATGTCGCATTTGAAATACATTAATAAAACGATTCAGAGGTACACGCATGGTTTATAATGTCGATTAATAAATTATTACATACTTATTATAACGTGTACAATTTTTTTAGGTGTTTCTTATGCGATTTATCAACACCATGTCGCGAAGTCATCGCTGATATGTTTTCGGTAATATTGAAATACCACGAAGCACTGAAGGCAGGAGTATGGCGAAGAAACGTTGAACTTAATTTCCTATATCATACTAATTTCAAAAATATAGACGCTATATACGTAGAATTCGTTAAGAATTTAAATCTATTGAGATCTTGTTTGAGAGATCTCGTATACAATAAACAAAAGACGTATTTTGAAACCTTATATTTAGAGTTATCGAAGAATTCTGAACCTGGAGTATAAATGAATATTCTATTTTATTTATTCTCAACAGCTATTTACATGTTCTGTGGGCCTAATTTTTTTTTAAATAAATGAATTTCCTCTTTTTGTACATTTATTGGAAAATATCGAGTAGATTTATCAATTAGGTATTGTACTTGAGAAGAGACAAAAATGAATTTAGCAAAAAAAGTCAAGATTGTAAACAATTTTCTTTTAACAACGATAGGGAGGTGAATAAAATAAACCTATGATAAAAAAAATTATTTGATTAAATAAAAAAAGCAGAATTTTGCGAGTCGTCTTCTCTACTAAAAAATACCCTGCTGCATTTTTTTTAGGTGCATATTTGCAAAAGATGGATTTTAAAATTAAACAAAGAGGCTACGACTGCAGCCGTTTGTTCCCCTGTGGATAGTGAGAGCTGCACGAATAATTATGATGATTCATGTTGTATAGGAAATAATTCAAATATCTAATTATTGTAAAGTATTTGTACGAAGGGTGTAGAAAAAATTCCAGGAATTTTAAGACATATATTACGCTACTGACTCGCACTAAAAAGCTCAAAACAAGAATGATTTAATGGTCTTTCTAATTTTTAAAATTTCTCTTACCTTAAAGAATGAATTCTTTTCTTGGACATTTTTTCAATTTTTTTGGAGTTTTTTCTTCTTTTTAGTGATTTCATCAATTTTGGACATTTTTCTTTTATTTTATTTTATTCTTTTGTCTCTTGAGCGGAAAATAATTAAATAAATAAAGTAAAAATATTCAAGACAATTATTATTTTTTAAATCAGTTGTTATTACTTCAAACATAATTACAGCAATAAATAATAAACATCATATAAAAATCATGCCGATATAATATATTGATAGAGCTAGAGCAATTCTTAGTTTTTTTTTACATTACAAATAGAAAAAATTTTTAGATGAACTTTTTTAAAGAAACAGAAGTAAGTATTAAGTAGAACAATTAAAAAAAAAAACGATATTTTTGGTATATTTTTTTCATAGTAAATAGATGTGCTAGGCATGAAAGTCGCAAATTTCTTAAATCTTTCAAATAAAAGCTAATTTTTTCCTTCTAAGTATAATTGAAATTTTCAAAATGTGATTTCAACGTTATAGCATCACTATCACCATAAAAAGGATTTAATATCCAGATCCGAGAGGAGGGGAAAAGGGGGTTCCCCCAGGCCCGAGTTTTTTTTTGTTGGCACACGACTTGACGCATCGGCGCTAAAAATCTACCTTGACGTCCACTTTTTTTGCTCTTATGACTTTCCTCTTATCCTGGGTTCGGATTTTCTCTGCACGGCGCTGTTAATGTCTATAGATTCCGGTTTGGAAATTTCTACGATAGAAAAACATGTAAAAAATACGCTTAAAATATCTGCTTAATAAGGAACATGGGTATTTTTGAACACATTAAATTTCAATTATTCATTATCTTGATTTTAATATAAAATTAAATTTTAATTAAAAAATTGGTAAAAATAAAAATAAAATTTTCAGTTCAATTAATTATGATAATTAAATTTGTAATCCATTCATGAACAATTCCTTTCCTGAATAAAATATTAAAATTTTTTGCATTTCAAATCAATTAAAAATTTTCATTTTGAATGTGATAAATCTAAGATTATTTTTGACGATTCTTTTTTAAAAATAGGAATTAATTATATCATTTTAAAACCGAAATTATAGGAAAAACCAGAATGTAGTTATCATTTTCAAACACACCTCATTAACATGTAGGTATTAAAATGTGTGAACATTATGGAAGGAAGGAAACTGGGAACCTGCGAGAGTTATGGTTTGAGAATAAAAATAAATTTTTAACGCGTTTATTCTCTGCAACGAATATTTTCTCTTGGTTTTTATACCGAGAAAAATTGAATTTTTTTCAACGATAAATTTTTAAAATCTGATCTTAAATGAATTTTTAATCGCTAAAAAATCCTAAATGTGGTACTACAATGACCAAAATATTATGCTTATTCGAAAAAAGAAATTCATTTTACTCCAAATTTTATGATTTGTGAAGATTTCTCCCATGTGCTTTGCAGGACACAGCACATAGTTAAGTATACAAACATTAAAAAATCTCAATACCTACTTGTGTCGAACGAACAAATATACATATGTAATGTTTGTTGACTTTTTAAGGATAAATACAAAATTGTAGACTACCATTCATTCAGATCAGGACTTACAATTCTGATCATCTTCATGATTGTGGCTTGAAGGTGAAGGAGGGGATTGTATGTTAGGAACTGTACCGTGAGCTCAATTTTCAAAATATTTAAATGATGTTAAATCCTATAATTCCTATTACAATCGCCTTATGAATATATAAGAACTAAAATCGATTTTTCAAATAAAATGAAAAAAAATTAATTTTTCATAGGTACCTAACTGACTATAACTCTAATGTGCGCTCTTCAAATCAATGAAATATTTATTCATTTATTCGTTTTTTTTTTGTTTTTTTTTTTGGAAACACCGGTTGAAGAAAAATTCCTAACGCTAGAATGTGATATGAGCTACTGCGCACGTAGATGATTGAGTACTCATATTTCTACACATAAAGTACCTAAATGATCGTCCCAGACATACAAGTGTGAAATCATTTACACCTTCAAATACCAACGATAAATTTCAAAGAATGACACTTCTATCGAAAAGCAGAAAATTTTCAAGCTGTTATTGTACGGTTATCGAGAATCGAGTAGCATTTACTTTACTGTATCGAGAATGCTAAGATTATAAAATGTATAAGCTATTCGTACTCTTGACTTTAAATACGTTGAAACTGATACATGTCTCGGGAACACGAGGAAATGAATACGGTAAAATACCATAATTATGCTACTAATTGTAAACTATACGTATACCTACCTAGAGGCCTGTAGCCAGGGCTAAGGGGATTGAGCCCATTCCTGTAAAGTTTTGTATTTAATACACAGAAGTACCAAACAATAAAAAAACCAAGTCAAAGCTTCTTTTAGAATTTGGTGAGCCATGGGTTGGCTACAGGGCTGCCTATCTAAATACCTACCACAAAATTTCCTCCTCTAATCCCTGATCATATTAATCGATATTTATTGGAAACTGTTTTCGTAGACAATCACGAATTATCATATCACCATCCCAATTACATCCTTCCCATGGTAATGGTTAAATGGCTACCACGAGGTACATACATGAATCCTTCGAAGGTATACGTTACGCAACCTCAAAATCGGATGGTATTCTCCACCCTCTTTATATACAAAGAAATTTTCCTTTGTCCTCATGAACATGAGGAGTATTTTGGTGAAGCATTTCCGAGTGACCACACTACCCCAGATCATTACAATCAGCATATTCCTGATCATCATACTCCAGATATTCCTGAACACTGTTTATTTCCTAAACAATTTGACGCTAGAGAAATGCCACATTGTCTCGATGAAGCGATACCAGTAATAGAAGAAATCATCAGAAATGAAAAAGGAGAAGAACCACAACATGTATATGAAGAAAACGGTAAACTTTATAGTTTCCAATACAAAGTAAGGCACCTAATCTTGTTCACTGTACTTAGGAAATCTAAAATTGCAAAAAACTGTCTGTGAAGTATATTGCGATATTTTCAGTTTTGTTTTCAGCCTTCTTTGCAGGAAAAAATTGCCACTTTTATGTATTCATTTTTACAAAAATCGGTGAGTAATCTAAACCCCAACATAACCTATTCACATAGCTTACCTAAATGAATTCATTTACCAACTTAAATGATTGATATAACCGTAGGAAGCTCCGGCTATGAATGTCATGCATTTCGGATTGTATACATTTTGCTATAATCGTACAAAAAAGGAGACAATTTATACAGAACATGTAATACTATCGCCCAATTTCATCTACGAAAGTTCCTTCAAACAAGAACAAGAAAAGGAATTTCCCATGAATACTGACGGATACGCGATGCTTCAAAACGATTTTGAATACATTAGAAATCAATACATCGAGGTATCTCGTTTGAGGAGAATTTAATTAACGATTCACACATTTTATTTTTGTGTGCATTTCATTTTCTAGAAACAAGGCCCTATATCCGAACAAATGACCGAATTGCACCATACAAATGAATCGATGTATTTGGCACATCAACTCGTACCAGCTGATGACATGGCCTTCGCTCTATGGAGAAAACCTACTTTCCACTTCGTGAACGTTAAGCCTATGCATAGAAAACTAATACCACTTTGGGATCATATATGTGATATGATAAGACTTCATGCCAAAAAAGTAAGTTTGAAAAAAATCTGTGATGATAAAAGTTATCAATATTTTCATTTTATATTGGCACATTTTAACCCAACTCCTCCCTGAATGAAAAATAATTACTGGGATAAATTTCTTAATCGATTTTCAAACAGAATTACTCCACACATACCTTCAAGATTACTACTGGGGCTTTTGTAATACCTTCACAAGGATATCATAATCATTCTAACACAAATGCACACCACATGATACCTGATTTGTGGGTCAAAATGGTACAAGATGTTAAGTCCAAAGAAGGAGTGGCATTTGTAATGAGCAATTTCAACGATAAAATTTTAGAACAATACTGCGTAACAGATTCGTGCACATTTTCCCATCACTTCAGTGATACTACTCGCTACATCAGATGCTGTCCGATAAGTGAAACGATTGAGAATCTTTTTGGTTTAAAACTGAATTCCAGTGGATTTTTAAAAATTGAAGGTAGGTATATCTTATGATTTACAATAAATTGATGAAAAATGGTTTAGAAAAATATGCTTCTAATAGTGATGTCATTTCTTTGTGATTTTTAATAAAACTATAGAAATGCATACTCCGCAACTGGCATTTGCACACCACCAGGGTAAAGGATTTTCATATTTCTTAATTATAAATTCATAAGTACATACCTACCTATTTATTTTTTTCGAAAATCAATAATGAGTAAATTATAATGCTTTTGAAAAAATTACACATTAAAACTCATGCGAGTTTCCTAATTATTTTTATTGATGTTACCACCGTCATAATCCATCAGAGTCGTTTTTAGGGTTTTAGAGACCTCAAGCGTGTCAGCACCTTTTTTTAAATTTTGAATCAAGTTAATAATATTATTGCTTTTCTTTTACATATTCAAGTATATAAATGTATCCCTCCCTCCCATGGGTGAAATCTTTGTTTTCAAGTACAAAATGAGTTTCTACTTCAATTTGATTCATCATTGAACAAATGGCAGGGAAAGTAACAGTCGGTTTTGGGGGGAGGGGAGGTTGGGTGTCTAACCCCCAAGGATTTTTTTTAGGTGTTTTTTTAATTAAAAATGTAATGAGCAGAAATAACTCCAACACTTATTTGGTACATATCAACTTTTTGGTGATTTTAATCAATTTATGATCTTTCCCACTTCACTATATGGAACTGAACCATCCTCCTCCCAAGCTGCGACCTCTAAGTGAAATTAATTTAAAAAAAAAATTGAAAAAAATCAATTATTATTCACTATAAAATTAGTTAATAAAAGAAATTGGAAAATAATTTTAAACAAAATTGAGAAATTTATTCCTACTCATAAGACATACTCACCGAAGAGGAAAAAGTTTCGCGTTTTTTTTTTTTTTTATTTTTTTTATTTTTTTATTTTTTTTGAAATTGAAAGGAATAAGTGAAAAACCAAAATTTGTATTATTTCATTCTACAAAGTTAACGGAAGTGCTTGCCTATCAAAATGAAATCCAAGTTTTGAAAATTGACAAAAAAAAAATTTTGGACAATTTGAAATTCTTTGCTTTTTAAAGTTATAATTTGTTATTTAAAGGCTGAAAAAAATTTCAACTTTTTTTTTTTAATACAAGGTATCTTGAATTTTTTAAAACTTTTTGAATTCATAAAAGTTCTGCACACTTTTTTTAATGAAAAAGAAAAATAAAATTTATGGGACATATACACAAATAAATTAGGTTCAAGATGAGGCCTTTAAAACTCAGGAGATAAGGTATTTATTATTTATGATGTCATTTTGAAGCAACGTGGCAATACTTAGCAGCTGTTGAAACAGGTAGTTCTTCCCCTGAGGGGCGAAAGGGAGGGAGTCCAATGTTCAAATGTTATAATGAAATACACCATAATTATGTGCATACAAGTGATGATCTCTCATGAATTTTATACCCCCACTCCTCCCCAATTTTCTAAAAAAAAAATTCCTTACCATCTCTCAAAAAACAAGAAAAAAACAACTTATAAAAAATGTTCAAAAATTATAAAACAGTGATAAAAATTAAAAAATTTGATAATAGTTTAAATTTTTCATCACATTTTCAACATTTTTTACATCATTAGTATCTTATTATTGTCTTACTGAATATATGTGCATACACAGAAAAGAGCTCTGAGAGGTGTAAGCCCCGAAACCGCCAATAATGTAATTAGAAAAAATTTGAGAAGCATTTTAATGAATAAAATTAGTAACTACTTTCTTTATTAAAATCTGGATCTGGACAACAAAAAATAACGTATGGACACAAAAAAATATTGAATATTTTTTCCAAAAATTTTTCGAATGAGTTAAATTTTTTTGATCTCATTATTTGATGTTATTTCATTATTTTTAAGGGTTGTGTTTTCAATTAAAAACGGTAGCTTCTTTAATTTTAATTTTTATGAGGCTACTGTAGCTATTATACAGCCTACTGATTCGGAAATTTCTACGAATCGATTTTCGAAAAAAATTTACCAACCAGCTCGCTAGTACCTACCTATATCAAAAATTAGCTACTGATATAGTTATGTATTTTCCAACGATTTGTTCACAGAAGTATATTATGTTTTGAAGAAAGAAATGTCGTCTGATCAAGGTAATTATATTAGATTTTAAATTAATTTTAAGTATTTTGTACGATAAAAGATGGGTTAAATTATATCAGTTATGTAGGATATTAAAACGATTTTTCTACAGAAAATTAAAAAAAAAAACAACAAAAAAAAACTGAAAATTTTAAAACTTATCGATCAAAAATATATGTTACCGTTATTCGAGTATTCATTCTATGTAATAACATTAGTGGTCATTTTATTAATAGAACCAAGTGTTTTAACACCTCCAAAAATAAGTACTCCTCCACCGGTATCGCAAATCCCAACTACAAAGAGAGATACAAGTACAACTAAAGTAAAAATAGTACCAGATACAAAAGGAATAAATACATCACATGAAAACGGGGAAGAGGAAAAAGAGGTAGATAAATATTTACCGCTATTAAAAATATCGAAAATCATGAATCGAGAATATTCTTCATCAAAGAAAGAAATGCTGATGGGTAGTTGCACTCGTAAAATTTTCTAGACTGAACTAAACATTCCTGCCGATATTATTGTCGATGCTCTTCGCGAAGCTATATCAAAGAACATTCAGGTTGCATTCACTGGAGCCCTTTCTGACGCAGATGGACCAGAATCTCAACCTCACTCGCAGGGAACTTCGCCGAAATCCCATCCTATTCCTCATAACATTGATGCACCGCAGCCTCAACCTGTTTTTCAAGGGGAACCACCAGAACTCCAACATATTTCTCATATTGATACAACGAAGCCGCCAGGTAGAGTATCGCTATATTTCATTTACCTACATCCCATTATAGTGATCTAATTGTAGAGAAGTTAAATGGAAATGGGATAATGTTTCTTTAGAAGTGGATCTTCACGAGGAGGAAACTAAATCTAGGATAGGAACTATGCCTGGTGCAAAACAAGGAGAAGCGCACGGTAGGCAATTCAAAGTAAACATTAATTATGAAATGAAATAATTTTTCTTAGAAAAATCGTTTTACGAACTATCCGATTCATGTGCGAATGATCAGGGGCGTACCGAAGACCTTCTTCAGGGGGGGGGGGAGAAAACCAAAAATTGCTAACTAATACCATAAAATTTTACAATTTTACCAACTGTTGACCTTTTTTTTTTTTTTTTTTTTTTTTGTTTTTTTGCTCCACGAAACAATATAATGCACAGTCTTGTTAATCTTCAAAAAATTTAAATACTGCACAAGTGGTCAAATTTACCAACTTTACTCTAAAACTCCAAATTTACCAACTTTTTACGCTAAAACTCCAAATTTACCAACTTTCTAAAAGCCAAGGGGGGAAGCTCCCCCCTCCCCCCCCTTTCGGTACGTCCGTGCGAATGATATAAACAACAAAACTTTTTAATCAAAGTTTGAAACGAGCATAATAATTATAACTCATGTATATTTTTTTCTCTTTAAATACAGCTGCAGTGTCACAATTAACTCAACACAATCACTCCAGTCAGCATATTCTTCCACTCATATTAATGAAAAACCAATTATTACAAAAATATGAGATGCCATCGAGTGTACATTACGATCAGCACAGCAAGCGACTGACATTTTCTAGATTTTCAACTGGCGATGCAATGTATTTTTGTCCAGTAGAGATGGAAAAACCAGAACAAAAAAATAAGATTGACGAAGCTATTAAACAGATTAGAATAAGGAATTCGAACGAGAAAACTTCCGATAAAAAGAAACAAAAGTTGCCAGAAGACATATTCAATCGCTGTTTAGTAAGAAAAACTTTTGGTGAAAATGAAGAAATAAAATGCGATCATGAAGCGATACCAGTGATTGAAAGGGTTAGATCAAATAACCAGCTAAGGATAACTGATCAACTTTGTGGCTATAACAATGTTGGCATATATTACAGTTTTCAATACGACGTGAGTATGGGTGTTCATAAAATAACTGAGTTTATCTTCCATATGAGCAACTTTAAGCACCCATTAACATATTCAAAGTCGAGGAAAATGTACGAATAAATTTTTAAAATTTTCCTTTGAAAAGGAAGGAATTAAGTATGATAATTCTTTCCATTTTGAGCCATAACCTGCAGCATGGTAAGGACTGAAAATTTTGATTTACGTAAATGAAATCGTATTTTGTCGTCTAATAATTAAAAAATGTTCACCATCATTTTTTTAAAATTTTAATTGGTTTAAACCGTACTCAAAGAATTTTTAAAAAGCATAAATTTTGACAATACTTATTTCAAAATACGTAGCATCGTACAGATTTTTCATTATTGAAACCCTCAGACTTCTAGAGCTACTGAGTAAAGTTGGAAAGAGTTAGAATTAGCCTCGAGGAAAAAATAATTTCGAGCCCATTTTCAATTTTTTTTTTCAATCTAATGAAAGTTTTTAAAGGAATTAATGAAAAAAATTCTCATCATCAATCCCTCTAAAAATCGTTTTTTGCTCCAACTCCCCTCAAATTCATTTGGGAAGGTAATATCAGAATAGGTTAGTCGCATAAACTCATTTTACCGTATGACACCGCAATAAAGAATTGTCGACCTCTCATATACCCCCACTTCAATTTAGGTTGATAACACCTCCTTCACCATTCCAATTCATGCATGAAGGTGAGTTTGAGATATAGTATACTTTCTATCACCAATAATGGTATGAGCTCATATTAATTACATTTTCACTAATTTGAGGCTACTTAAGCTCTAATACTCAAATTTTGATAATCCGACATTTTGGATCCATTTTGACCAAAATTCAAGAGGTCATATTCTGCTCACCAACTAACCCTGCATACAAAGTTTTACTTTTTTAGGTCGATTTGGTGAGGAGATTCGAAAAATTTAATAACTCAAAACTTTCTCAAAAACCCGATTTTTGCTCTAACTTCCTTCAAAACGCACTTAAGATACTGCAATTCGGATATGTTGGTGTCCGCGACTTACTTTTCTAATGGAATTAAAAACAAAAAGTTTGAGTCGTTTGCCCCTTCTCCAGCTCTCCACAAAATTTGAGTAATCCGTCAGTTTGAGATGTATCGAAAAAACAAAAATGTGTTTTTTTTTGCATTTTCAAGAAGAGTCTCTCATCAAATTCTGAGGGAATTTCATGAACATCTGCTGGCGCTACCCGCGGTAGAAAAATATATATACACATATTCGTTCAAAATTTGAGTGATCCACCATTTTGAAATTCATTGAAAATACAAAAAAAAAAAGTAAGCAGCCATGCCGCATTACTGGAGCTGAGTTTTTAACTGGGGCTTGTTTTGATTTAGTAATAACCTTGCTTAACCGTTCATCACTACAGGCCACACCCAATACCAAGTCTGAAAACCCCTACCCTATCTTTTCCAAAAAGGCTTACGAAGTTCAATTTGGCACAAATGTAGTATTTCTTGCCATGAAATAATCATGCGAACACATATTTCTCAAATCATAACTATTTGAGGGTCCTCAAATTATCTTCAAATTTTGTAAATCCGCCATTTTGGATCCATTTTGACTCAAATTTAAGTGGTTATATTGTGGTCACAAACTAATCCTACACACAAAGTTTGACCATTCTAGGCCGATTTGGTGGGGAGATATGGAAGATTCAAGAAATTTCATGACTCAAAACTTCCTCAAAAAGCCGTTTTTTGATCTAACTCCTCTCAATATGCACTCAAGAAGCTGAAATTTGGATATGTTAGTATCCGTGACTCACTCTTTCATATGAAATCAAAAACGAAAAATTTGAGCTATTTGCCCCTTCTCCAGCCCCCCCTCAAAATTTGAGTGATCCCCCATTTTGAAATTTATCGAAAAAACAAAAAAACTATTTTTGCGTATTTGCAAGAAGAGTTCTTCACCGAATTTTCAGCGAATTTTATCCACACCCGCCTGCGCAAGGTGAGTGACACAAAAAACGCAATTTTCTCAAAAACAGGTTTTTGATCCAACTCCTCTCAAAATGCACTTAGGAAGCTGAAATTTAAATATGTTGGTGTCCGTGACTCACTCTTTCATATGAGATCAAAAACGAAAAATTTGAGCTATTTGCCTCTTCTCCAACCCCCCTCAAAATTTGAGTGATCCGCCATTTTGAAATTTTTCGAAAAAACAAAAAAAACACTTCTGTGCATTTTCAAGAAGAGTCCCTCACCAAATTTTGAGCGAATTTTATCCACACCCGCCTGCGCTACGCGTGGGGAAAAAAATATATATATACCAAAAAGTTGGACATTTGTCAGATGATTACAAATGGTCTGAAACGCAAAGATTTGAAGACCCCACCTTTCCCCCGACCTTCCCTTCCCAAATCAGGTAGGCTGTAATAGCTATCGTTTTGTTAAAAACTCAGCTAAAAAGTGCTTCTGCGTATTTTCAAGAAGAGCTGCTCACTAAATTTTGAGCGAATTTAATAAATACCCGCTGGTGCTACGCGTTGGGGAAAAAAAATATATAGCTATATGGTACGGTAAAGCTTTCAGTTTTATACAAACGTTGGGAAGCCTTGGATATGGTGCTATCTTGGGGAGACCCACCTGGGCATGACAAGGATAGTAATAAATCCGAAACGTATTTCACAGAACTTTTGCATATCATTTGTATACATGAGTTTTGAATTTTTCCTACCCCTCTAAGGGTTTCTAATATGCTATGTTCAAGCGGTTTCCAAAAAGCTCACGCAGGCCTTTCTAGCTATTTAAATAAGACCGGGTCTCGGAATGTCTGTTTAGTATCTACGGCCCAGGGCCTGACAAGGATAATGGCATACATATATATATCTACCAAAAAGTTGTACATTCGTGCAGATGATTACAAATGGTCTGAAATGCAATAAAGATTTGAAGATCCCACCCTCCTCGACCTTCCCTTCCCCGATCAGGTAGGTTGTAATAGCTATTGTTTTTAAGTTGAAAACTTGACTAAAAATATAGTAAATTGATTAGGTAATTGAAAATAATTAGAACTAAATAAAGCAATTTAAAAAAATAAAAAATTTTACATCAAGTATCAGCTGTATATATTACATTCTCTATTACATTTTCGAGTTTACTTACCTTTGTTTTTGGTAGATTTCTTCTATTTCAGTATGAAAATTATATTTTCAAAATTATTTGATGTGACCTCAAAATACGATTTCCTCCATCATTCTTCAACATAAAGAATTAGCCTCTTGAATTTTGAAGCTTTCTACTTTCTAGAATTTTATGTTCAATGTTCTATGAATATTTTTTCTCATGGACTGTGCTCTCTATATTTTTGCGTTTCGAATGAAAAAATGTTTACCAATATCTTCTCCTAATACCATCATTAAAACAAAATTTATGGTTAATAATTTTGTTTTATAATGTTCTATAAGTATAGAATACAATAAAAAATAAAAAATAAATGTAAATAATTCATATTTTTCGAAAAATTCATCCACACGTTTTTGTTAAAAAAACAATAATACGCGCGCAAACTGACTTAAAAAGACTAGTGATCTGCAAAATCACGAATGAGCCGATTTCATACAAATTATAGCATAAAAAAATAAACTCAAAATTCAATATCACCCCATCTTCAGCACCCAATTAGTCTAACGTTGATGAAGATAAATCTAAATCTTATTTGTTTATTGACAGCTTTGCCGTTTTAATGGTTGGTTTCAAAATATGACAAAAACTATAAAGAAGTCCTTCGGATACGAGGTAGGTAATCAGCTTCGCGAGTGATTCATTCAGCGAGTCTACATAAATAATTATTTTAAGCCATGTTTCACAGCCGTCTCCAATCAAGGAAGTTTCGAAATATAATATTTACAAATTTTGCTACGACCATCATAAAAATGCGACGATTTACACGGTGCATACGATATTAAGTGCGAAATTATTTCGTAAACCTGAACTGCAATCAGAATGGAAACATCAATTTCATATGCAAACAAATGATTTTAGCAATCATTTTTTCGGAAATAGTTTTGAACGTTATAAAATGGCATTAGAAAACGTATGCATTTGAGATACCTAGTTGAATAAACAGAGTATTATAAACAGGTGCGAGTTAATGTGTGGGTAATTATATTTTAAGGAAAAAATTTGGGGGCAAAATTCGATGGAATCAGAATACGTGGCTCAGCCTTTAGTACCACATGAAGACTTTGTGTTCGGTTTGTGGAGAAAGTGTACATTTCATTTTGTTAATGTAAGACCAATGCAGAAAAGATTAGTACCACTTTGGAATTATATTAACGAGCGAATACAGTCACACGCTATAAAAGTATGTACCTTGTTTCTGGTGCTAATTTAATGGTAGATTTTAAATTAAACCGAAAAAATTACAGTTCCAACAATATTCACAGCATGATAATGATGACTTCAAAATATATACTGGAGCTTTTAAGATGATTGTCAAAAAACCATATGAAACAATCTGGATACCTCAGCTTTGGGTGAAAGTTGTGCTGCATTCGTCACCGGATTTAGCGGTAGCTATCTTAATGAGTGAAGATACAAATTCACTGCCTTCTTATTGTAAAGAGAAGAATAGGTGTATACAGTTCGATGTTTTGGGCGATGTAACTTTGTTTAATCATATTTGTTGTTCTCACTTGACCAAAGAAATCAAAGAACTGTTTGGAACCAATTGGGATGTCAGAAAATTTTTAATGGGAATTGAAGGCATAACGAAAGGAAAATCAGGGAAATGAACTTCCCATGGAACTTTTCTTTGAATTATGGAAGAATTCGTACTTTATAATTTATGCTCAATGCTGATGTACATCAATGTCATCCATAATATATTGAATGATTTATGGCACTATGATTCCAAATAAATAATATTTTTGTTGAAAAATATTCATTTCCATTTTTTTGGATTATAGAGTATGTAGTCTATAGGTACTTATTATGAATCGGGCACTAACTACCAAATACATCAATATTCAACAGGTACGAAAAATTATATTAATAAATCAACTTCACCTTTAAATTCACCTAAAGTATCTAGGTATGTCTTAAAAGTCGAAGAAGTAGTATTTCCTCACTTAAAGAAGAACAAAAAACGATCAATAATAACTGAACTAAGCACAGAAGTCAAAAATTAGGTTTATATATCACAATCCTATGACAACGAATAAACAACTAAATTACAATTCAGAACAGATACAGGTGTTGGTAAATAGTGTTGTCATTAAATAAGCAAGATGGCTAAAAAGAAACTGAAGAAAAGCTCGAAGAAAAAGTCGCAGAAAAAGCAAAAAAAACAACAAAAAGAAGAAAAATCCGAATTACCGGAAGTCAGCAAAGAATTATATGAAATTCAAATCAATGATTTGAATTTAAAATTGCAAAGGTAGGTATTCATTCTCGATTTTCTTACTATACATCATACCTCGCGTCCAATTCATTACATAGTTGATATCCCAGCTCAAAAATCTCTTTTTTACACAATTTTTATAGCTTGTGTACTGTGAAGGTTACACAATGAGTGTAATCAATTTTTTTCTTCTAATACTACATTGCAAATTTTGTGCTGGTTATTATAACTAATCAATTGAGCACACGGTGCTTAGATCATACCCACAAAAAATTTAATGAGAGATGTAACCGTTGAAAAATATACTTTATAGATTAAAAGATCAATGCACCGAATTAGAAGCTGAAAATATAGAAATAAAAGAAAATTTAGCTCAGCTGAATGAAGATAGAGCTGATGTCATTGCCTACTTGAAAAGGATCTTAAAATCCAAAACCGATGAAATTTTCGAACTACGAGAACGAGTGGTGGCATTGCAACAAGTACATTATTTTTCCATGTGAATAATATCAATGTTGGTGGAATTCATTAATTCATCATTTTACTTTCATCGTGATTATTTCAGGCGAGGCAGATTGAAAATGCCGAATTCACTGAGAAGCTTCGCAATAAAGAAAACGAACTGAAATCTGTACGCGATCAATTAACTTCGGAAGTGAATTTATTGAGTTAGTTATTTTTTTTCTGGTTTACCCAATGTATCTGCGGTTGATCTACAGATTGGTAGAACGTATGGAACTAGGTTTTCACTATATTATCTCCCTCAGAAAATTCAAAACTACATTACGTTAACACTGTTTAGGCACTCACCTGTCACCTTGGTACACACCATAGAAATTCCCCTGAAGTAAACTCAGTTCACTAATCACTTTAACTCCAACCAAAATTTAATCAAAACACCAACGTAACAGTCCAAACAAGATAATTTTCGCAGCACTCACGTGGTTAACCCGCCCTCCCCCACCCAATCAGTGTAGCCAAATACAACATATTTTAAGTCATATTTCAAATTAATTTTTTCATAACACGAAAAAATTATGTTTACAGATGGAAAATTAAACGTACTCGATGAATTTCGAGTACAAAAGGAAGACCTTATGCGTAAATTTCAACAACAGGAAGAAGATAGAAAAGAACAAGAACTACGTCACCGCGAAACCTTACATAATATCGAGAAAGATTTCATATTGAAAAAAATTCAGTGAGTATGATCTTCCTGCCAACTGACTCTCTTTAGACTTAGCACGAATGATTATGTTGCAATTTCATTAGTATGAGAAAAGAAGTGGAAGAACGCCTCATAAAACTATCTGAAGATTTTCAAACTATAATGCAGCTTAAAATCGATTCAACCACTAAGATCACAGTCACAGAAAATAATGCTTTGAAAAAGGAAGTAAGATATTACTCGGAGTATTTCACGCCTATGTCGAGTAATTAAAATATATCCCTTGAATAATTCCATAATGAATAATTGACAGATGAATAAACTAATGGAATTGTGCAAAGACTTGATTAAAGAAAACAGCGACTTGAAAAACAGCAAACATTTGGTAAAGACAAAAAATTCGATTTTCAAAGAAGAGGCTGAAGAAAGCATTCGAAAATATTTAGCAGCTGATAAGGTTCGTTTTTACGTACACAACGCCGTCCAAAATGTAAAAAAAAAGTCAATTCGGCAACGACATTTCATGACTTTTTTTAATAATTCGGTCGATACTACGAGGTGCACAATTTCCCGCCAATTTATTTATTTATCCTACTTTCGCGCGAGTATAGCTTCAGTAGCTATAGGCACGCGTCAAAGGTGAGTTAACCTGCCGTTGTTAACATGGGGGAATAGATCGACGATAGCATAGATATATAGTAGACCTCTCAATGTAACCAACGCACTAGGTCGCACTCCCTCTATCTATTTTAGAAACCGCTAGAGAGCGCTGCGAAATTAACAAAATGTACACTACTATTTCCTCTCATGAATAACTATAATGTATTTTTTCTATTCACATTTTCCCAGGAGGAAAACAAGAGTGTACCAAAATTCGCTTTATGCAACGCTCTCTAGCGGTTTTTAAGATAGATAGAGGGAGTGCGACCTAGTGCGTTGGTTACGTTGAGAGGTGTACTATACATCTATGCTACCGTCGATCTATTCCCCCATGTTAACAACGGCAGGATAAAACTGTTCAAGGAGGCCAGAGGAACTAAAGTAGGAGAAACGGGGCTACATTAGAGCTCCTCTATCTCCTAGCATATCATGAAGCGACTCTGGCAAGCATAGCCGTCGTCTGTGGTGATTATATTGTGAGATGTGGGCATTTCCTACCTATTCATTATGTTTAACGCCTTCATAAAAATTTTTCAGAAATTACAGCAAGCCCTGATGGAGAACGAAAAACTAAAATGTCAGTTAGAAACGTGTAAAAATCAGTACGAAAATGACGTTACCCAGCTGTCACAAAATTTAGAAAATAACAACGATAATCTGAACATCCAAATTGCTCAAAATAAAGAAATTCTTCAACAATTAAATCATTATAAAATTCAAGACGAATTACAAAAACATAAATTGGACGAATTAACCACACAAGTGAACAGAGCTACCGAGGTGATTAGTAACGCAGTGACGTCGATTAAAAATGTTATTTTGGTGAGTCAGCACTTTTACGCATTCACCAATATTTTCCAACGGTAGAAAACTATAACGATGAATTTTTACAGCCAAGTCCCGAGAAGAATGAAAACAGTTATTACAACAGAATGGCCTTTGCTTCATCCCTGCTCGATATTTTAAAAACGGCTAAAATGGAACAAGAAATAAATGAATTTTTGAGCGCGTCTTTCGAAACGTGACTTTTCCAACCAAGGAGAGCATATCCACACCTCACAATGATTACCATGAACTTATTACCAATTGAAATAAATAAATACGGATTAATTTCAACTTGCTCAAATCTTTACTCAATAAACATAGCGAACAGTAACAATTGTATCAACTTGAAAAGCATAATGAGAATAATGAAAACGCTAGTTTTACTTAGAAAATATAACGGTTTAGACTAGATACCATGAAGACACACATATCTCAAATGAAATGACGAGTATTATGCAAAAGCGCACGCATATTAAACAAAAATAATAATCCTTATGTACAAAATTTTTAACAAATTACACTTAAAAACGTAAATAAGTATAAAATTATAATGTAAAAATAATAAATTTAAAAAATTGGTAAAATATAAATTAAAGCTTCGATAATCCATACCGATCATAAATCAAAATCAACTCAAAAAAAAGTAATTTCCTCGTTTACAAAAAAATAAAAGAAAAAGATACATAAAAATACTACCTACTATATTATTTTACAATTATACTTTCTAAATCATTTGGTTGAATCGCGTCTGGAAGCGTAAAAAAATTATAACAACCACTTAAGTTTCAATTAAGGCTAAGGTCTTTCCGCAATGAATATTCAATCGTATGGTAAATATACGGAAAACACGTAATTATATGTATGATATATATATATATATATTTTTTTTTTTGAAAATGAAAAATACAATGATGTTATAGAGGAAGACATTTTCAATGATCGATGTTGTCGGGTAAATTAATCATAAGCAATTTTAACGCTTAAATAGTTCCTAAACCTACACCATCTGAAAAATCATATTTCGAGTAAATGAATAAAAAAGGATCCATGATTTTCAAACCCTAATTAGCGTTAAATTTTTCATAAAATTTTTTAGGAAGACAGGAGTAAGAACTCATTTTGAAACTAAAAGCAGTAAATTTCTAGTTTTTTAACGAATAATTCCCACTGATTGGACGTTCAAGAAAAATCTGGAAGAAAATGGAAGAAAATATGAACAATATGGACGACGAATGAGATCGAAGTGGATAAAAGAAATTATCATTGAATTACATGTGGAAAAGGATTTTTTAATGGACTATTTTATGCATATTATTCGAAAGCATATTATTATGAAACCGAATACTTGAATCAAATTTTCAAAATTCCCGGATTATAAAAAAAAAAAAAAAAAAAAAAAAAGGCAAAATTGAAAATTAAATAGAACACATCAACTGTACAGTGTACACATTTATATAAAACCAAAAAATACATAAATAAATCTCGCTACTACAAAAAAAATAGAAATTTAATGATTTCATTCATCGTAATTAAGAATTAATATCGATAACTGGTACTGGTTTATGCAAAATGCTTACAGGTCTGGCGGAACCGTTGCGTTTGAATTCTCGTTTTTTAACTTCTTTAGGTACATTTTGCAATACTTCTGTGTACTCTTTCACTAAATTAGCAATTTGAAATGCCTATAAAGAAGGAAGAATTTCACTTTAATCTTCATTCATACATTCCTTGAATAAGAATCAATGAAAATAAAGTGACGGTATTTTTACCTGCGAAGTAGTTAAAATGACTTTGCTTTGTTTCTTTTCGCTTCCGGTAATTATCATAAGACAATTGACAGCTGGACTGTAGCTCAAGATGCTGTCGTATTCGTAACTGCATAAAGCATTTCTGGAACGATGCTCTAGTAGGTGTAAGCCCACTTGATCAACCGCTAACCATAAAACTTTGGGCCAGTTGGAAGTGAAAGATTGCTATTAAAAAAATCAAAACATTATTAACACGAAATTTTTGAATTATTTTAATCAAAAAAATCATTCAGTTTCATGAACCAACCATAACGTCGAATATAGTAGCTCTATGTAAAGGCCAGCTTCGAATTAAATTTAAAAACGCTTTTTTCGCTTCCGGAGCTGACATTCCTCTTAAACTTTGTTGATGCATGGCAGCAGCTTCGGGTAATATATTGGCGGCTAATCTGGCGGGTAAACAATGCCCAGCCACAGATTTATAGTCTTCCTTATCTTCGACAAAATCGCCAAGTTCTACTTGAGCTTGTAAAGCTGTCAGCATTATCTATAAATTGGATGGGCCCATAAGTAAAATAAAACACTGGTAGAAATGTACACACTTTTCGAAATACTTACAGCTTCATTTTCATTTACAGGGAACCTATCAGATCGTAAGCCATGTAAAACTTGGTGATATAATAATTCTTTTTCTACTGGATCGTCCAAATCCATGTACTGGTCGAGGAACAAATGCTTCTTAAATAGAAATAGGTGACTTTGTTTACGAGCTGGTTTGCCTATAGAACCTGTGGTATTGGCTGCGTTCGCATTCCTGTAGTGTTCCCATTTAGACATAACATCGGCTATTTTCTCATCTGCTAAAAGACTTCGCTCAGAGTTACCCAGTACTTCGTAAATAGCATAACCTATAAAACAAAAATAGGATAGGCTACTATGAGTATTACTGAAAAAAAAAAAAAAAAAAAAACAAGAAGAGAATGATAGAAATCAAAAATACCCATAGCAGATTCTCGTAATCCGATTTTATTCTTAATGATTTGAACAACATCAGCAGCTGAAGCGGAAGGATGGAATTCAATGGCATGATACTGGCCGTCCATAAAATGGAATCGAGCGTAAATTAATCTTCTGTTAATGGTGCACATGATTTCCTCTCGTGATGGAGGCCACTGACGTTTACGAGTGCCTTGAATTTTATAGACACACTATTTTCCAAAAAAAAAAAAAAAAACCGAAATGAAATTTCGATATACCTACTCTTATATTTAATTACATAGAGAATCAAAAAATACTCGTACTTTTTCGGCGAAGCGGGCGTATTTTCCTTCTTCGGTTAAATAATCGCTAGCACATTTCCTTAAATGAGCCATTAAATATTTACGTATATTTTTATGTGGTGGTAAAGCCACCGAACAGACCAACGATAGAACAGCCCAATGACGTAGATTCACCCTCGAATTGGGATCTGGGTGTTCAGTGGTTTGTTTAATAAGTTGCATGTATAGTTCACACAATAGTGCATCTTTACGCATGGCTTTTTCCATGATATTCTGAATTAGAGCTATATGCTCTTCCTCAGTTCGACGTGTTATTTCTCCTGATCAGTATAACAACCATGTTATAATAAAGGAAATACGTTGCATATAATTATAAGTTAAAAAAAATACCATTTTGATTTAATCCAGCATAAGTCAATAATATCTGGAACATTTGTACAGCTAATAATTCATCGGCTTCTTGTAATTTACAAATACTCTGTTGTAACGGTTGCCTACTGAAAGCCCAGTATGAGAATGAAAATCCGTGATATGTTTCGCTATATTCAGCGAAGCCATTTTCGTTCCATAATTTTTCGAGTCTATTTTTACTAAATCTGTATAAAATCATCAAAATATGAGTAAAATATCTCGAGTACAATTTCGCTATATTATTATAATTCTCACCTTCGTAATGTATTCTTTAAAAATTTACCAGCCCCTTCTTGTGGTTTATTCAGCACGCCACTATCGACTAACGTACGCCTACATTCCATCAATGTACGATACAGTCGTGCTCTATCTTCACCGGTTACGATTTTAGTCTATAGAAAAAAATTTACGCGTCATAATTTATCGGAACGACCAACTTAAGCTATTAGATTTACTACACTCACAGCTATTTCATTTTCAGTAATCCAGCTAGCCAGAGCTGGGTAGTAGCTAATTATTAAAGAACCGATTTCATTTTTTTGAGCTGTTTCGAAAACAAAACATTTCTGACTACCGTTATCGTTATGGTGACGTATTAAATTAATGGTAATGAAACTGTCGCTGGGATCGAGGAAAATGGACTCGATTTCCGGATATTGAAATTCGTACAGGACTAGTTTGTCTTCAGGTTTAATAAGTATCAGTCCTTCGCAATTCACTCCCAGGAAGAGAGTATTTCCTATTAACATGAGAATAATTAAGTCGACGAACATATTTTTATTTTATTTTTCAGCCGATAGGGAATTTTGGAATTGCTTAGTACTTACCATAGGACCAGTATCCTCGATATGTAACTTGAAAGATAGTAGATCCGTATAATTTATATTGCATTACGCAAGTGAGGTATAATATTTTAGCGATTAATTCCGATTTACCGGCACCGTATTGTTTATGAGCCTGGGCAATAATTGAAACCTATGGAATTCAACAAATATGAAGAAAGTTCAAAAATTAAAATTGTTTGGTAGTTTGAAAAAAAAAAACAAATTAAAATTTTAAAAGTTCCGAAAATTAAAAATATCAAAAATGGAAAAAATATTCAAAAACTGAAAAAGTCAATGCAAGAAAAAATGACCAACATTTTTTTTCAAAAGGAAAAATAATCACAATTAAAAAACATATAAAATTTCATAATATTAAAAATTAAAAACTTGCAAAGATGAAAAAATGTTCCGTAACACAACTCAACAAATTTCAGGTAATGTCTTGTTTTAAAAAGTTTTCAATATGATGCGATAAATAGGTACTAGAAAACCACTGTTCCTAATCAACCCCCCCTTCAAGTATTGTTTCCGGGTTGAGAAGGAGAGAAAAAGTTTTGGATGACCTACACTTTTTCAAAAAAAAAAAAGAAATATTCCTATAGCTTGGATCGAGGTGGTGTTTGAAAAACTTGAAATACAATCTCAATTAAATTAACAATTAAAAAAGAAATGTTGCTCTCACAACAATTCAACAGAAGACGATTCGTAACTGATACATACCCAAATGTCTTCTCCTCTACTCCTGCTAATTCTATAAGGTAAATAACTATCTATATCAGTATAATAATCCAGTCGGTTATCTTTGGGATCTCCTAAAGATACTTGAGCCTGAAGACCCGCCAATTGTACAGCCACTTTTTCATTAATTGGAAAATCGTCGCACTGAAATACCGCTCAAAATAAAAATACAATTTTTTCACTTCTAGATTCTACAAAAACGTTAAACTACCTTGACAACGCTATATACAGCTTGAGCATAAAGCAAACTAATTTCTACCGGATCTTGGCAAATTTCTCGAGAATTTCGGAACAGTCGTTTTTTAAATATAAATTTATTTTCGCCATTGGTTAATGTGGCCGCACTACTTCTGCGATTTAACATGGAAAACGAATTCTGTAGTTGTTTATTTTGCTTCCTGAAATAAAAATAAAAAACCTACGACGTCAATATATAGAAAATTCTTTCGATATAAACCCATCACACTTGCTCACTTACATTTCCCAAGCGGCTATTACGTCGTATAAATAATCGTGCCCTCTCACATGCTCCTCTCCGTCAGCTTTGCTTTGGTAAATGGCCCATCCGTCTAAGTTCTGCAATCCCAATTTATCGGCTAATTTGGACGCAGCGTCGCTAGCCGTATCAGTTGGATGAATATCAATGGCTTTGGTACGACCGTCTAGGAAAAAGAAACGGCACACGATTGTGCCAAGACGTCGCATAGCCTACACAAAAACCGTTTAAATTAATTACATAGTCTGACAAATTGAGAACGAAGGTATAAAAACCCAATGTCGAGCTTACCGCAATTTCCACACTCGATGGTGGAAATTTTCTACACGATACTTTGGTATTTTTACAATTATCCATACACCACTGAACGTACTGCCTCAGTTTACCATCACATTGCATATTTTTTTTCAAAAACGATATGAAAAACTGTAAAATAATTGGTCGATTATTTTGAAATATTTCAAAAGACCAACAGAAAATTGTTTGCGAGATTAACTCACTTTATGAAGTAATTTCGAAGGCTGAAAGGCGACTACAGCTAGGCACAGTAATAACCACACTTTTTCGGTGGCTTCGAGACTGGGATTATTGGTAGCTTGTCTCATGCATTGTACGTAGATCTCATCCCTGAGTTCTTCGCGTTCGATACCGAAACCGATAATGGTCTGAATAATTTGATGCTCCGTTTCGGTCTTCAGTTCGCCTTTCATGTATTTACATAAATCCTATAAAATAGTATTTATTAAATTAATAACTTGCTGATTTAAAAATCAATAGACGATATGACACAAGAAAGAAAACTTACTCTGAAAATGTTGCACGCTATAGTAACATTATCGGGATCATACATGTGTATATGAGAGGTCGGTATTGAGGATACTTTGCAATAAGTGATCATTTCATATTTTGGTATAAAATCGACTGATTTTCGTTTTCGAGTAAGTGTTGCCATAATTGTGCCTAAAATAAAGGACGAGAAAAAATATTCATCAACGAGAAAAAAATTTTCGTACTACGAGCTACAGCTGATTTTGATTATTTATTTACCGTCAAGGCATTTTTCGTGGGTATTGAAATATTTTTGAGCGAATTCCACGATATCGTGATGGATCTCTTCGAGATGCTCATCAATTTTTTCTTGTTTTTCGACCACCATTTCTTGCAACTTTTTCTCCACTCGAACCCTTCTTCTTTGTTCTTTTTCGAATTCTTCCAGTTGTTCGTTATATCGCCATGGTAGGCTCTGAGCATTCTATTGAAAAAATATTGATAAAACAAAAATAAGAATGAGGCTAAAATATGTAATATACATAGATAAGTAATCACACTGTACAATGAATGTAAGCATTGAACCTATCATGGTGATAGTAAGTAATTACTAGGGTGAGCAAATGTTATGAAAATTCTGAAAAAAAGAGTTGGTCCTTGTTTCTCCCTCTCCTCGACCCCCGAAAAGACCCTAACAGAATAAAAAAAAAATTCAGCTTCCTATAAGTCAATATTTTCTTTTGCCATAAAGGTGTCAATTTTGAAAATTTCAAAGTAATTGAATTGCATTTTGTGAGATTTCAATAATGTTTTCAATTTACTCAAAAACTCAACATTTTATATAATTATTTCAAAAAATATGATACGAACGGATCGCCAGCACCAAAGAGCCACCAATAAAATTTAAGCATGTTCGGATAGGTTCGGATTCGCTGGTAATGATTCTTTCGGAGTACTGAAGGCACGAATGAGGTAAACTAGAATGGGGGGGGGGGGCAAAATGCCCCCACTCGCGAGACAACCTAACCTAATCCAACTTTGAGGTAAGGAATGTAGGTCTGAAAGTTCCAAGTCTGAAGGTTCGAACAGTGGAATAAATAATGATGTAAAAATTATAGAAATAAATATCTAAAAAAAAAAAAAATAAAATAAAACCTGAAAAAAATAAACAAAAAAATCATAAAAAAAAATTCCGCAGCCACACTGATTACCCCCACGGCTACGAGCTACACAGCAGCACTTAGCGAAAATTGCGTATAGTAGTACAGTACCCTCTTATAATAACATGCTTCTACACATAATGCGTGAATTTCATTGGTTGCTCTTTGGTACTGGTGATCCGTTCCACTCTCAATGGAATCAAAAGACAGATGATGCTTGATTTTTACCTGAAGCTTTCAGGGTTCTTCAAAATGGCACAAATTTCGCTTAGAATAAATACAAATCGGATATAAGATAATTTGAAAATCATGAGAAAGTAAAAATCAAGAATGACGTCTTTTGAGCCCAATGAGCCAGAAGTCAAACTCATTCTTTAGAGCATAAATTCAGTGATAAATAGTTCACATGTTATAAATTTAAAAAAAAAGTTAAATATGGAGAGCCAAGATTTGTTTTAGTCTTTAGGCAATAAAAATTGACTCGAGGACACAAAAAAGTTTCAAAATTCCTAAAAGTAGACTTTTTAATCTTACTTTTTTAGAACAGTAATATTTACAAGCTTTGAACACATTTGGGCGGTGGTAGACGAATGATGATCTAACGAGCTGAAATTTTTCCTATACTCATTCGAGTCATTTCACAACTACCAAACAACAACAAAAATCGCCTCACTCAAGTATTTACTTAAATAAATAATCTGTAACTAATGGAAACTCACATTAGATACATTAGATCCCCTGGAACTCGGCCTACTTTGCTTCGGCGAACCGTTCATAACAGGCGAAGCTTTCTCTGACTTTTGTACTCGCTCTAAACCGGGACTTTTGGGTCTAAGTTTATGAGGCGGAGCTGGTAACGGTGGTGGTGAGCTTTCTTCCTCTCTTGGTAACACTGCTTCGTAAATAGGTTCGTTCGGATCTTTGATCCCGTTCGCTGGAGGAGGCGGTGGCGGCGGACAATTGGGTTCCGGTAACGTTGGTCCTTTGGCTAACTTGACGGTATTTTTTTGCGTTAAATCTAAACTATTCGGAGGCGAATGACGAGAATTTTCGTGTTGAGCGTTTATACTTTCTATTTCTTGTTGCAATACGTTTTCCAGCTATGATAAAATAAATGGTTAGCTAGAAACTTATCACATTCTTTTGAAAGCTTTTTAAACAAATACCTCACCTCCATATCTATATCGGTAACTAATTCTTTCATTTTTTCGCCAATATGATCGATGATGTGATTCCGTCCGATTTGCACGTCCGTTAAGAAAGCGAATAAATTATCCAAGTCGACCGAATCGTGCGTTTTTTCCAAACGCGAATTAAGTTGTTCGGCTAAAGCCATAATTTCTTCCTCTTCTTTCACCCTTCGAAAAAGAATAAAAATGTTACCCTCGCAGAAGTCGAAAAGTTCGCACCTTCGACTGGTGCACGAGAAAAACTTACAGTTCGGCTTCTTTGTTCGCGTTTTGTTCTTCCTCCATAGCTTTCCGTTTCTCTTCTTCCATTCGTTCGCGTTTACGCATTTCCTCCTCGACGCGTCGCATTTCTCGTAAAGCTGTCGCAACCTGCGAGCGAATAAAAACGCGACTTTAAATCCAGCCGGGTATAAGCGAGCTTGTTAAAATAATAAATCACCAGACTAACCTCTCGGGCGAACATTCCACGTAAATGAGACTGTATGAGGATGGCGGCACGTCTTTTGCGTAAAAATTCTATTCTTATTTTCCAGCCGCGATATGCGTTCTGAATTCTAATCGCCGCGTTTCTGATTCGCAAGTATTCTGCCGACAGATTATTTTCAATATTAGAATTGCAACAAAAAATTCACACGAGATAGCCCCCAAAGCGTCTACGTGAGATTGACGTCGAGGGTTTGCCAACTTGAGAGTGGTTGATAATCACTTTATAGCTAGAAGTGAACTACAGATCGTGATCAGTATCATTACTGCCCTCTCTTCTCTCACATTCACCGCTATTCAGAATTAATCACATTACTCATCAATTTTTCAACAGTACATAATATTAAGAAGTGTATTGCACTAATTCATTAGGATTGTTTATTATAAAATACACTAAGATTTTATGATAATAGAAAAAAGTCGAGAAACAGAGAAAAGGAATGAAACTGTAAGTAGACGAAAAATCGGCATGTACAATTGTACATCATATATAAGGTTTTCGAACTCCCTAGATTCGAATTTAATATCCTATTTGAAAAGCTCGGATATTTTTTCAAGAAATCATTGAATTTTCTATGTTTTGTTCTCATTAATTTGGAATTCGAGCTATATGTATAACTCAAATATTCACCAACATACCTTTCCTGGTAACGTAACGCTTCCAATTTCTTTGAATAATTAATGACTTTCCATTTAAAATCTTCGATCGCAATTCTTCTATTGGTTCATAAGCTTTATGACGCAAAAATACTTTGGTTTTGCCAATCTGCCATTCTTTGGTGTCGAGCATTAATAATCGCATAATCATCCTGTAAAAATAAATGAGCAATAAAAGATTCGATTTCGAGAGGAAGAGCTCAGAATTAGTGACATAGCCGAAGGGGTTACTATTATTTACCTTGTTAATATCTTATTTAAATAAAAAATCAGCTCATTTTATAACATAAATGAATAATTCTTAAATTAATAAATATGGAAATAAGTATATCAGTGCATATAAATTGAAAATTTAATCTATTATTAATAATAGAACTAGCAAACTTACACTTTTTTACACATTCATTTCTTTAAATATGATAGATAATTATCTGTTTCAAGTTATCCTGAACTCGCAAACCAAATTTTAAAATGCGTAATACATTTGGCCAAATATTGGTGTTTGTTATTGAATATATTTCTTTAAAAATTCGAATTGTTTGCATTTTCATCAAACTTCAATCATTTTTCTTCACAGCTGATTTTTCAATTACTCAACGCAATAATTTTTTTGCAAAAAAAAAATGAATTAGGTAATTAAATAGGTGATTAAATAGGTAATTAAAAATGCTTTTTTTCTTTGAGATCAATTTTTGAATATTTTTTCAAAATTATTTTTTAAATTATAAACAATATTATTTTTCTACATGAAAAAATTCAAACATTTTTTTAATCTATTATACATCTAACTCACTATTACACACATTTCTCTGAAAATGGACTTCTCCATAAAATACCAAATCATCTTACCCCTATACCAGATGAGATCTTTTTTGTAATATGGCAACACGATAAAAAATTTTCGATATCTCTTGTACTCCCCCACCTCCCCCCCCCGACATTTTGATGTCGATAACCTCTCCTTCTCCCCTCCAACATCATGTATGGAGGTGAATTGGGGATACACTATACTTTTTATCATCAATAATCATATGAGTTGATATTAATTACATTTTTACTAATTTGAAGCTCTTCAAGTTCTACTCAAATTTTGATAATTCGCCATTTTAGATCCATTTTGACCCAAATTCAAGAGGTCATATTCTGATCACCAACTAACCTCACACACTAAGTCTGATTTCTCTAAGTTGATTTGGTGAAAAGAAATGAAAGATTCAAGAAATTTCATGACTCAAAAGTTACTTAAAAAACTGTTTTCTGCTCTAACTCCTTTCAAAATATACTTAGGAAGCTCTAATTTGGATATGTTAGTGTTCGTAACTGACTCTTTCACATGAGATCAAAAAATAAAAATTTGAGCCATTTGCCCTTTCTCCAATCTCCCTCAAAATTTGACTGATCCGCCATTTTGAAATTTAGCGAAATGAAAAATAGTTTAGTCCTATTCTCAGACGTACTGAATACACACCCAAAATTTCATAAGAATCTTTCAGGCCACTTACGAGGAGTTTTGTTACAAACACTGTGACATGAGAATTTTATAATATAATATTAGATAACATACGATATATATTAAAAAAAAATTCATTTTCAATTTTTCTTCATAGTTGATTTTTTAATTAAAACAATAATTTTCTTTGGATTAATTTTTTTAAATTAATTTTGAATTAAGAAAAATTTGATCAATATAAATTTTAAATTTTTCATTTACCTGTATTTTTTTTTGTAAGAAAAGATTATTTTTAATTTTCTTCTTCTTCTTCTTCTTCTTCAAAAAAAATTTCAACAATAAAAATGACCAAAAATGCCATGATTTGAAATCTCCTCTCCTCTTATCTCTCCTTTCCAAATCAGTTAATTTTAATATAAAAAACTCTGCTGAGAAACATTTTTATATTTTATTTCCTAGAATTTTAAATATATTAAAAATTAAGAATCCCTACGATAATATTACTGTTCAAATTTTCCATGAATTTATATTTGTTACATAATTTGAGGACCATTAAATGTGAATTTTTGCATATTTTGATTTATAAATTATATTCATGTCGGAGATTGTTATTATGAATGAAAATGGACTGGACGTCTCCCCCCTTCCTTCTTGAGATTAGGCAATACCCAACCCCTGAACAACTGAATTCCTTTAAAATTCCTGAGTAGGTGCCTCACTACGATGCTCCAAACCATGATTAACTGGAATCACAAATCAAACAGAGCTGAATCAGATGACAAATCACTGGCTTAAGTGGATAATTCAACAATCAGCTTTATATGTTTGAAATTGTTGATCAATTCATTTTACACGTTCCCCAACTCCCGAATGCCTATTATTTCTCAGCTCGGTGTTGCTACGCTGTGTTGCAAGTTGCTTGCTCAGTAATTCGAGTCGCCCTTTCTATAATATTATTGTATTAGAATCTCCTTCTCCCCTTAACGAAAAATACGGTGAAATTAGATAAATGGACTGCTAATTTTATAGCAAGATCTAAAACATAAATTTAAAAAATATATAATTCTGCACTTTAATTGGTGCAGTTGATTCTGAAAAACCAATCGAAATATTCCATTTGCCCAGGCACATTTGAGTTTTCCAATCTAATTTTTATGAAATTTTTACGTTTCAAAATCATTTCTATTCACCACAGCGATGAACTAGCAGTCCATGTGTGTGAAATTAATGGATATTTGTTGCTATGCCCCTGCTCAAAATTGAGACTATACAGTAATACTTACTGAACAGAGTCGCGATCAGAATTGAGCAATTTTTTCTTAGTCACGCATTTATATCTACTAAGGAAATCCTTGAAGGATAAATGTATAGGATATCCTTCTTTACGTATCCGTATGATTTCCAACATACCCAGATACTTCAATTGATCTAAAACTAGTTTTTCATTGTAATCGTTTGATGCTTTGCGCATGTTTGGCTTAATACATCTCACATACCTACAATGAAACACAAATTAGGTACTTCATGGAAGGATGAAACCTTGTTGAAATTACGAAGTTCAAATGAGTACTTACCAAGGATTGGTAGCTTGGAGTACATCGACTAGAGCTTGTAACTGATGCCTAAACGTATCACTAACCGTTGGTTTCCCTTTACCAGTTCCTCTGGAGACGGTAGTACAACCTACATTACCCATCCTCGCTACCGTTGTACCAAGCAAGTCCTAGAATGATAATTTTTCAAACGAATTTAGCCATAACTGAAAGTCACCTCAAGTCATACTTAGAGGTTCATCGAAATACCTGATAATTGGTCAATTCTTGCACGAAAGCGTTCGAAGAACGGCTCATGAAGTCAAAAAATACGTCTTGTTGGACATCTCTATTCTTATCAACAAATCCGGCCACCGTATAAGTGACCACGCCGGCGTAATGTTTGATGCTGAATTCTAATTCCCATTTCCGCCGGTCTTCTCCTTTGATGTAATGACTATGGCTATCGAATTCCGTATGCAGATTACTCAGATAAGCCGTATCTGAGCCCTAAACAATGTCGTTGGTATTAGAGTACATATTTTTCGTTCAACGTTGCAGTAACAAATCATATAGAGTTCACTTACCTTCGGCATGTGGCACTGTTCGGTCAATAATTTTAAAATACAACGAGGCGGTTTTTCTATCAACTCTAAACAGGAGGTGTTATCGGTAAATTGGATATGAGAGAATTGAATTTCTTCTTGTTGATACTGCAGCGTATGAAAAAGGCAAAATTAATTTTTTCTTCTTTTCGCGTAGATTTCTCAGAAAATGATTTACTACTTACGATATCTTGTTCTAAAGCGAATACGTAATGGTTGAAAAATTTATGCAACTTTTCATTCGTATAATTAATGCAAAGCTGCTCGAACGAATTCACCGCGAAATTCTCGAATCCGAAAATATCCAATACGCCTAAAAACCTTGTAGAATCTTGTCCCGGATTGGTGCATATATTAATATGGTTAACCAGCCAGGCGAAAGTTCTTGAATACAGAGCCTTAGCCATCGCGTGACGATTTTCTTCGGCCTGCGAGAACAAGCTCGTTTATTAAAAATATCCGAAGAAAGTAGTTTCCATAAACCAATACCGTTAAATTACCTCTTGAAGCTTTAACGGAATTTCCGTTATATTTCCCCTAACGTTTATTTGCCTCTTCAGGGTTACTTGAATCACGTCCTCTAGCTGTAACCCCAACAGGTATGCTACCGTTGATAATATTTCTTTATCTGATTCAGCGAGCTGGCATTTTTCACCATCTATATCCTAAACGAATAAATATCGTAAGAGGAAATTAATTTTCACCCATTCGCTAAAAATTAGGGTGACTAAACCGTTTTTGGAAGAAAGATAAAAGATGATATAAAATTTAAAGGAAACTAGACCATAAGACTAGTTATTAAACGATTATTTCAAAAAAAGTAAGCAGCCATGCCGCATCATTAGAGCTGAGTTTTTAATTGGAGCTTTTTCAAGTTTGTATAGATACGTTGCTAACCCTCTCATGTCTACAGGATACATTCCGTACCATGTCTGAAAACCTCTATCTTATCTCTTCCAAAAACACGCAAGAAGTTGAATTTAGAATATGTAGTTATTTATTGCCTGCGATAATCATATGAGCTCATATTTTTCAAATCTTAGCAATTTGAGGCTCCTCAAGTTATTCCCGAAATTTTCCCAATCGGCCATTTTGGATCCATTTTGAACCAAATTAAAAAGATCATATTCTGTTCATCACCTAAGCATACCCGCAAAGTCTGACCTTTTTAGATCGATCTGGTGAGGAGATATGGAAAATTCATGAAATTTCCTACAGTAATTTCCCTCCAAAAACCGGTTTTTCTTTAACTTCCTTCCAAATTCACTAGAGAAGATAAGATCACAATAGGTTGGTCACTACACTCATTTTATCATATGGCACCACAATAGAAAATTTTCGACGTTTCATGCACCCCTACCATATTTTGAGGTCAATAACCCCTCCTTCTTCCCTTCAATATCATGTGTGAAGGTGAATTTGAGATATAGTATACTTCTCATCACCAATAATTATAAACGAGTGCATATAATTACATTTTTACTAATTTAAGGCTCCTCAAGCTGTAGTCAAATTTTAATAATTCGTCATTTTAGATCCATTTTGACCCAAATTCAAAAACTCACATTATAATCACCAACTAACTCCACATACAAGATTTGACTTTTCCAAACTGATTTGTTGAGGATATATGGACGATTAAAGAAATTTCATGACTCAAAAGTTCCTTAAAAAGCCGTTTCTTGCTATAACTCCCCTTCAAATGCACTTGAGTAACTGAAATTTAAATATGTTTGTGTCCGTGACTCACTATTTTAGATGAGATCAAAGACAAAAATTTCGAGCCATTTGTCCATTCTCCAGCCACCATCAAAATTTCAATAATTCGCCATTTTTAGGCGTATCAAAAAAACAAAAAAGGACCTTTTTCGAATTTTTAAGAAGAGTCTCTCACCAAATGTTGAGCGATTTTCAATCATACCCACCAGTGCTATGCGTGAGAGAAAAACATATATGCATATGTATATAGATATTCTACGTTAAAGTCAAGCCCGATCTTGAAAACGCTGCAATCGTTGCGAGGCCCGATTCTACGTTGCTGGGTCTCACAACCTTTTGTGTGTATATTTGAGTGTACATTGCTTTCAGTTTTATACAAACGTTGGAAAGCCCTAGATACGGTGCTATGTTAGGGAAATCCATCTGGACCTGACAAGCATAATAATAAATCTTAAGCGGGTCTCATAAGAACCGTTGCATATCATTTATGCATGTGAATTTTGAATTTTTCTTATCCCTCTCAAGCTTCCTAAAATGCTAGGTCCAGGTGGTTTCCAAAAAGTTCACACATGCAATTCTAGCTCTTCAAATAAGATCGGGTCTCGGAACGTTTGTTCAGTTCAGGTTCTGACAAGGATAGTGGCATATATACATATATATATAATATATATACTAAAAAGTTGGTCATTTGTCAGATGATTACAAATGGACTGAAACCCAATGATTTGAAAACCCTGACCCCTCCTCACTAAATCAGGTAGGCTGTAAGAGCTGTCGTTTTCAAGTTCAAAATTCAGCTGAAAGTAAAAGACATCAATTCAAAAAATTTTTAACCATTATTTCGCGTAAATACGCGACAAAATCAATTCCCCCAGGCGTCTTACACATGTTGAAATTAATGACGTAGTTTCAAACGCGTAATTTTTGCTTATTCTAAGAACACGATCGCGTAATTCCAACATAGTAGGTGTAGAACAGAATTCACAATTTTTAAAAATGAATATCAACAGTGCAATTTTTTCGATAGTGCTATTGTGTTCAATAACAAATACATGGGCACCGGAAACGGAATCTTCGATCAAAGGTAACAAAATATTATTTAAGACACCTATATAGTTTTTTTTAATATTGCCACATCAGTACTTCGTTACAGATGAAGACAAATCCATACTTCCCTTCGTGATTATTAAATGGTTCAATAGGTACCTTTATCCACAAATGATAACGCATGACCGAATGAAATTCAGCAAAGAAAATGTGTCATATTTTGCACATTCGTTTCCTTTCAGTAGTACATTATACTTATGCCCAAAAGAAATCACTGATTATTGCTTATACGTAAAAGAATTTCAACTGACGGACATCAAAAAATGTGAGTTTGAAGCCGTACCGGTTACTGTGCCAGTGTTGAAGGACTCAAACAATAAACTAGAATATTATACTACTTGTGGTCCTGGACATATTGGTAAATTGTATACAGTTCAATACGAGGTAAGCTACGGATATTCGGATTATTTTGCTTTACTACTAGTATTTACAATATGGTTTACGTATATAGTTTTACTGAATTTTCTTTTATGTAGCTATGCATCACCCAACAAAACGACATGATTGGATGGTTAGTGGATTTGTTTAGTCGTCATTTTCAAGATTATAAGGTACTTCACGAAAATATAAATTGAAATCAACTCATGTACAAACAAGTAAGCTTTCATGCTAACTTTTTTACGCAGGATCCTTCGAAAACGAATAAAGAACTCGATTTCCCAATGTATACCTTTTGCTACGATCACGAGAAAGAAGAGACTATTTACACGGAGCATTTGATATTTTCACCAACTTTACTTGAAGATTCAGAACTTGAATTCGAGCGGAAAAAAAAATTTTCAATGATGACTTATGAATTTGAAAGATTCAGTTTAGATTTTATAACACTTAAAGATGCTTTTGATAAGGTACAAAAATACGCCAAGAAGACAAATAAAATTCAAATATCACTGTATTATATTCTATTCATAAAACTTATCTGTTACGTTTTTCGGTTACAATGAAAATTAATTTGTTTCCATAGATGGAGATGAATTCGGTCGATATGATACCATCACCTTCCTCCCATAAAACAGATGAAGTACTAGGTCACGACAGAAATGAATTTTCATTCGTTGCTCAGCAATTAGTACCGGACGAGAACATGGCATTTGCTTTATGGAGGAAAGCTACTTTCCATTATGCTAACATCAGGCCACTTTTAAGGACACTGGTATCACCTTGGAACAGTATTTGGAAGCTTATACGGTCATACATAAAAACTGTAATTATAAATACGTAATTTTTCAAAATTATATGAGACTTGGGAAAAAGGAGAAGACAGTAATCATTCAGTTAGCTAGTTTTTTTCAAAATATTTGAGAAAAGACTCTGATCCAACTTGAGAGTAGAGCACTTACTGATATCTATGATTAAAGCATCATGGAGGGAAAGTGAGAAAGAAGATAAATAATTTATCTTAAGCAGAAATAATGAGTAAGTTAAAATACTCATACTCAAAAATATTTTTCATTTTATAGCATTCCGACTATGAATACGAAATTTTCACTGGAACTTACAGAAAACCTTCAGAAAATCCCAGCGAAGTATATAAAATCAAGGACAGAATTTTTCTGCCAGATTTTTGGATTATTGTCATACAAGAAAGTATAGTACTTAAAAAAGGCGTGGCGATTATAGTCAGCGATTATTACGACGCTATTTTGGAGAGTTATTGCAATACCAGTAGATGTTCCGCATCCATCATTAAGGAGCATAGTAAGCACATCCGTTGTTGCCAGATAACACAAAAAATTGAAAAGCTTTTCGGGCTCGAATTTCAAACAAAAGATATAATTAAAATTGATGGTATAATTGAATGAAATTCTTTTTTTTTTTTAATGAAAACTGTAAGTTGGGCTCGTAGCCAGTGGAGGTTAAGCAGTAAGCACCCTCTAGAAAATTTTAAATCCCTCTAGTACAATTTAATATTTGGTATAAACGTGCCAACTAATAAAGAAATCCCTCTCTAGGATATGGTCAACCCTCCTGAAATCAGCAAACGATAGTGGTCACATTACCTACGATGAACTTCAGGCTAATTTCAGCTCACAAATTGGGTAGTAATTTTATATATAATAGGCTAGAATTTTTTAGCATCACCCTCAGCAGTTAACTTCGAACACAAACGTAGAAAAATGTTTAAAACTTGTTCTTTAAATTTTGTGTGTGTTTTAAAGGCAACATACACAGCTTTTCATTATAGAAAAATTTTAAAACATTGAAATAAAATTTTGAGCTATTTCATTCCACTCATCTATGCAGTAACAGCTTCCAAAACTAATAGTTCACGCAGAGATGAAAATTATTCCAAGATTTTAATTTTCAAGTTGGGCGTTTTTCTTGATCTTTTTTAGCAAAAAATTAAAGTTTCATTTCTTTACCTATTCACATTTCAATTATAATCCAAGACTTTTAAAATCAACTTGAGAATAAAAAATTCAATTTTTCTCGATCTTCATTTTTATTACTATTGGTCCTGGTTTTTGTTTCAACTCTTGAGCCTCTTTCAAAAAATTAACATTAGGCTTCGCAAATTCTCACGATGACTTTCGTTTTATCAGAATTTTATCAGTAAACAGAAAAGTAAAAACTGGAATCTCCAGTTCACTACTAATGCCTGAAGGGATCTAATGTACCTTTATTTTTTCATTTCTTACTTCCATTTGTTTGAATTCAAAGACCATAAAAAAAATCTGAAAATTTATCTTACCTGAAATTTAGTATTTCCCAGCCACAAGATAGCGGATAAAACGCAGAAAATGCCGTCACACATGTTCAACGGTATTCGTAAAACGCTGAAGGCTAATCTAAGGGCGTCGAATTTTCTAGCATCGTTAACGCCTTCGATGCGTATACATCCAGATTGATTTAGGTAATTGAAGAATTCTGCTGGTTTCAACTTGTATTGCTCTACTAATTCTTTGTTCGACTGCAAAAAATGTAAAAAAGTAACAATAATTGTCAATAAGTATAAAGGCCGAATTAAAAGAGAATGAATGAATAAATGAATAAATGAATGTATTTTATTTTAAAGACGCTCGACTACTCAGTGCAAAATACCCCAGGTGGCATTTACAAAGAATGTTAAAATTCTGAATTTCAATTCATCCCCCCCCCCTAAAAAAAACGTATTATACAAAATGATGAGTTTTCTCATTCTGTGTTCAATGTTCGCCATAATGAGATACTTTAAAAGCGCTTAAAATTTCAAGCGCTTGTAGAACTTTTGAAAACATTATTTCAATTCAAGTATTGTGATTATAAAAATTTCAGGCGTTCTAAAATTATTTAAAAAAAAAAAAAACAAAAAAAGATTTCATTCTCTTTTGGTATTTTTAAAACATTTCAAAGACTCTAAAAATTTAAACAATTTTAAAATATTAAACTTTTCGAATTTAAAAAAAAAAAAAAACTTTCATAAGTTCTACAAACTTGGAAAATTGGTTTTTAAATTTATTGCTGTTTTTTAAAGAGGTTCAGTAGTTTAAACATATTTTAAATTAAAAAAATTTTTTTGGGTTTTTCAAAAAATTTTCAAGAACTTTAAAAATAAAAATAAATATTGCTATTGTTGTTTTTGAAAATATTCATGCTTTCTAAAAAATTTTCAAGACATTTCATTAATTCATACTGTAATTTATAAAAATATTCAGGGGTTTTAAATATTTTAAAATAATTACTTTCATTCAATTATGGTGTTTAGAAAAATTCCAGGAGTTCTAAAACTATAAAAAATTTAATTCTTTTTTTTTCACATTTTTAAAACCATTCCAAGATTATGAAAATTGAAAGAAGCAATAGTCTCGTAATTATAGACACCAGTATAAATTAAAAAAATTGAAAAAAAAAAATTTCCGTTAAAAAAAAGTTTTTATGGGCTATAGAATTTGAAAAACTTGTTTTTAAATTTGTTGTGGTTATTAAACATGTTCATTAGTTCTAAAAATATTTAAAATTATTTTTTACATATTTTTAATGTTTTTTAAGAAGTTTTCAAGTGTACTAAAAATTTAAAAAATAATGTTAAAAAATAATTTTTGCTTTTAAAATTGTTTAGGGGTTCCAAGAAATTTTTTTTAATAATTTTTCGGTTTAATTTTCAACAATGTTTAAAAAATATGAAATAATTAATTTTTTATTCAATGAAATTCAAAAAAAAGTTTTTTTTTCTATGTGTCATGTGCTTCAGTTGAGGGTTGGTTCTAATAACGTCAAGAATTCATTTTACATTTCTTTTCCAATTTTTTTTTTTTCAAGAGTTATTTTTTGCGTAATTTTATTTGTTGTAGCTTATGCCCACTGTTGTTACATTATCTCAATAAATTATTTTTTTAAATAATTTCATAATTAAAAACTTTGATTTATCAATCACTGACACTACAAGAAAATGTGAGAGGAGGCTGATCCGACCCTGAACAGTATTATACATGGGTGAATTTCAATACTCACTCTAGCTCCTTCGACTAATTGGTAAAAAACATGGTAATTCCGTTCTCCGGTGCTTTGAAAAGTGATTCTGGATTGTTCCAGAAGGTAGTCTTGAATAATACACCCTCTAATCATCCATTTACTATTGAAGCAGACTTGCATAAATTTACCAAATCTGCTCGAATTATCATTACGTACTGTTTTCGCGTTGCCTGTAAGTGAAACAGATGAGTCACGTTATAACGAGTTGTATGCTTCAAAGGATCAAGATGAAAACAAAAGCACATACCAAAAGCTTCCAAAATGGTATTGGCTTCTAGAATTTGTTGTTCAACCCAAGTACTGACGTCGCTGGTAACGGTGCATAAATACTGTAAAATAAACTTAGTGGTTTCCGTTTTACCGGCTCCACTTTCGCCCGAAATAACGCACGACTGGTTAGCGTCCAATGTTTGCAGACTGGTATAAGCGGCTTCGGCGAGGGCGAATACGTGTGGCTCCAAAGTACCCATTTTTTTGCCATGGTACTGGAATACGTGATCCTGGAAGCATAAAAATCGACAAACCCGCCGGATATTAACTCGGTATGGAGCTGTACGAGGTGAAATCAAATTTACCGACTTTTTTCCGTCCAATTATACCAGCAACGAGATAAAATTAAATTACCCATACACCAGCGCCCGTTCAATTTTACTATACGCTGCTGTAGGCCAATCGAACGCTTCGCAGATATAAACTGATCTCCGGCTTTTCGCCTTTCGCGTTCCCATCGAAACGTGTGTTCCGATAAATAGGTGGTAACACTGAAATTGTTGTCCCATTTTTGAATCAATATGAGCTGACAACGCGATGGGCGCAGACAAGCTCGAAATTTTCTACCCATCAACCACACCCAGGAAACGGTTTAATTTTTTCTCCGCCATCTACACGCGGTAAATTGATAACGAACACGAATCCAAATAAAAGCCCGAGTGGAATAGAGTTTTTTCGCGTACGCTATCTATTAATTTTAAAGAGACTATGAAATTAATCCCAATCGACAATGCTTCGGATAATCGAATAGCGAGAAACCTCATTCATCGTTACGCTTCTACGTATCAACGAACCCGCAAGATTTTTGAACCCTTACGCGCCAGTGACCTATTTTCGGCGTGTTTTTCTAGCGCCCAGCGAACGCGTAACATTTACAACGCGCCGTGTACTTTCGTCGACGATTTTTTTCGAAATTAATTTTTTACGTGCTCTACCGTCGGTACAATTTTCACGCTTCTTTGAGCAATTCGCTCGTGCTCGGCTAATTATTGATAATGGAAATACGCCCTTATACGCTGTTGAATGCGAACGATTCGGTATGCCCGAGTTTTCTGCTTCTTTATTCTATCCGGGAAATTTTTTTCACTTCTCGGAATATGAATAAGCCGTAAAATTGACTCGACGTGATGATATAAAAGGAACCTTTTTCGTACGTCATTCGTACGTGCATGAAAAACTGACTAAAAATAAAATTTCCAAAAACACACACCCTAAACAGTTTTTCGTTGAATTTCAAGTGGACTTCCGTACAAATTATAAAAATAAATTTCAGTAAGATCCGATCAAAATAATTTCATATTAAGTGAAGCACGATAGAAACCCTCGAGCATATAAATTTACGCTCTATTTCCCGATCACGGTGAGAATCATGCTCAGCAGCGGACGACAATTTACTCGAATGAAAAATATAAGGGTGAATACTCCAGGAGATACGATTTCTTTCCTTTGTAATTCAGTTCGGCCTTTTTTTTCCTACGACGTAGTAATAAAAAAACACGGAGGCAACGCCCGGATAATTTCTTTTTAAAGGAAAAAATCAGATTTACCGAGAAATATGAAGTACTAAGAGACACGACGTACATACATGATGACATTATTTTTTTTTGGTCACTTTGAAACGTTGAAAAAGTTTTACCAGTTCGAGTACTTTGAAATGAGGTGCTTGACCGAAATAGAGAGTTTCACGATGCTGTGGTTCAGCTGACTAGTGCTTCTGAACAATGACGAACGAAGTAATTTTTAAAAGAAATAAAAAATGGCTGGTAAAAATGAAAGATAACATTAAAAATGCAAGGGAAAAATTTGCATCTACTATTCAATACTGGCTAGTTTTTTCTATTTATTTTTGTAGGTAATTGAAAGTAAAGGTATTTAATTCGGTAGAACTTGTAGTTTTTTTTTGGTTTTATAAGTAAGTATTCAAAATTTGATAATAAAATAGGTCGAAAAAATCATGAAATAGTACCTATATACTATTGGAGAACATTTCAACCCTTCAAATAAATATATAAGATTTTCAAGTTCATATAGTGAGCCAAGACCTACTCGAATAACAAAGCGAACAAATGGACTATTGGCAATTTCTTAGTTGCTAAATAGAGGACATAAGTGCTCACTGCTCATATTTAGTCAATCTTATAAGTTTTCAATAAGACACATAAGAAATAATGTTGGAGACTGGAGAACTAAGGGTCACATGGGCCCTCCATCTGCAAGACTGCCAAGTTGAGTTATTAAGCCTTTCATTTAAATCAGTCCTTTATGAGTTTGGAGTTTGGAATTTTTCTCATAAATAAATTTATATTTTTTTTCAAGTTTTCAATTTTTTGGAGCCCGAAGGTTGCATGATTTATGTTAGAAGAAAAAAATGCCATGTTTTGAATTCTTTGAAATATTTTCATTTCAACGAATAAAATAATGCTGAGACGATTTCTGCTCTAAAGCATTTGACATTTTTGTTTTCTTGTTTCATATAAACGAAAAAAATCAATACAACATATTTTTCTTTCTGGAAATTACGAAATAATTTTACTATTGCACCTTGAGGGCAAATTTTGTTTTACTGAATGCGGTTATAACGATTTACACATATCCAGAAAAATACATATACATAAGTTATAATTTTTTTCCCCTCTACGTTGAGATTAACTTTCAGTTTTTTTCTTCAACTTTCCCTTCAGACTATAGGTATTTTTTCTGTACCCTGAAATTTTTAGCTGAGTTTTTAACTTAACAATGACGGTTTTTACAGCCTAACTTATTTGGAAATGGGGTTGGGGAGGAGGAGGGTCTTCAAATCTATGCGTTTCAGACCATTTGTAATCATCTGTCAAATGTCCAACTTTTTGTTATTTTATATTTTTTCCCCATGCGTCGCGCAAGCGGTTATTCATGAAATTCGCTCAAAACTTGATGAGAGAATTTTCTTAGAAATGCAACAAAAGTACATTTTTGGTTTTTCGATACACCTCAAAATAACGAATAACTCAAATTTTGAGGGGAGCTGGAGAAAGGACAAATCGCACTAATTTTTCTTTTTGATCTCATATAAAAGAGTGTGTCAAGAACACCAACATATCCTAATTTCAGCTCCTTAAGTGCATTTGGAAGGAAATTAGAGCAGAAAACCCCTTTCTGAGGAAGTATTGAGCCATGAAATTTCTTGAATCCTCCATATTTCCTGGTCAAATCAATCTAGAAAGATCAAACATTGCGTGTAGGGCTAGTTTGTCACCAAAATATGATCTCTTGAATTTGAATCAAAATGAATGCAAAATGGCGGATTATCAAAATTTGAGCAGAACTTGAGGAGCCTTAAATAAGTAGAAATATAATTAATATGAATTCATATGATTATTGGGGACAGTGGCGCATCCAGACTGATGGTCAAGGGGGGGGGTCCAGCAAAATTTTCAAATATAAAAATCGGTTAGGTAGGCTCAAAATTTTGCGATTTCATTACTATTGATTATTTGCATATTACAGTTTCGTTGTTCCTTATTTGTATATGGTAAAAATACTATTTTTTAAATCGCCAACGGGGTCCAGACCACCTGGACCCCCCCTTAAATACGCCACTGATTGGAAATACGAAGTATGCTATATTCCAAATTCACTTTTACATGTGATGTTAGAGGGGAAGAGGGGTTATCGACCTCAAAATACGGCGGGGTACACGAGAAATCGAAAATTTTTTATGGCGGTGTCATATGATAAAATGAGCACAAGTAATTAACCTATTCTAATTTTAGCTTCCCAAGTGCACTTGGAAGGGAGTTGCAGCAACAAACGGCACCATTTGCTGTGCAATCTTTTAAATAACCGGAATCGTTTCTTTTTGGAAAATTTTTAAACCGATGTAGTCCTCGTAAATTTAACAAAAATTAACAGTTGAAATTTTTTGTAGTCTTCAAATGACAAAATGTAACTTCAGAATGTTAAAAAAAATTTTTAATCGTCAAAAATATATTTTTTGAAAATTTCAAAATTTTCACAACTTTGACTTGATTTTGGGAGGCGGGGGGCGGGGAGGGAAAAGGGTCTGAAAATTCAGTTGAAGGGCCAACATTTTATTTATTTCATGTCATATTTTTTGATAATTTCAAAATTTTCACAATTTTGACTTCATTTGAGAAGGGAGGGGGGGAGGGGGCCGGGTCTAAAAATTCAGTTGAAGGGCTAGCATTTCATTTGTTTAATTTTATAATATTTTTTGAAACTTTTTAAAAAGGTGCAAATACTTATTCTGAAAGATAAAATAGAGTTTTTCATAAAAAAGTTTAGCTCACAATTTTTCTAAGTCTGCTAGAATCTCCTTAAGATGAGTTATTGAACCTTGAGAACTAATTGTTTCTTGGTGAATTCGATGCTTCCTATAAGAGTCGAAAGTTGGCTACGTATTATGAAAATGAAAAAATATCAAAAATTAAGGCCGTCTCTCTCTTCACTACGAATATGGTGGTGGTTTTCCAACCTCTAAGGCAGAACAAATTCGTAAGAAAGACAGGTGAAATCGAAGCCACGAGATAAAATGGTTTGAATGACTAATATGGAATAATTCTTCCTCTCTCTCTCTATTTTTTTTCAATTTCTCATATTCAGTGACATCAGAATATCACATAACTATATAAATTAATAAATTTCTCGAATATAACGAAAATTTCAAACCATATCAAACCGATTCTCTTCTCCGATGACTCAACCGGATAACCTAGAGCTTCATCACCCCAAAATTCATACTCCACGTTTCGAAGTGGAACTACGCTATCATCAACTTACCTCCGTACATTAATGAATGGTACTTAAAAAGGAAATTATTATCGTTTTCGTTTGGGCGTGTAGTCATAAGAGTGTAAATATAAGACTAAAGAATGACAAAATGCATTATTACTAAAAATAAAATAAAACTAGGGTTCTTCGAAATATCGTGAGAATGACGAATACTTCGTGAACCATGAACAAGACAATAAGTCCGATGGGTGGATGGTTACGAGAAAAAAATTAAATTTAACCATCTACCATTATAGGATCGGCGTTCGATGAGCAGCAGCGTACAAATTAAGAAAGTTTTTACGAGATACTTACCGTTGTATAAATGCCGAGTTCCTTGTACGGATTAACTGCAACGAGAATAGTACCGGTGTACGTCTAGTAAACGATGTTAAGGAAAATTATACTCGTAGTAATCGCCTAATGATGTTTGAGTCTGGCGAAATTACGCCGTTGGTAAATTATCATCGTATCAAACGCTCGCGGGTCACGCGAAACATTTAATTCGCGTTCGCACCCGAACTCCAACTCTAGGGTATTTATAGAGCTCCCAAAGACACGCGAAATTTTTCAAAAAAAAAAAAAAAAAAAACACTCTCGAGTAAATATAATTTAGCGAAAGTTGTTTAAAAAAACATTTCAATTCAAAGGCCTTTCGGATGTAGATGAGAATTCATAATTAAACGTTTCTACGAATACGAATCGCAAACACTCGACGCTTGAATAAAAGACCCACTTGACCTAATGCCGGCGCCATTTCATCATCCTACCATGTATCATACGCAATTCAATTAAAACATTCGCAAAATGGTTTTCTTCTGGTAACAGGTATACTGATTTACTCGAAATTATCAATAATAAAAATCCATCATCGTTATACCCCGAAAGAAATGAACGATCGAATGTAATTTTACGACTGGGGGTGAGTAAAAGATAATCAGCATATAAGAGGGGCCTCACCAAATATCCAAGTCAACGGCGTTACAGATTGATTTGTATTATTCTCGAATTTGAAACACTCGTCGGGAATGTTCGACATATACGCTAAATGATCCCAACCATACAATGGAAACTTTACTTTCTATTTAGGGTGCAATAAGAGTATTGATTTTCTCGTCGCCGCGATGATTCACGTACCGACTATTTCTCCATTTCGTGCGATACGCGCCATTGTAAGTTCGACCAGGGCTGCAATAGTATCAAGGCTATCGGGGTGCACCTCTATTTCTTAAATGCGCCTGGTAATTCGATAGGTGATGTTTTCACGTGCGTATATGCAATGAAAGCAGATACCGCTGGTTATAGCATTCAAACGGATTTACGCGTTATGTGTAATAGCGCGTGATGAAAAATTCATTCGGACCATTTCACTCCTCCGGCTTCCACCCAGAAGCATTAAGCATTAAGCATTAAAAGATACCGCATAATTGTTGAAACCGAACCGAGGGTGTCAACTGCATTATTTCATTCGAAGAAAAAAAATGCATCCGTGGAAAGAAAGAATATTAGAAATGCCATAGGGTAAATATATAATAAATTTCTTTCGAGATATTTTAAAAATTCATACGAGACTGTGATCTTTTTTTGTCGCCGTTTTTTTCCGCATACGAGCTTGAAACTTTTCCTCCTTATTGCAACAGAGTAGAAGATGCCACGTGAAGCTCATTTTGATTATATCGCTCCTCTTTGCCATCGAAATATCGGTATTTTCATCATATTCCTCGTACGTGGCTATAAACGAGCATATCTACATAAAGTATTTATTCAGGAACCAAAGGGCTCCATTATAACGTTGTTATCTCAAACATGCATCATTTAACGACGGTAAATAATTCTACAGTTTTTTTTTTTCAAGGCAAGTCAATGAATAGAAATGGTTTTTTTAAACAGAGGAAAAACACAAAGGCGAGTCAATTAATAAATTTTAAAAATACCCATTCCCATATTCGATTTTAAAAACATGCTTGATTCAAATCTCACCTCAAATGGTCCTACGTTTGGGGCCGTACTCCGCTTACTAACAAACTACGAAATATCAAGACAGATATCTCCTTATAGCGTACGTCCCGAAGATCTAATCGGGGAGAAGAAGTCCTACGAGAAGCTCCGAATAATCCACTGTTATGCCACCCATGCATACTAGTTATAGTGCCCTAATGCATACCTTCTATAGCGCACCCCAGCTCCCATACGCGTACACTGCTAAATCTAGTTCTCTGTAGTCCACCTTCTGCAAGATTGCTCACATTATTTTTCTTCTCGTAGCAATCGTAATCTTCCTTCTATCCACACCAAATTCTTAGAGATGATGAATTAACTGTGGCAAACCTTTCAAGTTTCTCATAAGAAAATCGCATCTTCCATCAACTATAATCCCTCCTACACCATCTATGTCCCTTAAGCCACTCGACTATACATGACAAGATAAATAAAAAAAAAAATGAAATTGAAGAAATTATGAAGATTTTGAAAATTTTAGATCAAGTAAGAGCCGAATAAATCGCGTGACGTATATGATACATATAACGTTACATTTACAGCATCTTTACTCCTAGCGTTATACTCTGATAATATATGTATACAGATACACTGTGTTTAAGTGATCGTTGTCCATTTTCAGTTTGTGCCCAAATTGAAATTACTTGCATTCAAAAGTTGACCATAAAAGTTGAAAATTAAAGTATGGAATTTGTTTGACATTTCAATACTGAACTAAATTTGTATTTAAATACACTGATTTTATATCAAGTTTAAAGAAAATACATTTTTTAATTTCAATGGGTGCAAATATCACATGGATTCAGTGTGTAGTATGAGCAACGAAGCAAATATTAGGTTCACACCTTGACATTATCTCCAACGAATTCCCCCTTCCCCCAAGTTCTATAGTCTATGGTCCTGAACAACATACTACCAGTCCTCATCCATCCTGTTGTACTAATTCTTCCAAAGGGGGTGAACACCTTCAAAATTGTTTTTTTTTTGCTTATTTTCAAAAACTATGAGTTCGAGAGCAAAAATAGCTTAGTAATAAAATTATCACCATTAAATTTCATTCACAAAGGTCATTATAATTTTTTTTTTAGCGGGTACATTTTACATACATTTATGAAGAGTAATTCATATTGTTCAAATAATTAAGCATAGGTAATTTAAAATAAACATTAAAAAATTAAAAAAACAAAATGAGTGGCATAGTGGATGTTGTCCACGATGCTAGACGAAAAAAATGGGAATGGGGGGTTAAATAGCCAGAGTGAGGGACGAATGTTGGGGTTAAAAAATGTTAAACTGGTGGGTAGGGGGCAAAAAGAAAAAGGGAAGACAAAAAGTACGCTGGATAGACGAAATTAAAGATTTTTTGAAAAATAACCATTTTGAAAGGGTGACGCAAAAACGGGCTAAATGGGCGCGGTTGAAGGAAAACTTTGCTCAGGAGATTTAGTTATAATATATAAGTTTAAGTATACGACTGTATCAAAGTAGTCAATTAAGTTATATTATTATTATTATTATTATTGTTATTAATTTACATCTATTTTATTTCCGGTTTGAAATACAGCATCGCTTGCAGTCTTTGCCAAAAACCATCGAAATTTTAGATATGAAATTGTTATTATATTATATATTTTTTTTTATATTTTTTATTAAAAATGTGAATATTATTTTTATTAATTTTTTAATTTATAAAAGGATAGTAATTTTTTTTAGATTTATTATTTTTTATTATTGATTTGTGAGAATTGTGTTCCATTTGATTTTTTTGAAAAAGAGTCAGAGTTGGTCTATGGCGTCATGACAATGTCGTAACCATACAAAGATAATTTAATAAATATAAAAAAAATAAAAATTCAACATTTAAAATTAAATAACAAGCTTAGAAAAAATAACGCATAATTATGTTTTTTTTTTTTTTTCAATTCTTATTTTATATCAGCAAAAGCAATGAAGAGTAAACATGGGAAGGTGTAAGGGGAAAAGGGAGATGAGTGAGAGGTTTATAGGGAGGACTTCGAATACTAGGTAATAATTATGAATTAAAAAAAAAATACTCTCACCCTTCCAAAATTATTAGTAAAAATTCAACACCCTTTATATTTTGAAATTTTCACGGATTACAGGTCCTATATATATACAAATATGCGTGAGAATTTCTTGAAAAAAAGTCGGTTCAAATTTTCACTATTTTTTCGCATATCGAAAATTCCAACAAAAAAGTCAAAAAATTTTAAGTGGAGTCCTGGCAGAAATTTTTTTTTTCTTTTGTAATGTGGTTAGGTATTATATATATTTTTTTCAGACTCCAAAAATAAGTGCAACGTGCTTGAAAAAAAATTAAAACTAATAAAACACGTTTTTTCATGAACTAAATAATTATAGGTACATCATTATAGCATAAAGCCACAGAGCGAAAGAAAGGCGTTTCGATTTTCATAAAATTTTAATATGTTGTTTGTTTTGAGTTGAAATAGTTTTGACCAGATTTTTAGCTCGAACCGACCATTTGGGCAGGAGCTAGGAGTCCAAAAATCACAGATTTTTCGGTATTTTAACCCCCTTTGCCCCTCCAAAGGGTGGTTCGAGGAACCTAACACTCAAAAGATGCAATGTGAGAGGCTGAATCCGCAGCGCTACTTTTGAAAAAAAATCATATTTTTTTCGGTATTTTGACCCCATTCGCCCCCCTTCCCCCTCCAAAGAGTGATTCGAGGAACCTAACATTGAAAAGATGCAATTCGAGAGACTGAATCCAACTGCTTACATTTTAAAAACTTTAATTTTATTACTGATTATTCAATTTCGTTAGAGTAAAAAAGGAAAGAGCAATAATTCACCAAATTTTTGGACAACATTGCTGGGGAGAAAGGAAGTAAGCATTATCAACGAAAATCAATGATATGCGAAATTTCATAAGCTTGTTTGGGAAGTCGAAGTGATACTACAAACCGCAACTTTCTACCTCATGTGATACTCGAGTAATCTGGCGATGCTTAGCACAGCCAATAGCCATCAATAATTTCAATTATTACTAAACATTCGTATCATGGTGACCAAACACGGTTTTTTCTATGAATCATTCGTTTATTACTTCCAAAAAACCATTTCGAACCATAATGTAATCTTTTACTGTACCCATAAATATTCTGTAAAATAATTCACAATTTCACATTCATTATAGGGGCAATATGTACCGCATAACACGCGTAGGTATATTCAAAATCCACTCAGTTAGCCAAATCCCTAGCTTCGCATTTGATAAATCATACCCTGTAATACCATCGTGTGAACATAATTCGCGATAAAATTTCACGGCTAGGCGGTAAAGTTTAAAAGATATTTTATAGCCTCGCGAGAACGCCTGAACGTGGCCACCCCAAAACGCTCATAAGGATCTGGATACCGATACGCTCGAATATTAAAACAATGCTGGCGAAACGTTAAAAGGCGTCTTAGGCAAGCACGGTGCCGAGACTCGTAACGGCGACCGTCGATTTAAATATTAATTTGACGGTACCGAGGGTCGACGTCGGCGCCACATATAAATTCCCCAACACCAAAATACGCATACGCGCTCGTCAAAGAAAACGCATACGGTACGTGTACGTAACAATTCCAGAAACTCGTAAAATGGTTATATTTAAGTACCGAACCAAATCAGTGGTTGTTAATGTACGGTGTAAATTTACATAATACGCGTAGTTGATCTCGATGAAGACTTCACGCCGCCGATGCGGTGTAAATTAATTATCGAATGGTACATCGAAGGAAATACTAGCGCAGGAATGAAATAATGGCGAGAATTCTTGAGAATCTAATCGCCACTTCGAACTAGCTATACGACCGTCGGCGTATTCCAAACAAGTTTTACAGGAAATCCTGCGCCAATGGGAATCTCATTCGTTTCCACAATTCGTTCGCGTTTTTTTTTTTTCTAATTAAAATTTAAACTAGCGAATACTCGGTGGTAAATACGAAGAATTTTCACCGCATATTTTTCCATGTCGTTTTGGTACCACTGCTGGATAATGGCGAATATATCCGTCGACTCAGTTCCCCCTTTAATAGAGCTCGCTATTTTTAAAGCCTTCTCTCGACTGGAGATGGGTGATAAAAGCGAATACTTGAAGGAGATAACGACGCGCCGCGACAACTATTTAAAAAGCTAATAAGCGCTCGGCATAGCGTAAAAATATACCTATGGATTGTATTCTAGGAATCGTTCGCGGTTCGCCCGATACTCCAGTATAGACTGTTGGGGCGCTTATTATAACACGCCATTTGCTTATACGCACTTGACAACATGACCTCGGCGAACTTACTCGAACACGTTATAATTACTATTATAGTATTCATCTATGTACGAACGCCACTTGTAAGCCTGGTATTTTAATTAATACAACGTATTACGAAAATTAGCGCACTTCCACAATGTATTAAGCGCGACTTTTTAATTGGATAAGTCTGTCGCGAACGTGTATTAGGACGAGCAAGTTGGATTCAAGAGTAGTCGAGAATGAACTTAATCGAGAACAGAGGTTAGAAAAAAAATTAAGACTTCTCGAACAATGTCAGAAAATTCTTGATTCCTATCTCTTTGACACTATCTGTTATAATGAGCCTCAAGAATTTTTGAATTTTTTCATTTGTCTCAGGAATAGTGCGGTTCACCAAAACACCAGTCCAATGCTAAAATATATGTAATATGCATAGAATGTTCCATAAAGAAAGCTATCGCCAATTTTTTAGTAAATTTAATAATAATCAAGTTAGAGGGGATGCAAGAGTAATGAAAATTTAAACAAAAATTGAATTTTTATAAAAAAATTAATAAAATACTTTCTTTTCAAAACATTAAATTTTATTATATTATTTAAAAATTATTTTTTTTAATTTATATTTTTATCTAAATTCAATTAATAAAATTAATATTTATTATCATGTAGTTTAAAAAAAAATCATATTTTTGAGCGTACTTCAGTCACCAGCTTTTGAATAACATAAAATTTCCCTCTCCATTACTTGCGCTGACCAGTTAGTTAAGTACTAGTAATTCATTTCATGGACACTTACTGGTAACTTACCGGTAACTTTGTGGTAATTTCAGTAAATTATAAACGTAAAAATAATAGAGAATTTCTAAAATAAAACTAAAGATTATATCAAGCACCATAAATTTGTTTTCAAGTTACTCGAAGAATTTATGAAATTTATCCTCCTATAATTAACTAGTAAAAAATACCAGCAATTCACCGGTAAATTAAAACTTAATTTTCATCATCTCTAACTGGCCTCCATCATGAATGAAATCCCACTGTAAAACGAATCCTTCAGATTGCATCACAAGTCGCGCATTTTAAGGTCAAGGTAGTACAATGGTAAAATGGTAAAATGATGTAGATAAAATTACCTACAAAAAAGGTTCTTACTCATCTTTCAAACAGTCCCTCAGATATCATCAACCTTTTATCTTTCCTCAAATCATCCAAACTTTACTCCCTTCTCTAAATATAAAATAGCTTAAAAATTTTCTCTTAGGCGCCTCTAGTCATGAGCTGTACGTGGCGCAGAAAAAAAAATCTAATAATTCATTCTAATAAAATTTTTAAACGGGAACTCAAGGAATGGCTAACAGGAGGCGCGTTTTACACGGTGCAACATTGCGACACAATATGATTATGCTTGTTATTTTTATTTATTATAATAAAATTTTACTTTAATTTTAATTCATTAGACTATTCTTTATCATTGAGACTTTGTAATGACTTCATAGAGTACTCTACAGATAAATTATCCATCTATTTGTCCATCTGTCTATCTATCTATCTATCTATCTATAACTCTTTTGACATAAGTAAATTGTGAGACCATTTTTTTCCTAAAAGTTTTCACGAGTAATTAAAATTATTACAAATCCACCTTCTTTTTAAATTCTAGAAATTTTCTCAAAAAAAAAAAATGAGGGCAATTTCACAAATTTGTAGAAGAGCTTAGCCTTACATAGCATGCGGAAAATTCTACGTATTGCGTCGACAAACTCTCACCCCCTCCCTCCCCCCAAAAAAACATGATTTTTAAAATTAAATTAATTTAATTTAATAAAATTAATATAAAAAATAATCTTGAAAATTTTAATCATGAAATAATTATAAAAAAATTTTAATTTATATTATTTAAAAAATATATCAACCCTCACTTCCCATTTAAATACAGTAGTAATGAAGTTGGAAGGGAAGGAAGAAACATAATTTTTCTCCAAAGTTGAGAAATATTTGAAAACAAAAATGAGTTTTGAAGAGTTCCAAACCACAATAGGGGAAGGTAACCTAAAGCTTAAGAAGCAAGAATTTTCAGATACTTTTAAGGGCATTTGAATATTAAAAAAAAAAAAGAAAAGAAATGATAGCAATCATATCTGGATAAATTCCTAGCGGGGCCGCCGAGAGCCAAATTTTATCCAATATTTAAAAGAAGCTAAAAGAATCCATAAAACCTCAGTATTTTCTGTTTTTCTATGAAGTAAGATGAGGAAACCAACAAATCCAAATTTCAACTCTATAAGTGAATTTAAAAAGTAAAAATAGAGTAAGATACGGTATGTCTGCTTAAGATGTTTTTTTATTGTTTATCGTTGCTCAAAAATTAGAAATTTCCCGCAAATGATGAACATTAATATTTAGTTTTTTTTTTTTTTTTTGGGGGGGGGGTAATAAATTCCTGATTTTCAGTATAGCTAAATATCAGAAAATATTGAAAAATAAAAATGCGCTCTTACTTACCTAAATCATTTGTTTGCCTGAGAAAAATATAAATAAAAAGTTTATGTGAATTTGGGCCCCCTGTGATTTTTCTTTAAAGAATTTCTATAGCAACGAATCCTTCGATTTTGATCTGCGTGATAATGATTAGAGTCATGGCCCTTTGAAAAGCGCCAGGTCTGGGACAATTTAACCTTCTTGCCCCCTCCTCGGCTGCCCTGCACCGTACACATCATTACATCATAATGTTCCGCTTGTCTGGCTAAGGAACTGCAGGTAAGCGCATCAAACTGAGCTTTTTGTCTCTTTTTCTTTTTTTTCTTTTTTCTCCTAGTGCCCTCAGGGGCTCCATGTAAAATTTCAAGCCCTTTACAAAATGTCCGGTCCTGATTCGTAGTTTTCCTATACAAAAGTACTACCCATGTGCTACATGGTAAGCATAGAAGCGGCGCTTCGATTACCAAAATGGTACTCATTGGCTATAAATAATTTACAAAAAACAGACACACGCGTTCCGGGGTTTTACAAGCTACCGAAGATTAATTTTTCGTAGGCTATAACTTTAATAGATAGCACGTATATAGACGTGAAACCTCAGCGGTTCAACCATCCAACGGCGTTAATATTTTATTACCTTTTTTAACGCTTCATTTCCATAACCGTTTCGGTATCGGTATGGTTTTAATATAAGCGTGCGTACGCATAACGAAAGTAAAAAAGAAAAAGGATACGTAAATGAGATCCTTGGAATATCGAGCTTGTAAATTTTTATTAATTCCATCTTCGTCGATATCAGATATCACAGTCATATCAGGTACTCCTACCGAACCTGAAACATACGAAACAAAAATTAAACAGGCGTCGAAACAACTCGACTATGACAAACGACAAAGTTCATTCTCCACCCGCACGATATCACTTTAAATGTCTCGCCACCTTATAATTACCATCGCGATGTTTCCAAATTCCTAAATAATTTTGGAACTCGTTCAAGGTTCATAGCTGGAAAAATTCCTTTTCTATCGAATTCGAAATACCATTCGAAATGCATCGTGAACGTGGAAAAACATCCATACCGGTAGGAAATGCCTACTCATGTAAGCTTCACGTGTAGCCTTAAACTAGAACTATTTTCCTTAAAGGTAAGTTTGTTATGTCTCACAGATCTCCCTGGAGAATGGACTGCAATGTTGCCAAAATCGATACGTTCATTTTTTCAACCGCTCTAACGCGAGTGTAACCGCTAGTTCCAACGTAACTCGGTCGAATGGGAATACAAAGAGGAGAGATTTCTAACATTGTAATTTACCACCACGGTTTTAGTACCGGTCGTAAATTACGAAAAAAAGATCTTCGTGGAATATTCTATACGCGAACAATACGTCGTTGGATTTCGAGAAATTTCTCTTCAACGTAGGTGATATTTGTACTGGTATGAGCGCTAAGTACCTTGGCGAGTATTACGTGCAGCAACACTCACTGCGGGAAATTTTCATTCAAACGTGAATCCCTTCGTATACTGGCGCCAAATCGCCACTATACTCGCAGCCCTAATTTACCTTTAGGGTAATTGTAACGGAGAGGGACGCATAGGGACGTAATGTAGCCTGAATCGATCGACTTACGCCTAATTAACGTGGGTAAACATTCAGCACGTGGATAAGAAATCGAATATTAAATGAATAAAAATCAACTTAAAGGAAACATCGAAGCGCCTTCGAATATGAGAAAAAAAAGCGCAAGCGTGGGCACACATTATAAAAGAAAGACGCGATGAAAAAATTACAAAAATATGAGAAAAAATAAAATTACCAAAAAAAAACATTGTTTCGGCGGTATTTTCAATTCAAATCGATAGCTATCAAGCCTACGCACATTTGTTTCTTTTTTTCTGTAATATTTGAATGAGCGTGGTATTATGAAGAGCAACTCTTCACGGGCAATTCAGGGGAGCTGTTTTTTTTTTATCTTTTGTTGTATCAATTTCTTAAGATTTTATCTAGAAAAAAAAAATAGATTGAATTAAACTATTTACACAGCATGCGGTTACTGAATAGATATCCCTTAATCATATGTAGAACCCCTCTTCCATTACGTGCATACTTACACCCATAGGGTTTAGACTAACTGAAAAATTTTACAAAGTAAAAACAAACTGGATTTATTATTTGTTAAACTTCCTTGTTTCATCAAGAAAATTATTATTTTTTGCATTGGAGGCATCACCGAGTGGTGTACTGAAACGAACGGGCATTAGATTTCAGAGTGATGAAATGTTTACTTTTAAATTATACTCAGGGAGAGGTACTTTACAATATTCAAAGATAAAATTTTCTGCCTTTCGAAATGTCGATGAGACTCACTTCAGCTCCTGGACTATAATACTTTCATTTTTACTAAATAAACTTGATTCATTACCACCCTCACTGCAGGTTTTTTACACCCCCTCCCCATATTACGTGCTGCCTACCTTTTAAGTCTTAGAGGAAACAAAATCTCAAAAAATTAATTATACGAAATTTTTCATCGAAAAAAGTAGAGCTGTGGTCATTAGGGCGGCGGGGTGGGAGGGCCAATTAATTAATTTACGAGGAGCGCTCTCCATAGCCTAAAGAGCTCATCGCAGCCCTACCTTGAAGCAAAATTCAGTACTTTTACAAGACCTTTTCTATTTGAAGAACCACGTGACTAATGTAGAACTTCAACAGAACTTGCAAAACTGAGAGGACCAATCAGAAACTACGTAAAACTTTCAATAAATAAATCGGATTTTTGGAGGCACCAACTCTCATAGGTGGTATAAAAAATCGATCTTAGTCTCAAAAATAATATTTCACCAGTATTTATAAGGAGCTATCATCAAGGCGAAAATTCCAGGTAAGGGCATATTTTCATCATACTTTATGGGCTTGAGCCTTCATTGTAGCATATATTTATATTATTTTTGCCACATGATTGATCCCTAAGGAGATATAATAAAAAAAAAACTGATGTAATGGGACACTGACCGCTTTCCTCTGTGAGCTTAGTAGCACTATTATTACCTATCAATGGGGACCCAGGTTATCAAATGTCGTAGTAGCTTGAGCTCCTTCAGTTCTACAGATAGACAAAAATATTACATGACTGTTTTGGTTTTGCTTTTGATCCACTATCGGTGGGTTAAAACACATTTTTCTCTCAGTGACGTCATCATTTCTCGTTGTAAAAAAAAAATTGAATTTTTTGAAATTTCTTTTCGATATGCAGATAGCGCATGAAGATTTAAACAAAATCAATTATATAATGTTTTTGCCTAACTACAATATTGAAGGAGTTACAATCAATCAACATTTTCGAATTGAATGCCTTCAATCTTGCAAATAGGCAATATGTTTCTGCGACATTTTTTGTTTTAATTTTCAATTACAATCTTCTTATTAAACAAAAAATTTCAAAAATTGCAACTTTTTTTGCACTGTAGGTACATGAGACTAGTTATGGAAAATAAATAGGAGTTCCACCAGGTGCTTTTTTTCGTGTCTCTGATTACTGATACAACTCTATGGTATTTTGATTCAAATCCTTCATGTCACTTGCAACCATTTAGTATGTTGTAATGTGGAGCTATTTTCTTCATATTAATGAAAAAATCTTGGTTAGAAACTTTTCTCATCAAAAAGCTTGATTCATTTAACTACATGTTCGAGTACAAAAAAATGTATAAATATTGTAGTCGAAGGAAAAAAAAATAAAAATCGAAAATTTTTGTTCAAATCAAAGAAATTATGAGAATCATGAAAAAATTGCAAGAAAATGTAAGAATCAGTAATTTTTTGGATCAGAAAAGCAAGAAACAAACATCAATAATTGGAAAAATAAGAAGCCAATAAGTGAAATAAAAAAAAAAAATTATATGAATTTATTAATTAACATCAATGTAATAAGAAAAATAAAAAAAAATAGAACAAAACTTTCTCCTCCTCCCACTATCAAACCCCAACCTACTATTAAATTACCACACACCTAACCTGAACTATGCCCTTTCCCTCACGTTGGTCTCAAGTATTTGTGTATTTTGTTCATTGGTAAATTAAGCGTGAAGGAAGACACATCCAATTTATTTCTTCTTATCTGAAGGAATAATTCTCAGACCCTGGTTACATTTCTTGCCATCAATATATATTATGTATCAACGTATAATAGCAGCAAGTTATATTATAATTGGAAATAATTAAAATCGAAACAACAAAAGAAAACAGTTAATTTCAGACATGTAAAAAATTACCAATATTTATTAAAAAAATACCAAAAACTTAGACATTTGCCAGATGATTACAAATGGTCTGAAACGCAAAAATTTCAAGTCCTTATCCTCCCTCGACCCTCCTTTCCCAAATCAAGTAGGCTATAATAAGTATCGTTATTAAGTTAGAAACTCATCTAAAAAACTCAGACAAATCGCATATTTAAACCAAACAGAAGTGAATAACCGTACTTCTGTAGCCGAAGAAAAAATACATAGTTAAACTTACAATACACATTCTACTCAACAGTTATTGATACTTTTTTACGACAAAAATAGTAACTTGGTAAAATGTCAAAATCGTTACATTCTTCACGAACAGGAAAAAACCCGCGTTCCATAAAACCTCACCGTATGTAACAGAATTCATTAACGTCGCCGCCATACATAACCATATTGGCATTTCACTATTGCTTTCGACGTCGCAAGTTACCCTGCACCCAATGGATAAGGCGAGCGTGAAATTTTCTCGATACTTGAAAACTACGAGGGAGACGAAAACCGAAACCATTAACATTTAATATTGAAGGGTTCATATTCGACAATAGCACTTTATCAGAATAAACTTTCTGCGTCGAGTTACCAGCATTTCTAAATTCTAAAGCAAAATAAGAAAAAACATCGGTTTCGACGCGATACCATATTCGATGAAATTTCACGCCTAACGTGTATTTGCACATCGCATCAGCTTAACGTCGAATCGCATTTTAATATTCGCTCGTGTACGAACCGAAGAGAAAACCTACGCGAAATTCGTTTTCGCAAATAGCAAACATTTACCGTGTACCAATTGAACTTCGAGCCCGCGAGTCCTTTATAAGGTTATCTTTTAAATCTCTCGTATCATTCGCGTTCACGTAGAATAATACGAGTTAGATACACCGATGCTGGTATAAAAAAAGCGAGCGATCTCTTTATCATTTTCATTATAGAACAGACAAACCTTGAGACACGCCGGCGCTAAGTAATCGCACGTGATTATCATTACACGGTGTCACCTTTTGGAGCTCACTTTTATGAAATTTTCGTCAGCCCCCGAATATGGTGACAACGTTCGACACGTAGTTTCCTTTCGTATTAATTTCCGGTTCATTCGTCGACTTCATTGGTAAACAAGATAAGATCTGTTAGCCTGGGTTAAGAATACTACAGGATGCTTAAGGTTAAGTACTGAATATAATATCACCAACAAAAGGAAACATAGGTATTCCCTTTGGTCTCCCTCGGTTACAGTACTCGTTCTCTTGCAATCGTAGGTGGAGGAAAAAACCTTAATATATTACCATTTATGAAATCCGAGACGACACAATGACGATGTAACGATTACAATTACGGCCAAAAAATGATGAAAATATCCGTAAAGTAATTTCAAATAATATTACTGCGTCGCTGTTATACCTGCGGCATTCTTAACTAAGTGAAACTACGATGACGTCAACGCTCCATGACAAATTATACGTCATTTGTAATAATTTAGTAATCCTAATTCCGGCTTCGTAAAGGAGCTATTTCGACGCATTTTAAGTACCACAGGGTTACCATGTGTCAATGGTATCGAGTAAAAAGGAGTCGAGGGTGAGGAGGGTGGGGGTCGCTCGTTAAATACTCGAAATTCCGCAGCCTTTTTATTACATTTTATTCTACGCACTTTTCGAGCACTGCCCATCAATAATTCCAGCACTTATCGAAGTAAACAATTTTTTTAACCTAAGCAGCCATGCGGCAACACTGGAGCTGAGTTTTCAACAAGACATACTCAAGTATTTAGATAATGCTATTAATCACTTTACACTCTCACCGAGTGTCTAGGTTAGCGATCTACAAAACCATCGCAGAAGTTGGATTTGGGATATGTAGTACTTTAACCCCCAGTAGGGCCGAAAAGAGGAGGGGGCGGAAAGAACACAGTGTCCCAGGGTTCTTAAAAGGGTTTGGAGTAGAGAGTACCAAATTTTGTGTTCTAAAACTTTTTACGATTTCGTACAATAATTTAATTTCTTTCTTTGAATTTTGGATTTAAAGATGAAAAATTGAAAAAAGAAGTCTGAATATTTTTTTTATCCCGGAGGCGATTCTGGCTTTCCTTGGTCATAGGCCCCAGTAGTCATATTAATTTAAACACTTATGAGATCTGAGCTATTTAGTGACTTTCGAATTCTCCATAAATTACGACTCGTCTGCCATTTTGATTCGATTTTGATCTAAAACTGAGGGATCATATTAAATCTCTAAACTCATCATACATAGGAAGTATAAAATTTCTACCAGAGGCGGATTCAGGACTTTTGCGCCTGTGGGCAGTAAATCTTTGCCGACCCCCTACCCCCTCAAAAAAAAATTATGGAAAATTTTCATTCAGCGTATATTTTGTTAAGAAACGTTTATTTCGGTACAAGACCCAAATTGTTAAGTTGGATTAATTTTTTTTTTCAACACTGTTTTCATTATTACTATCATTTTCAATTTTTCATCATCTTTTTTTTTTTATTGATTTCTGAATATTTTATAAGTTCATCTGACTGACTACCATAATTTTTTTTAATCCATCGTCATCATCAACAGTTTTTCCCCTCCGGAATCCGTTTTCCTTTAACACTCCTAACCTCCACAGCTCTACGTATGAGGCTAAAATGTTCGTATTTTAGTAATTTGAGCTCACTCTATCGTATGAAACCATAATCAAAAAATGTCTACTTTTAATTCACACCTCATCATATTTCGAAGACAATAAGCCCCCTCTCCCTCATCTCCTCCTCTTACGACATCTATGAGGTTGAATTTCTTCACCCAAATAATCATATGAGTCCATATTAAGCAAATATGAACAAACTGAAGCTTCTCAAGTTTTCTTCGAGTAACAAATATCGCACTTTTTTGAATATATATTGACCCAAAAGGGGCCATATAGTGGTCCCCATCGAACTACTTGTGTTATCTAATTCTTATCAAACTGTAATAATCACTCAATATTATTTCATAGACATTACAGACGCCTTCATATGCTTGAAAAATTAATTTTAATTCGTAGGTAGAGAAGCCAAATATTTGATGGAAATTGAGCTCTTTTTAAAATTAAAGCTAATCTAAATCAAAAAGAGAATCAATCATTAAAATTAATAAATAAAGATAAATTTAATATCTTAGTAATGTTTTTTGTATAACCGTAATGTACTAGCTAATTGATAGGACATACAGTATGCATAATATATACATAGAATAGAGTGGATCGAGAAGTTCGTGGAAATGAGGTATAATCAAATTTCAAAGGAAAAATTCTTCAAGTGATATTTACGATGAGTGATCCAGATGACCAATTCTTAATTAATAGGACATCTACCAAATTCAACTAGACCATTATTAGTGAAGTACAAGATTTCGAGCGAAACTTATTGATAAAAACCAAAAATCGGTCGAAAAATGAATTCTGACTAAATCCTTCGGACTTTAAAGTCACACTGTAAGATTTCACTCTGACTCGAACAGCCACTCCACTCCAGAACCTTGCTTTTGGTACTAATTTAAACTAGCGTTTAGCACACCATTTTTGAAGCCCCAAAATAAATACACTTGACCGTTGTAATAGCTACTCTTTGTTTGAAAAATCTGTATAAAAATTACTCGTGTTCAATCAATTTTCTCACGAATCGTTATTTTTCAAACATTTTGATTGAAGTTTGGCATAGTTCTCTTAGCTTTGAAGTTATAAAAGAGACGTTTCATTTTATTCATAAAAACTCGAACGAACGAAGTTATTCAATTTGGAATTCTATAGATGACCTTGAAAAAGTCCGACTCCGAGTGCCAAAATATTGATACCTTCGATACTTTAAATTTTCCATGAACTAACGAGGTATTTATGAAATTCGGACGAGTTCGTATATTGTTTTGCTCACTCAATGCCTTTGAAAAAATAGGGCAAACACGAGCTTCGAATGTTCAACGAGAATAGTCGAGTTATTGCGACTCGTCTACGCGAGCCGTTTAATTTGACGAATGTTGACATACATCTTCATCGGTTGTTCATTCTATCGTTTTCCGTTCTATTATAACTCACGACGTAGTCTTTAATATGCAAGTGTAAAAGTTTCCAGATTATCGACGATCTGAACGATTATTTTGATTGGCTGTTCGCTCTTTTTTATCTGACGGATGTTGTGTACATTAGTCACAATCTGTACGCGGATGTTAGTGGGTCAGATTTATGTAGTCACGTGCCTGTTCGAGATTTTTTTTCGAAACTCATCTCACAAGCCATCGGAATAAGTTTTGATCTTTCGCAGAATAGGCGTCTAGGTGAAAAAATACTTCTACGGCGAAATCTATATCTCTCGTATATAAGTTATAAACTATGCGCATAAATCAAACGCCCGTCCGATAAAACTTCACGCGGTAAAAAGTTGACCGTCGGTTCAGGTTATTTTCAAACGCGGCTCGATTATTGTCACCGTATGAGTGAATGGCCTGTACAATGCAACGTTATAACGCGGAAGCTGGGTTCTACGTACACCGTACTCCGAACGGTGGTGTACACGAAAAGGCCCAGCTTGAACCACCGCGGTCGCCTTTTCCTGCTAATGTTTTTGTTTGCGACCGGCCCAACCCTTTATTCAACTCTACTATACTATAATTTCGTCGTTCTCGATTCGGATATTCGTTAAGGAGAGAAAAAAAAGGGTTACGCGGTGTTTCAACCTAATCAAGGTCTAGTTGCGAAAGCGTGTATAGGTTGTCATTTAGAATGTGTGAGCGAAAAGAGAACGGATGATGCAGATAAACGTTGCGGATAAAGTACGCGATAATTTCCGCTTGACGATCTCCATAATGTAAACGAATAAAAAATATTTAATTATTAAAAATATCAACTGCGTTACAATAGCTGGAACAAAACGAAAAATAAAATTGAGCAACTATACTACATTACTAGAGATGAGTTTTACATTAAGGCTTGTTTAAATATGCGGATAATGCTATTAACTCATTTACGCCAATACTTTATATTGAGGGTTGATACCCCCACTCATCATATCCAAAACCAAAAATAATACATATATAGCAACAGAAAGTGAATTAATATAAAATAAAAATTTTCAAAATTAACATATAAATATAATGAATTACGAATAAACAAAGAAGAAAATTATGAAAATAAACAGAAAAAGTAAAAAAAATCCAAACACCTACGCCACATTAACGGAGTTGAGTTTTTTATTGGGGCTTGTTTATATGTGAAGGTAATACTGTCAAGTAGATTTCTCAACATCAAAGGACTCATACATTAACGAATCAAAAACCTCCAACTTACTCGTTCCAAAAATATCTAAGAAATTTAATTTGAAATACATATGTAGTACATGGTAGTACTTTTTGTTCACAAGAATTAAAAAGCTCGTATTTTTCGAATTTTTCATTTGCTTAAGGCTTCTCAAACTTACCAGAAATTTTGGCCTTTCGCTATTTTGGATTCAGTTTTAATCGATTATGACTCAAATTCAAGGGGTAATTTTCTGCTATACAACTAATCCTACACATAAGTTCCCCCACCCCAGTTCAATTTGGTGAAAAGATTTGCGAGATTTATGAAATTTCTCACTGTGATTTCTCCTCCAAAAGCCATTTTTTGGTTCAACTCCCCTCTATATCAACTTAGGAGGCTAAAATTGAAATATCTTTGTCAACTGGATTCACTTTATTATCTGACACCATAATCAAAAATATTCCACTTTTCATTCAATTCTATCACATTTTTAGCAATAATATAACCCCTCCTTCTCCCCTCCAAAATCACACAGGAAGCTAAAATTACAATATCGCAAACTTCTCATCACTATTAATCGTATGATTTCATTTCCATCAAAAACCCTCATCAAATTTTGGCCATCCGCCATTCTGGATTTATTTTGATTCGAATGCAAGGAGTCATATTCTTGCTCCCAACTAACTCAACATTCAAAATCTGACATTTTTAGGTTAATTTGATAAGGAGATAGGCGAGATTTATGAAATTTCTTCCAGTGATTTCCTCTCCAAAACCATTTTTTGCTCCATTTCCCTTCCATATTAACTAAGGAGGCTAACATCGATAGTATTGTTGCAAATAGTGGTATTGTCCGTCCAAAATAACATGAGCTAAATTGTATGCCAAAAGAAAATTCAAATGGTTTTGATTTCCCAAAATATTATGAAACCAAAAGAATAAGATGATAATAAATTGAAAATAAGATAACAAATAGATTTTAACTTTATGAGTCAACTGGAATTAATAGTTATTATTAAAACAAAAACAAAAAAAAATACTCTCTTTCTGATAGCAGGTTATTTGGGCTTGTTTTTTTTTTTTGTAAATCAAAACGGAATGAAAGTAAACAAAATCTAGTTTGGCAAACCCTGATAATATTTCGTTTTGGCTTAAGCGATGCATTTCCTACAATTTAGCTCATGCTATTTTGGACGGACAATATGTCCAAATTTTGCTTGAACCTTCTCATTAATGTGAAGTCAGCATTCACATTAATAGGAAGGTTCAAGCAAAAGCAAAATCTGGACGTACTATTTTTTGCAATTGGATAAGGGTAACACACTGCAAAAATGTATTTTGTCTACAGTTTGTTTACACTTTCTTACCAATGTGGAACACTCTCTTCACATTAATGAAAGAGTTCAAGTGAAATTTAGGCATACCACTATTTGCAACAATACCATCAAAATGTGAAATACGAGTACTTTAGTCACTTAGGCTCACTTCATCACCTGACGCTACAATGAAGAATTGCCGATATTTCATTCACCTCCATCACATTTTGGGAACAATAATCTCTCCTTCCCCTTCTAAAATCAGGTATGAAGCTAAAATTGGCGTACATCATACTTCTCATGACTAGTAATCTCATGATGTCACATTCATGAAATCTGAACTATTTGAGACTTCTCAAACCTTCATCAAATTTTGGCCATTTTCCATTTTGAATGCATATCAACTCAAATTCAAGTAAGCCCCACATACAAAATTTGACATTTCCAATCAATATGGTGAAGAAATATGAGAGACTAAAGGAATTTCATAGCTCAAAACTTTTTCAAAAAGCTATTCTTTGCTCTATCCTTTCTCCAAATGCATTTGAGGGGCTGAAATTTGGATATTTAGGTGTCCGTGACTCACTCATTCATATGAAATCGAAAACGAAAATTTTAATCGAAATTTTATTTTGGTTAAAAGTAATAATCATTTTATAATTTTTAACTTATACATTTTTTTTTAAATTTTTTATTTAAATTTAAATAGTCCAATTATAACTGGAGTTATTTTAAAGAACAATATTTTTTTTTCAAATAAATTCATACATATACATATTATTGTATATATATAGATATGCTACGGTAAAGTCAAGCCTCATCTTGGAAATGCTGCTATTGTTCCAAGACCCGATCTTGGGTCTCGCAACGTTTTGTGTGTATATTTGAGTGTACCTATATAACTTTCAGTTTTCTACAAACATTGGGAAGCCCTGGATACGGTGTTATCTCAGAGAGACCCACCTGTGCTTGACAAAGATGGCAATAAATCTGAAACATGTCTCATAAGAACCGTTGCATATCAGCATATCATTTGTATACGTGAATTTTGAATTTTTCTCACCCATCTAAAGGTTCCTAAAATGTTATGTTCGAGTGGTTTCCAAAAAGCTCACGCACGCATCTCTAACTCTTTAAATAAGACTGGGTCTTGGAACGTCCATTTGGTATCTACCGTCCAGGGCCAGACAAGGATAGTGTTAGCAATGAATCCAGTAGACGTTTGTTTCGAGATCCAAATTTCTACCCACAGATATTGCTGAATTTTTTTAAAAGTCGTTATATTGCGTTGTACGAATTTTTAAAAAACGGATCTCATAATAACTGTATATGTATATAGTGGATCTCGCAATACTATTATATTCCATTACATATATATTTATTTTATTAATGAATTTATTTTCTCTTTATCTCCTCCCGAAATTTGAGTGAACCGCTATTTTGGGGGTGAATATACCAAAAAGTTAGACATTTGCTATATGAGTACAAATAACCTGAATCGTAAAGATATAAAATCACCCTCTCTCCCGACCTCTCCTTCCTAAATCAGGTAGACTGTAATAACTATCCTTTTGAATTAAAAATTCAGCTAAAAACATAATAAGAATAGAATGAATGATATAGAGTACACTTACAAAATGAAGGCAGGTAGCTAACAGTATCACTGACTACATTCGAACTATTAACAATAGAAAGAACAATGAGGGAGGTGTGAGACCTAAAAGTCAAAATTCATGTCCGAGAAATCGTCTGCAACTAAAGAGAGGACATTCATTCCACAGGCCAATTTGCTTCTGCGCGACGTGATTTTAAGTACGTGGAGTTCGAGGAGTACAGTTTAGTGAGCCCACCTCTGCGACAATACGAATTTTGGAATTTCATCTTCTCATCACTGAGATACCTATGAGAATTTTCGTTCATCTACATATAGAAGGAATATATGGTTGAAAGATGGAAAAACTGGCATCCTTGATAATGCCAAAGTTTACAGCTCAGCAATATAACAGAGTGGAGATAAATCCACGCCTATGAAAACAGTCGAAATCGTCGACTGACTGAAGAAATTTCAATTCCTATCATGTTGTATCGCAAACACGCAGAACACCGCGAGCACAGGAACTATTCCATTGTATCTCCCGCACAGCATCAATACACGCAAATCGGCAAGTTACATTGTTCGTCGGGCGCCCATATCAAGTGGAATTGCGGCTCATGATAACGCGCGCCGTATTCATATGCATGTAAATAACCGCGATGCGAGTGAACACCTACGTAGTTCTGTACATATTGGCGTTATACAGCTCGGAAGATGTACGCTCGCAGCAACACTGGCTGTCTGATTCGCGTTCACCGCGAGGGTTTAAACAGGGACAGATGTTACGCAAATTCAACTCCAGTCTCGAGACCGCTGAAAGTGGTTTATATACAGATGAGAGCTGCTACGTAAAACAACAGGTGGATTCATACATCGAGAGAGAGAAAAAAAAATCAAAATTCAAAATACGCATAGCCGGGTAATTAGTAAAATACACGCCGACGAAATGAGGTTAAATATGTAAACGCGTACTTGCCCTCGTTTTTATATCTTGTAAACACGAGGCAGCTGAAAAATCACGCGTGAGTCATGAAAATCGAGACGCAACTTAGCCGAGTCCAGTCGTTACGCCGATTAAGCGAATAAATGGCGGAAAATCCAATCAGAAGGTTCTATCTCTCACAGCGTTTTATCTATAACGCGATGCGGATGAAAACGCGACAAGGCCGCGAAGGTGAGTAACATTACATACCTAATGGTTAGATAACGCTGGCCTGTGCGTAAGAAATAAGAAAGGTCGTTGTCGAAAACTAGTTTAAAACGCGACCCGGAATCTTCGTTCGAAGTGGTCATCGGGAATATGTGGCTTGGTAAACTATTTCATCGAATTCAATGACGAAATATCACACCGTCTCGCAGCTGTACCCGTAGATACCTGTGTGTCAACGTATTCAAATGAATCATTTTGTCAACTGAGGTATTTTTAGGGAAAGTTTCAAACGTACTTGGAATTAGTAAAAGGCCTGTATTGAACTAATGACGTAGCCTATGGGTTATAGGAAATAGATAATCTTTATCGATTGCACACCCAAACCAGGAGGTGATGTGTTTGGTTTTTCTTCGTTACGGATGTAACGAAATTAAAATTAAATTTTATTCAAGCAATTTTATAAATAAAATAATATACATTTATTTTTTCATTATACTTATTTTATATTGATTAATTTGTTTAATAAAAAAAAATCAACAAAAAATCATCAAAAAATCTTTAAAAAAAATCAAATAACATTCATTTTAATAATTATTTATCTAATTACAATAAATTATTAAATCATTTTCAAAAAATTAATTATTTTAAATAAAATGTCTGATTTAAAAGAATCACTTCGATAAAGTAAATAACATGATTTTACATTAATTTTTATTTTTCTGCAATATTTATTAAATATCAGTTTAAATTCAATAAGTTTTAATTATTATTCATATAAATTTTTTAAATTATCATAAATTAATTTTTTTTAAAATTTTATTATAATTATATAATTTTTAATTTACAAAATTAATATTTTTTTATTAAACTAAAATTTAATTTCTTTTTACTTCATAACTCGATAACATATTCAACGATTTTGGTGAAATTCAACTTGAAATACTCGTATAAAATAATGTGGACAGTAACAATGTACACATCTTTGCCAAATATCATGGAAATAATTTTAAATAAGTGATAACTGAAATTTTTATCATAATTATTATTATAAATGAAGTGAAATGTTGAGTCAGCAGTTAGAAAAATAAAATACTATCAATTTTTATGACAAGATATAAATCCATTAAAAATGTTAGTTTTTCCATTCCATTAATGCGTAAATTCGTGAGAGTAACACTGCGAGGTAAAATAACAGCTCAACTGTTTTCATATATGTATTTTAATATTACTTTAAACATACACATCAAAACTACAGTCATTTGAGTGACTGGGGTTTAACAACAATAAAAAAAAAAAAAACTTAAGCAGCCATGCTGCACTGATAGAGCTGAATTTTTAATGGAGGCATGCATGCTCAGACTTGTAGACAATGTTGGTAATCGTTTACATCTACATCAAATATTGAAGCTGGGCCCTCCCACCCACATCACCTATAAAAATGAATTCAGCGCGTGATAAATGTCCAATCCACAGCAATCATATGAACCATATTCATCAAATCTGAGCCATCTGAGGCTACTCAAGGTGTCCTCAGATTTTCACCATCTACTATTTTCGATACATTTTTGACTCAAATTTAATGGATCACATTTTGATCCTCAACTAACACCAGGTGCTAGCAGCTCTATTCATGACTCCTTTCCGCACTCTTCACCATCTAATGGTGCGAGTCTAGTGACGTAGATTCTGATTCAGAGGGTAGTGGTCTAAATAATATATTTAATTCTCTTTAAAAACGAACTTTAACTGTCTCACATGCTGTTTGTAACCTTTGGAAGATCTCCTAGCAAGCTGCTGCATGTAATCAAAATCTCGATAGCACATTTGATATCAAACTTCGAGAAAAAGTACGAGCAAAGTTCTCATCCGCTTCATGCCTAAGCCTCTTTACAAAGATATTAACATTATTGAAGATGTCAACATTGTATTTTGTGGCTCAGACACTCCTTTCTGCCTCCACTATCCACTCAATCTGAATCCCTTAATTCTGAATCTATCACTGATGCAGTTGTTGGGAAATCTAAATCATTTAGTGTCTGAATTGCTATAGGAAGCCAAATGTTAAACGGAAACTGAATTCTTTTTAGAATTAAAGCTAGTCTAAATCAAAGAGAAAATCATCTACGTATGTATAAAAATTATTTAATAAAGATGGATTAAATTCTCTTATAAATAAAATTAATGAAATTAAAATTATTACTTCTCTCTATTGATTTAAAAATATAACAATAAATCATTTAAATACTATTCTCTTCCATTTCATTATATGCTGAGAACTTTTAGTATGTTATTTGATGGGGATATTCTCATGCATATATTCATGCTGAAAAAAATTATGCGGGGAATTTTTCTCGTTAAGGAGCCCTGTACGCTCAGATTAAACAATAAAAGATTCGATTTTTGGAAATTCGTTATCTTGTCAGTTACACTGACTACAGGTTTTCAAGAATAAAGTTCTTCAAATTTCAATCATATGTATGACTTGGTAAACCGAGAAACCAATCCATTTGAAAAAAACTAATTCCATCATTTACATTATTTATAATGAAGTAATCCATATCTAATCTTTTTAAAATTCAAAATTAATAAAATACAAAAAAAATGAAGAAATCGATCAATTAGTCACTATCACCAGCTCCGTCACTAACAAACGCGCCCAACAGTAACACTAATACGTCAGCTACCACCACCTCATTTTCGATATCTTACTGGCAATAAATTGATATGCATCGATTACATATAATACCTTCGTGCAACCACACATTTAAAAAAGGCAAACGAGCACTCATTATCGTAAATTCGCTTCTAAGGGAAAATCCCAAGCAAGATAAGTATGCTACAGAAGTTACAGACTTATTGACTTTTTAGTTTATAAGATGAATTGAAAATGTAATTTATAAAGAAAAATTTCAATTTCATAAGGGCAAATTTGCCATCTTTTACGAATTAAAAAATTTTTTCTTCACAATATTCAACTACTCGAGTATTTCATTTATTCTCAGCAATCCTCGCTTTCTCCATCGTTCAACCTCAGCCAATAAAAAAAATAATTAGATTCTCGTGCAAACCGGACTCGTACGCCATTAATATACATCTTGACACCATCAGCCTCGGCACTTACCCGAGAAAAGGTACATAATAGGAAAACAAAATACATGGGGCTGAAAAGCAGCGCATCTGTTGGTACAAAGCAGGTGCGCGTGGCTCACGTGTCCGCTATATATGTTGAAGTAGTCGAGTTCTGAGGTAAATGTACGTCAACGTTTTGAAAATGAACGGGCTGTAGTTTGTATGATCAATTCACAGGCTCTTTCGCCGAGTATCTGGATGATGAGTTTTGTATCAGTTTTTTTTAAAAATAATCTACACCAGTTGCAGAAATATAGCTGACGGGTGCGCGATTTAGGTGATAAATCAACGGTGAACTATGTTTGTATTGATGGAAGACTGCCACGCTTTGACATAATATGGATTATAAAATTCATTGTGCGCGTGGTAACGCATTAGCATTGAATTGTTGGGTCATCTCATGAAGGGTGATCAAAATCATTGTAGTACATTTGTGATATAATTTAGTGTTGTATGGGGGCTGCTTTTGGAAAATTTACTAAGGATTTGAATTCTGTATGTGAAAGGAAATTTTAAAGGCTATCCTATCACATTTGAATTTCTAGAATCATTTACGAACAAAATCACATCATGCAGATGTATAGTCAAGTACTAATGCTTATGGCCTGTTAAAGGTTTTTGCCACCTGAACAGAAAACTTTTACGATTTAAAATTCGTATTTTGGCGCCTCACTTGCTCCCACAGAAAATCTAATAAATCGTTAGTTTCGTTAAGATGCGTAGTTGGCGTGATATTTAGCGATATCAAAACGTAAGCTTACATAATTCACAAAACTACAACAAAATGAACCATTTTCGAGGCTTTTTACTTCACATCCAATTGTACAGAAAATGATTAACTTGAATGTAAAATTTATGAGACACTAAATTGTAGCGCATGAAATTCCCAATTAACGAATTCCCATCGATTTTCCCTTAGAATAAGTCATTCTCAAGATATTCACGAGAAATTGCAATATGTTTGAAGCTCGGAAGCTCAATTTTCTGAACATGGATCGATACTTATTAAAATTCAATCAGTTTTTCTTTCATACATTTTCTAACCATAATAAAGATTTCAAGTTACTAAATTAACATTAACTTAATTCATGGCCAGAAAAAAATTGCCTCTAGAAAGTTTGAACTTCAGAAACTCATGTATGGATGAATGTATGCACTTCAACATACAATCAGTTCTTAAGCTTCGTTCGCCATCTACTCTCAAAATTTTAAATCGACTCAATCAAAAGTAAGAATAGATTTCAAACCTACTGCAGTGAATAATAACTCTTTGAAAGTACTAAGCATAATTAGGTGAATAAATCATACTTTCTCATTCAAAACCTTAATTCAAAATAACAAATCGTTCGCGAACGAAATCGATGAATAAAGCTGTATGATTGGTTGTAAATATTGGTTCGATGAATCATTCGCGAACGATTTATTCGTTGAACTTGAAAACTTCACTTCAGAAAATTGAATCGTTCGCGAACGAAATATCTAAGCACAGTTGTATGATTGATAGCAAATTTTTTTTTTTATTGAAATGTTATGAACGAATTATTTTTGAAACTATGAAAGCTCACTTTAGTAAACTTAGTCGTTCGTGAACGAAATCTTTAAAAATACAGCAAAACATGAGCAAACATTTTTTTCATGGAATTTTTCGCGAACGATTCATTCTTCAAGCTTTGAAGGCTCACTTCAGAAAACTGAATTACGAACGAAATCCCTCGATATAGATGCAGGATTGTTTGAAAATATTTTTTTTATTGAATGGTTGTGAATGACTTACTCTTTGAGCTTCAAAACTTCATTTCAGAAAAATGAATCTTTACTTCGAAAAATGTAATCGTTCGCGAAGGAAATCACTGAATATAAATGAAGGATTGATTAGGATTTTTTTTTCGTTGAATCGTTTGCAAACGTCTCATTCTTTGAGCTGCAAAACTTTACGTCGGAAAACTGAATCGTTCGCGAATGAAATACCTGTAGTACTTCAAAGGCCAAAGATAAACACACAACTTACGAACATTTTATACTTAAAAAACAAATAATTCATACCCAAGAAATTCACAAAAATATATTCCAGAGTATCATATCGTTCGCGAACGAACCCTTAAAAAGAAATGTATGAAGTATGAAAGATTACAAATCTATTAAATCTTTGTAAAATGTAAGCCAGAGGAAACTGCAGTGAAAGCATAAGTGGATTAAACTTTCCACAAAAGTTCACCGAAAATCGATGAAAGATGTAGTGCAGAATTACAACGGTATCAGTATACCTCTTCTTACAGAACAATTATTTCCGAATTCGCTTTAAAACACGTCCACTCGAAACGTTACGATTTCCATTGCAATTTATTGTTGAAATTTTCCCGCTTAGGAATTCGAAGTCGTAAACCTTCGATACCACAACACACGCTCTCCGACATTCGACGAAAATAATAACGCCGTAAAATGCGAAATAAACCCGACGCATTCGAGCGTTATAACCAAATCGCATCAAAAATTCAATTCCTTTCCCTCGATTGCTCCAACGGCAATCTAACAAAAAATTAATCCGCATCGAGTACCGTATTTCAATTATTATAAATAAATTTATTTTACACAACAAGAAATGAAGAAACGTGGATGGAATTTCTACAGTTTCGAGTTAATGCTACTCATCGGCTCCACTTGACACGATAGTCGATTTTTTTCCACCACTCGGGCGTAAATCTTGACGTTGTTGGCTCTTAATTAAAAAAACTTTCCTCAAATATTCGTTTTTCAACGATTAATTATTCAAGAGCGTTATAGTCTCTCCCATGTTGGTGTTATGTGTGCGTCGTCATTTTTCCCCATGCAAACTTCATCGCGTTGCAGCGTACACCAGGTTTCTGTGAAACCGAAGATATTGTCCTGAGTGTAAATATCTATATGACGTTGATGTAAGGGTTTCAAATTTGATAAATGTTCGTTTCGGAACTCTGCCTATATTTAGACGCTCGAGAATTCGCTTCATTTCGTGATTGTGACCAATGAAACGAATAAAATATACCGAAATGTAACACGCACCTAATTCGGGTAAAAATAGGCGAAACTTAATACTTTAAGGGATGTAAGGCATTTGCAAAACAAACCATGTTAACACACCTAAAGGCGAGATTATCGTGGCTTTTAATTTTATCGATTTTTCAATTACCAAAATCAGCTGTACTGGATTAAATACGTTGTTACGCGTTCCTAATAACATATTTTCACGATTTAATCGAGCACTCGATGGTTCATCGCGACGATACGTAATTTATCTTCCCTCCGTTTGTACACAATCGGGCACTACGGACCTACAATTACGGCACATCAGCTGAATTATACACCTAGGCGGTTTCGTTCTCAGTATTTACTCGCTAACGTATCATTAACGATGACTAAGTTACTACCAAATGAAACCCAAACTCGTAACAGCTGACTGGAGCGAAAATTATCCACGCATAGTATTACAACGTTTATGAATCTGGAAGAATATTCATTGCGATTGATATTCGAGACCGCATCCATCCGCTGTACCAGCTTCCAGGAAAATGTGATTAATGTTATTACTGTAACAGAGCTCGGTTTTCGATCGTATCATTACAGCATTCGCAATAAATCACCGTTTCGCCAAATCAATCCTCTGATGGACCACTACGACGTGGCGAAAGATGGGCGCTTTTTCGCGTGAACCTCTTAATGTAATAGGTTTTTCGATGAAGAAGAATAGGAAATGTAAAACGAAATTGTATCCATTATAATGCGGTTTTTAAATTGTGCGTTCCTTTTATAACACGTGCTCGTTAGACTGAACGTGTAAAGCTCGACTTCATGTTAACCACTTCGCTACTCTCCTTCACTATACTCGAAAGTCTCGGCGCGAGAAGTACTCAGAAATGAGTTTGCATCCTAGGCTTTAGAAGTTTAATTCGATAAACAGACCACTTAATCCGCATTCTCGTACCCCTATGTGTGAGTGTTTCAAGTCTGGAATTTTCAAATGCTAGTAATTACAGCGTCTTTATATGATGCTCTAGTTTTACCAAACTTTTTGCGGTTAGTTGTGAAATATGAGATGAATACTTAAGATGATGAGGTTTCTTGAGCGAGCTTTTTAATTAATTTTTATCGCTGAGTTGAATGTAGAATGTAGATAATTTCCCAGAAGTAAAACGGAATAGTCGAACTTGGAAAATTTAAAGAATAATTTCGACTAAAAAGATGAAATTTGTTTTAAATTGTCAAAGTGATTGTTAAAGTCTAGGAAAAAAGCTTCCTTTTTTCGTGATAAAAGAGGGAGGTGATGAACTCGATAGAAAATTTATTTCTTATTTCTCTGTGCCAGACCAATTCCTTCAATTTTCTAGGAATTCTGAACAGTAGCATGTGTCAGAGCAACTGTGGTTGCGGAAACGGGGTTTACAACCCCAAAAATCCAATTCCAGTAGCAGGAATTCATTTTATTGCTCCCAAAGCAAACTCCAATGCCAAGTTATTCATTCTTCTTTTAACCAATCCTTACACTCATACAGGGTAACTCATCGACTTATAATGGTATAAGTTGAAAAAAAAGGTTTTCAAGAGTTTGTGAGCCCTGCAGCATCAGATTTGTTGAGTGCTCTATAGCCTCCTTCATACGCTTCAAGTTTAGTAGCTGGCAGTGCTGGAAACCGAAGGATTTTTTCCCAAGACTGGGGATTTTTCATACTTCAACTGGAGATTTTCCAGACAAAATAGGGATTTTTTTTACAATTTCTTCGTTTTTCAACTTACTATTGTGAAATGTAACTCAGGTACTACGCATGCGCTAGCGCTACCTATTAAGTAACTTAATGGCCAAAAGCCAAAAAATCAATCAAACGAAAACAAATAAAATTTACAACTCTAAATTCCTTTGTCAAAAGTCCAATCTATATTCTGAAATTTCCATAATCATGTTCATGCTTCTTGGTATTTTGATGCGTATACGTCCTTTATATTTACTGGTGGCTGGTAAGTTGATGAGTTGACGTTAAGTTGACCAGGTGGGTGATAAGTTATTAATCACACAGCAACCAGTATGAAGTAGTTATAGCGAGTTACAGTAACTGGTCTGCTGGGTTCTGATTGGTCGTATGTTACGCGCGTAATGACCAATCATAAGGCTAGAATGTGATGAAATGTAGGTAGTTTCATTTCTACCTTCCTAAATAATATCGTTCAGTTTTATGTGAACGACTGAAATTCGTTTGTAATTTGAATCATCAGCTGATTCGTGTTTCTATTTTACGAGTAAGTCGAGGTAATTTTCCACTTTCTAACTTGCTGATTGGTTGTTACACGCGTGACGTATGATAAATTAGAACTTTAGAGTATTAATATGTAAATATGGAGGGATAAAAGACATACTCTTAGCATTACGCATCAAGGGACCAGATAGAGGGCGCTATATCAGATGCGAGTTGTACACCTGATGGACAGCAACGTCCCTTTACTAGAGGTCGGAGGGAAACGGAAAGTGCTCATTGGTACTCATGTAACACTCCTCTTTCCCCACTAATCTCTGACATCAAGCGGCGGACCTGAAAACGCGTCCTAATGTAAAAATTTGCACTGTACTGTACACTTTACAACTCATTGTTGGCACTGCGCTATCTACCAAAACCCTAATAGTACTACACTTTTATCTCACCATATTACTATACTCAAAGATTAGAACATGGACCAGTCACTATAACTACTCTATGCTTGAAGAGCCTCTAATGCAATCATCTGATGATAACAGTATTATATAAAATAGATGAAACTGTCGATGAAATCATTAATGAAACTATTGAATGCGTAATACTACCTGATCGTTGAGGAATTAAAAAATCATCATAAAATTTCTCCATTCTTCAGGTTTTTCATTTTCATTTATATTTTATTGTACAATACATGTTTCTAAAATCATAGCGCATTATCCGATCACAAGAAGTTTTAGTAATCATATGACCAGATACTAGAAGGCACGTATCAAGCGGGTCATAGAAAAAAGTGTTCGTATGAAAGTTGCATGAAATTTAGTGCAGAACAAAACTGCACTGAGCTATTTTTGCCCTAGAATCAAATCCCCCCATTTTTTAAGGAGTTCAAATCACCTTCCCATGGATTAAACTCCGCACCTAAGAATGGAGACTTGTACGTTGTTAGTGGAGTTCATATCCACATATTTAGGAGTACAAATCTTTGTTGGAATTTTTTTCAACTTCCTGGATTAATATAATATCAAATGAAAACGAAACTGTAAAAGGACAACACATCATTCTGGTTAAAATATAGAAACTGAATTATTTAATATGGTCGCTGCACCTTAATAATTACAAGAAAGCAAAAACTAATCAACAAAAAGTCATGAATTACTTGGAGTCGTATAACCACATATGTATCTGGAACAATTTTGTGACCCAAGTTTCAGCCGTCACAAAATTGGCTATCAGTACACCTTTGAAAATTAGGAATAATTCCCTTGGTCATTAACGAGCCACATCGAAAATTCAAAATCATTCCAGTTTGTTGGACAACATTTTTTATATCCTTTTTGGTATACAACTACATAGCCTATCGAACTAAAAGAGGAGATGAACCAACAAAAAAGAAAAGAATGGAAGAGCAAGTAACCTTGGACTTTGTAAGAATTACGAGGTTGTCAAAACATGGTCACGCGACTAGAGGCTTGGGGATGCGAATTGAGACCACTTTCATGGTCATTATTGGCGCCCGCACTGGGACTCGCTCGTAAACATCCAGGAATATGTTTACTTTTACATCACGCATTCGCGACGGAAATGAAATAAGAAAAAACCTGGCTGGAACATATGTGAACCAAAAACGGAGAAAATGATTGCGAAACTTACGTATGCATAGAGAAAGCGTGTTAACTATTCGGAAAAAGTATTCATAACAACGAAAAATTAAACAGACATCCTCCGCGGAATTCATTCAAGGTTCATCTATAAAATGCATCATTTGGTAGAAACATTGGAAATGGTGTTGTTTCGTACGAGTGTATAATAAGCCTCGTATGTGAGCGCGTATATGCAACATGAAAAATTTTAATGAACGAATATAAAAACATCATTCTGGTATGGCTGGTATAAGAGGAACAAAGGAACAACGCTACTATTGTAAATGCGAAAGACAACTAGTTTCACGACTAACTCAATAACAAGAGTGCCAGTGAACACAATTGGCTGTCTAAACAATAACACTGACGAAAAGTCTCGACGTCGTAGAGGAAAATTCGTTAGCCGGATGAAAATTACATACGATAGCAAAGGGTAAAAATTATTCATTTAATATAAAATATCCCGCAGACAAGCAGTCGTGGATAGCGTAACCCGGCACAGCAAATAACAGCTGTTATCTTAATATCGGTTGGCATCAGTTTAATGCTGCGGACGCCATGTGGCACGTGTGTAGCATTTAATCGTCGTCCCCAACCACTTCGCAGTGTTTTCCGAAAGGAAATGGTAACTCGATCATCTTAAACCCCGTAGTATAAAATCTCATTAAAATTTACACCGCAAGACGTTCGGCCAGTGTTCAGGTGTTTCTTCTTCGCTTCGCAGTTCCGATACCAGCATATAAAAATCATTTGACAGAGGACACGGGTTCGTTTCAGATCATTGGATGAGTACGATTAATCATTCCTGAGGTGATTGTCGATGCTGAGCACGTTGTCTTCGGGAAGTAATCATGCTATGACGCTTTAACAGCTTCGGATAATAAGTCAAGAGTTTCAGACTTGCGGAATCTGGTTCATTCTACTCCTTTGACAGAAACCACGTGGTTTTTCATTTACGGTTCATTAACATCGAGAAAAGAAAATTATAAGCTTTTCATTTCTTCTCCACCAATTAGTGTAAGCTTATACTCGTTTAGCATCAATGATTAATTTCTTCCTGCGATGAGGTAAAATCTTCCAATATTTTCGTTTTTTAATGACCTTTATGGCAAAATTTCAGTTCCCCTCAAAGATTATAATCCCACTCTAGAGGAATTTAATTCAAGTTCCTTGCTCTTTAGTCTATCTTAAAACTGGCCTTTAGTACAGGTTTTTTGAAGTTGAAATATTAATGACTTTGGTTATTGTTCAAGTTATTGATATTTCTATTTACAGAATTGTGTATCGAGGCATGGATGAATTTTTTAGTACTATCAATATAGATAGCATTATCTCTATAACTTAATGAGATTATTATCGGCGTTATTTCTTCACGGTGATTTGGATTCATTTAGTATGAAATTTAAATGATTCGCTCAAGCTATCTCCGGGTGCTCTCATCTCAATCTTCTTAAATTATCGCATACTATTTTTTAGTTGAAGGAATCAAGATATTTAGTCCAAAATGACCAATGATGAGTGTACTCCCACTCACATTCCTTTTTTCAAAAAGAAAAGTATGCATATACTCATCAGTACTTCTTATTCGTGGGGTTTTCACTTCTTTTTTATTTTTACCTTTCAACTTACACGCGTTAATATATAAAACATGCAGAATGCAACCCTGACAAATATGAGTGCATTCTTACTTTCACTCTTATGGCAGAAAAGAGGAGTGCATTCATCGTTCCCCGATTCCTCACTTTTTTTCATTCTTTATTTCACATTACAACAATTTATGACTTCGAAAAAGAGCGAAAAATAAAATTCTGAAAAACATAAGTACATTCCCACTCTTTTCAAGGGCGTACAGAGGACATTCTTCGGGGGGGCGGGGGGGAGAAAACCAAATTGCCAACTTATACCATGAAATTTTACCAACTGTTGACCTTTTTTTTTTTTGCTCCGCGAAAATAAGATGTTAAATAAGATGTCACAGTCTTCTTGTTAGTCTTCAAAAAATGTAAAAATAGCTGTAATAATACTGCGCAAGTGGTCAAATTTACCAACTTTACGCTAAAACTCCAAATTTACCAACTTTCCAAAAGCCAAGGGGGGAAGCTCCCCCCTCCCTCTTTTCGGTACGTCCCTGACTCTTTTTTTTAAAGGAAAGAGTGCATTCATTAGTACTTCTTATTACTGGAAGTCATGTAGATACAAAATGTTAATTATATATCAATACCTGATTTAATCAGTATAATGCATATGAAATCAAAGTTGTGTAGATAACATATAGCAGTGCTAGGAAGTCAAAATGGGGATTTCTCCCATTTGAAGGCCTGAAAATTCTCACTTTTCCTATGAGCTCTTTTCAAATTTCCCTCATGTCTTCCAGGCATTTTTTACAAAAATTTCCACTTTTTCCTACGTTTTCCACAAGAATTCTTTATTTTTTTCAAAAGGAAATTTGGCTGTTTGCCTCCTTGGGATTCTATCGGCTGGAGGGTACAGGTGTATCCATACAACACTGATACTGATATAAATTGTCAAGCGGATTATTACTTTCCACAGCATGATGTTCTGGCAGACTTGACATAGTGAAAAAGGAAGGACGGAGCATTACCAAATTGAAAGTGCACATCATTATTACCTACTCTAATGGCTAATAGAAGTACACCCATTACACTGCTTCAATACTCAAATGATTTAAAACATAATTAAAGTAAAATTCTTCCATCAGCAGTGATTCGAATTCCAATTCACCCTACAAGGATGAAAGAATAAGGAATTCGATTCGAACATACCGGGAACCACAATCGATGACTCATACTCTATAAAGAACGATGAATTATAGATTCGCATTCCTTCCACCTTTTACCCGTGTGCACGCACGTGATTGACAGGTAGAGTCTGGTGAACATCAATGATCTTAAATAGATAAGTAACCGCGTGTCTGTACGTCTCCCCATATATAGGATACAAAATGGGGGCGAATCATTACGAAAAGTAATCACTTCCAGAGATAATCGCTGATTGGCGGCAGGCTGCACCACCGATACCCTAGATTTTCCATTCCAAGAGAAAAAAAGTGAAGAAAAATTCATCTCTATTTAAAAATTTAATAGAAATTCCAGAGATTCGCTCGATCTCTAAACTTACCCATCATTGTTATCTGTTGCAGCGAATTTCCAAAAAATCAAACACTCTAAAAGCCTAATTGTATAGAAAATCGATAACACAAAAAACACCGCGGAAAATCGCGCACACTTGGATAAGCAAATTTAGTCCATTTTTGAACCGAAAACACTATCAAGGTGACGAAATGAATTAAAATTCGAAACACTCATTTTGCAAATTATCGTTACGAAGTTAATCGCTACGAAGAATTTTTTTGCAAATTACACACACATTTCACGAGGTAAAGAAACTTCGATCGACACCCATCGCAACGCAGCTTCTACAAGCCGGTCATCTGACTACTGCCGGGATCAGGGAGAACGCTGTTACCGTTTCTCGGGAAACCAAGCCACCACCCTAAACTATAATTCAGTGTTGCCATGAAGTAGTTTTCCATTTGATTCGTTTCAGTGGAATGGTAAAATTGAAACGATTTGCAAACGATAGGAATTATCTTTGATACCGCACAAGTTCGACATTAAATAATTTCGGTAATTATATCGGATAAACGGATTTGCAAAACTCAAAGTACATTTGAACGTACAGAAATGCACCAATCAGCGAGCCCGAATGGGTCACATGACTCGTTTGTTATTGTTCACTGATAATATGTAATCGCTGCATAGAAGCTAACACATTACGATAAAGGGTTTAAAATGTGTTTCATTAAATCGTTAGCGGTTCGTTTACGAGAAATAGATTGAAAATGCATTAATTTCGAATTACGCGTGTTACGAAGCTAGAAGCTACCCATTCATGTCAATAGATTATCGATGGATTATGAAGATATCATATATTTAGTGGTCCTTATCAGTAGTATCTTGGTAGGATATGTTTTTCAAAAAATCCCAAATCGCGATGCTAAGCAAAGGTTTTCAACGATTTTGGGGCTCAGCATTTGTACAGTGGTGTGTAGATTTCACGTGCTGCATGGCTTGTGTCTGACATTAATTATTGGATTAATTATTAAGTTCAGTCATAGGTAGGTGTTTTGAATTCTTATGTAATTGATACTACATTAAGTTATACTTCAACAATTTTATATGAACTATTTCAGGTACTGCCATGGGTTAAGCTTCGCTGTCGGATTTTTATATTTGGTGTTCTTTAGGACTACGGAATATTTTAATATTCCATATCCAACCGGTCATACTAATATGATTCAAATGATTCTCACTTTGAAGGTATGCTTAATAAATTATGTTATGTTGTTCGAAAAAAATTCTGTAAATTACAATACCTTTGTAGCTAGTTGGTTTGGCTTTCGAAGTGCATGACAATATTATTACCGAGCAAAAAATGAAACGAAATGATGAAAAGATATCAGATCAGGAGCGTTACAAATTGTTCCCAAAACCGAGTGTTTTAGATGTGTTCCATTATTCGTACTGCTATGCTGGTGTTTTGACAGGTTTGTACATGAAACATTAGGAATTTCTCCCAGATCCCAACCAACAGATAAATAGCTAAATTTTCAAAACTGTCGACACGTAAGAATTTTTTGTTGTCATTTCATCCTGGTCATTGCGAATGATGGTAAATTGAGACCCTCTTCTCATTTGATCGTTCTCGTTTGTTATTTTAATATGAGTATAAGTATTTAATTTCATAATTATTCATAGGTCCTTATTTTACATATTGTGTTTATCGAGATATGCTGAAATACCCTTCCAAAGGATGCAAATTTTATATTAAAGAGACTTTGAAGATTATCACTTATGTGCCTTTGTTTTCTTTGCTATATTTAGGAACTTCCAAAATGTTCCCTTTGTCAGTATGTATCCATTTAATATAATTACCAGAAATTATTAAATTATTTAACTCATTAAATGGATATTACATACTTGCTTTTTATGGAAGGTATTATTCACGAACGAATTTTACAAGAAGACTTCTTTTTTTTATCGACTTTGGTACATGTATCCGACATTCTTCATTTTTCGTATGAGAATGTATATAGCCTTTAAATTATCCGAAGCTGTATGTATAATGGCAGGATTGGGAATGTACCCTGTTTGTACGAATCCACGAGTGGGTATTGGACCTTCGACAAATTTTGAGAAACTTGCAGAAACGTATGTATATTTTCAGATAGGATAAAAATATATTATCCATGATATTTGTGATAAAAATATTTAGATAAATCTTAGGGAAAACAAAACATTGGATTGTTACAATTTCGAAACCATAGATACTATTCGGGTTTTGGATGCTGAATTTTCAACCACAGTTAGAGAAGCCACGAGGCATTGGAATCGATCTATACAGTATTGGTTAGCTGCTTATGTATATCACCGATGTCCATTTAGAAAGTATAGGTAATTATTTATATGAACTTTCATTCCTTTCATACTTTAATATGAAAAATAAAAAAAAATCCATCATCTTGCATAATATTATACACATTTTTTTATTCTTGATGGATTCATTATATGCTTTATATGCTGAGGTAGGTCAACAATGTTAAAAATACCTCATACATCTCGATTCTTAAGCATTATTTTATTTTCAAACAGCTGAGAAAAATATTTTATTACATTATGTAGGAAAATAATTTGGGGAGGGAATAAATTAATTGTTTGGAAGTCCCCATATTCCCTATGATGCGATCATATATTATATATTTTACTTACTATAATATAGATTTTTTTTTTCAGAACGCTGGCTACGTTTTTTATATCTAGTTTTTGGCATGGCATGCATGCTGGATATTATTTCAGTTTGTTTTCTGTACCAGTGTACTTATTTGTCGAAGATACTTTTTGCAAACGCTTATTCAGAGGTCCTCTCACTTCATGGGTAATTATAAACTTAATAATTTATTTTAATGTGGTAAAACTTCGTCTATTAAACTTTTATGATTTTATTAATTTTCAGAAAAAATTCCTCCTATGGAATGCGAAGATGTTCCAGTTCTCCTACTGGGGTCTGGCATTTCAAGTTAAAAATTCATCCACTATTTGGGCATACGGTGTATCCATTTATTTCGCTCCTTATATTGTTGCCTTTGTAATGTACTGTTTGGCTGTGTTGTTAAATTAATTAATTTTTTCGTAGTTATTTTTTGTTTGTTTGTTGAGATTTTGAGTATTTTTAGGTATTTAAAAAAAAATAAAAATCATTGATTTATTGAATTTTTATTCACTATCGAACAATTTAATGGCGAAATTCCACTTGATTTCGGAATAACAAAATGTTATCAAATGTGTCGGTAAGGTTCAATATGTTGTTACGGTAATATGTGGACTATCGTAAAAATGTCGATAAGGAAATGGATAAGTATGATACCTCGAACATATGCATTGAAGCGATTCTTACTCATGTTGCGTTCTATGAATTGAGAACTTCGTTGGAATCGTATATACCTATCAACAAATCAACGATTTAAATTTAGAATAAAATAGTTGAATTTCATCAGCACAATTTGAATAATGTATCACGAATGAAAGGAAAATTCGAAGTAGAAATGGAAAAAATGAGTCGAATGCAAATTATTACCAGGCCTATTAAAGCTTTTCTGAAATTTTTTCAGTTCCCTAATCTCTTAATATTTCGAAGTTGTATTGCAACGCGAATTGTCATTTTTATGGTCAAATTGTATTCAAATATGATTTTCATTATAAATCATTTCAATGATAAATTCATGAATAATTACTGATTTTATACAAAGACTCGACAAATTCGATGTTTGTCATGTGATGGAAAGATAATACCTTTACAAATAGACATTTCCTGTCAACGAATTAGCGGTTCAAAATTGAAAATTATTCAACAAAGATGATTAAGTTTAGAACATATTATCGTAAGTTACTGAATGTTACGTTGTTACTTCTTCAGTAATGGAATTATTATGAATGAAAATCAGCCTAATGTTTTCATAAACAAGAGTGGTAGGTTAGCATGAACAATAAGATTAGTTCGTAACTTATCAATAATTATTCTTAGTTTCATTCCCATTGCATTTATGTACATTGTTTATCGATTAACGCCCCCTAGTTTCATTATATCGCTGTCAGTCGTAAAAATCACCAGAATTTTCGTTGATAATGTAGTATAACGTCGTGTTACTAAGTAATCTCAAGTTTCGTTGAAAATTGTTGAGAATCATTTTTGCTGTTGAAAGTACTCAAAATGAATTTACGTAATAAGTCATATTTTCTAGTAATTTTTAGTATTTTAATTTATGAAGTAAAAAGTGAAAGGGTATGCTGTCCCAACAATGGTACAATCAAAAGTGTGGGGAAATGTGATGACGGAAGTGCTATTAACATTACTTGTGACCGCCTTTACCGTATGATGTTGATTCCTGATTTGAGTACTTATTATCATTTCATGATCAATCATGATGATCGAGGAGAATACCTGGACGCATATGTTGTAGGATATTCTATATATGAGCCTCAGTGAGTAAGCATATAATTTTATAGATACTTGAATAAATTTATAGATTTCCAATATACAGGTATAAAAATCAAAGTAATCAAGTAGATACCTACCTAATTTAATATCGCTATCCACATCATAGAAGTTGGCGAACACGAAATAGGTAGATAAATACTTGATAGGACGTGAGCACCAACTTGAATATTTTGCCCTCGCAAAATTTCACAATATTGAGAAATTTGAACTTTTTTCATAAACAATGAATATTTAGCTTTCAATAAGTAAAACGACACTAAATTTTTGTGATATTAATATGTTGCTCAATTAATTTCTACACGTTTCAATAAGCATTTGTTTCATCCATGTATTAAACATTCTTCTTTCTAATAATGAATTTTTTTCCATTATTTAAGGCTATTGGGATAAGTCAGCACCCATGATTTCAATGGAGAACATTGTTATATCAGAATGCGAAAACTTTTTAAAAATAATGGATTTGAATTGGTATTTTAAAAAATGAGAAATATTATTTATATATGTTATCGATCAAACCCGATTTTCGGATGAACCAGAAATTCCTGAGCCAAGACTTTAGTGTATCCTATGCTTTTAAGGATCCTACAGCTTGACTTAGAACAACTTCTAGGCCTAGCATATATGATATACTAGTTTGACCGTAGAGCATTCTAGGGAGAACTAGAATATTCTAACAAAATTGAGCTAAAATAGTTTGGTTGAGCAATATCTAAGCAAAGTTGTATATGTAGTAGGTATATTAGAACAAACTGGTTTAACGTTTCTTCAAGTGCTCTAAGAAGAATTAGTTTATCCTAGAAAAATGTGCTCATGGCTCAATGTTAAATTATGAAATTACTTTTACTGGAAGTTTCTCGATTTTACAATAAAATTTTTCAATGTTCAAGTCTTACTATAAGCTTGAGAACAGCGACACCTTCCGCTAGCGGCCAGTCTCGAGGATACCGGAGATGATGTTCTTGCGCTAAGCATTGCACTCCGAATATACTCATTTGCTAGAAAGAAAACTCCTCTGTAACTCTGTAATAGGAAATAGTTTTTGTTAATTTACTTAAGTAATTAACAAAAATATGAACTTATGAAAAAAAACTCAAATATCACTTTTTTGGGCCACTCAGAGGAGTTGGGAATATTCTAATATCAGGACCAGGGGGAAGGAAAGACAAAGATGGAAAATTACACCCGAGCCAGGGTTTCTAAGGAGGCCCAAAGATCCAATATTTTAGGTTGTTCAATTAGAATTGAATTTTTTTCTTTTATTAAAAAAAATGTTTATCGAATTAAACAAAAAAAAACTCGTAAAGCCGGACTCGAAAATTATTTTTGCCTCAATGATAATTCTTGCGCTCTCCGGCCATGTCTAAATTGAGTTATATGCAGGATTGATATCATATCCAACATTGGAGCTGTCTTTACTGCAGCATGCATATGTATGCGATTCATTAAGATAACAAATATCGTATAATTTCTTTTTTTCAGTTTTTGCTTGGGGCCGTACTACTCTTCGTCTTTAACCCGTCCCACTAGAATTGCCATCACATGTTCATCGCAAAGAGTATGGTACCATGAGCAGAACATAACTGGTGTAGAAGAAGCCAAAACAGAAGCGAGAAATTTGAAAATATATTCTACACTAACGTTCATATTCAACCTACTATCTGGCTTAGCATTATTAACAACAGCAGGAATATATTTCTTTTTACCAGACGTACAAGATTTACAAGGAAGTTGTTATTTTCATTTCACATTAGCCGCTGCATTTGGTCATCTGACCCTTACTTATGTAGAACTATTCGATGAGGACGGATTGCTACCTGATATGTGTATCACTGATTGTACGATATCTACTTAAATATCTGCTATAAAAATAAAATGATACCCATTAAAAATTCTGTCTCTATTGCAGTGTATTTGACGGTATACCTGATCCTTTGTGGTTTTGCATGGGCGTCTGTATCATCGTTCAATATATGGAGGCAAACAAGGTTGGTAATAGGTATTCCAACCATTTTATACGCTTGCGGCTAATCAGACGGTAACATTTAGTAGAATATCATTTTTCCTCTTTTTCTGTTTAGAAATCTCTATAACGCTGATGAAGGAAAACTAAAAAAACATTATCAACTTGTGGCGTACGGCGTACCTGCATTTCTACTTCTTTGTACTTTTCTTCACGTTCATATTGTGGATAGGAGTGAAGACTTCTCATTTGTTCTGTCTTGTTATATGCATCGTGAGTAACTTTTTGGTATTCACGATCTTACGCAGTTTCACAGCTGTATGCTAACATAATTTCTTTTCTACTTCTTGTATTCTAGAGAAAAGAATGTATTATACATATGCGGTGTTTCCAATAATGCTATCTCTATTATTCAACCTTTTTATGTTTGTGGATAGCCAAATAAAAATTTGTAACTTACATAGAATTAACTTAAGCAATAGGAAACTGATAGGGAAAATAATAAAATATAGGTGAGAAGCACATGTCTGTACATCCACGCTTTTAAATAATTATGTATCAACTTGTAAACTCGTTTAAATGAATACCAACGTAACTACTTTTTAATTTGTTTTAGAATATTGATGAATGCTAAATTATTTTTCACAATGGGCCTACCGTGGTCATTTATGATTATAGCGTCGCTACTGGAAGCAATAAGTAACAATAGCTTCTTTTCATTCTTGTAAGTAAGAATACTTTCTTTCTGATGCTAGAGATATTTCACAAGCTAATGTATAAAAATAATCTTTCATTTCAGAACAACGTTTGCAGAATTATTAGTACTCGGTGAAGGGGTACCGATCTTCTTCATACTAGTAGTATTTCGAAAACGAGTACTTCGTGGTGTCGCCAGTAGATGGTTGGCCAACACACCATTAGCTGTAGATAAATGGAAAACTGTACATGATTCGGAAACCGAAGAAGAGAATGAAAATGAAGAAGAAAGAAGAGCTGATGGTGGTCACCAAAATTTCGAAGTTCGATTCGACAAAACCAATAATATTAATCAGGAAAACTTGAATAATCGTGACTCTCCGCCAATCGTTATCTTTTAATTGGAAGAACAAGGAAACTCACATTCGTCGGTGAGAAGAAATATCGACAAATGAAAAAACGTACGAGAAGCAGTTCTTTACCTTGATACGAAGATTTAAAAAAAAAATGTCATACAAAAAATTAATAAATTTATTTTAAAAATGTGGTCACTCTTAATAGTTATATTATTCGGATTCTTGCTCGCTTTCGGTATCATTTTCTTCTTGTAAATTGCTATCTTCCACTTTCTTTCGAACATCGTACTGAGCATCATTCGTGGTATCAGATTCACCCTTAACTGGACCAGTATTGTTTTCCATTTCGCTATCCTCGATATCGTGAGTAGGTATTTGGTCATCCTTCGCTTGAGCACCTGTTTTATCCTCCATTTCGCTATCTTCGATTTCATCGACAACAGATTGATTCAATGGTTTTGTTCTATCTTCCATTTCACTATCTTCGACCTCTTCGGTGGATTTTTGTATCGGTTCTGATTCATCTTCGCTATCGGTATCTTTATCAGCTCCTGGATGTATAGGAATGTTGCGATCCGGAGCTGACGACTCGATGGTACCAGGCTTTGAGTATAGTTTCTGCGATTCCTAGGAGTAAATGAATTTAAAATTTTTGGATTCATTATCATCATTTATTAGGTTGATACTTCTGTTTGTTCAACTTACGTAATAGGTTTGTTTTAACACTTGAACTTTGCGCATATAAAACTCGTACACGAAGAAAGTCATTTGCGTCATATCCTCCATAATGTAAGGTGGAGCTGGGAAAGGTTCGTTCAGTCGTCTTTTACTCGGGTACATTTCTTCCGGATGAATGTGTAATTTTGACGGTCTCATCATCAACTATAGAACAAAAAAAAAAAAAAAAAAAAATTATAAGAAATGCACTTTTGAAATAAAAACGTGATATTTCAAATTTAAAGAGAAATTACTTGATGAAAAGCGGGCGTCAATTCGAAACAATTTTGGAATAAAGCTATTCTTCCGAAAATATATAATCCTAGACGTGCTCTCGACATGGCTACCACCAAACGTCGAATATCTCTCAAGTGACCCACAGCTTTGGTACGTACCAGGGATAATATAATATAATCATTTTGCTGACCTTGGAATTTATCTACAGTGGTGACCTAATATTGAAGAAATAAATAAAAACTCAACAAAAGTCAAATTTTAATTTCTATTTTTCTTCAGTTAAAAAAATCTTTCACCTTATGGGGCTGTCCAATTAACGGATTGGTTCCGCATCGTTGCTGTATTATTTCACGTATCATTTGTTTTTGGCCATTATAGGTAGTTAAAATGGAAATTTTTTGGGCAGGGTATCCAATCAAACGCATATACATGAACAATGCCACACAATATTCTGCTTCTGCTAGGTTCTACCACGAGAAACGAATTTTTAGAACATGATTTTCAAAGCATAAATGAATCGAATCACAAAAAAAAATTATAAAAAAATACTTGATAAAAGAAGGGCTTCGGCTCGGTTTCACCAGCTCCTTCGAAATCCTCTACATTGATGAGCTGGAAATCAAATTGAAATCCGGCATTGGCCATTTGATATTCAGGAGTACATTCCACATGGCTAAGATTACCGAGTTTCTTATACCTCCAGTTGTATAAATTACAAATGCTATAAACAAAATATTCCTCAATTTAGCAACAAATTAGGGTCCTTAAAAACTATTTTTGCAGAATAAAAAAAATAGGTTTAAAAAAGCACCTTGGTCTGGCACGACCTTGACTATCTAAATCGATCGTAGGAACACCTAACCGAACTAGTCTAGTAAATAAAGATTGTTCCATATTGGAATATTTCTGAAAAGCCATATTCTTTATCACAGGTGGCAACTGGTGATGATCTCCAATCATGATCCATCGTTTCAAACGATTGAATCCGTCTTCAGGATTCTGAAGTAGTAACGGTATGAAGGTTTCAATTTCTAATATTTGAGCCGCTTCTTCCATCAGGATGTTATCGTATTTGAACCCTAATTGGGTATATTTAAAATCGATCAGAATTTATTTCATTTTTCAAACACTGGGACAGTAAATCTAGACTTTTTTACGGACAAAACTCCCAACAAAGATATTTTTTCATAAATATATAGAAATTAGTTCTTCTAAGTTGTGTGCGTATCCCACAGGGAGGTTCAAAACAACCAAAAAACAGTTTTCTCGCTATATCTTCAGGGTTTAATCGTAGGGTAAAAATAGCTCAGTACAATTTTACTCTACACTTAATTTCCTACAACTTTTATATGGGCATTTTTTTCTAAAAACCGTAAGCGAGGAATTAGAGGTGTTCGAAATTTGGTGCTTAAGGAGATCCATCACAATTTATATGTGACATTATTTATTGCTAATGAAAAATATATACCAACCCAATAATGACCCTATGAAGGTCTCAGCATCCGCTCACCCTAAAACGCATATCTATCAAAGCATGAATATTTTCATAGGAGTAAAATGCGGTTAATGTGTAACATAATTATGCATAACACCTTCTAACTACATACTAATTTTATGTTTGTACCAGTTCTCTCTACTCACTCTCATATACAGTTACAGCGAAGATGAGCTGATTATATGAAATATTTCTTAAATTTTTATTTCTTGTTTATTAAAAAAAAAAAATTGTAATAATAATAATAATAAAAAAATAGAAAATTTTCAAAAAATTGAGCGCCTCTTCTTCGCAATTCTTCATCCATAAAAAAGAGCAATTTTATATTTTCAAATATTTATTTTACATATTTAAAATATTTATAATTTGTGAAAAATGCACAAACGCCACACGTTTAGTTATGGAGGATAGTAATGAAGAGGAAGAAGTAAACAACCCTTAGGAATTTGATAATTTTTCAATAAGTTGCATATGTAGGTATCTACACGTTTTCAGCACCAGCGTCAATCTATCTATGCGTAGAGCTGGGACAAACATTGGAGTGTCGTCAGAAACTATTATACATAATTACGAGAGATAACATTAGCCGCATTTCGCTCACATGAAAATATTTATATTTATGTAGGTATGTATTTGAAGGTGAGAGGAGGGTGCTGAGACATGCCTGGATTGGTATGCATTATATAAGTCATTTTAAATGTATTTTCCACTTGCGTATATAATGTTATACAGCATAACTCAATCAACTGTAATGGAGCTCCTTAACGTACAAAATTTCAAACATTCTCAACACCCCATCTATTGGTTGTAAAAAAAAAAATATAATCACATAAAAGTTGTAGGAAATTCAATGTATAACTTTGCACTATATCCTTGAGGAAATAAAACAAAAAAAAAAAACCGTTTTTTGGTGAGGTTCAAACTCCCTCTCCCCTCCGCAAAATATGTACAACACCTGAGAATGTGAAATTTCAGTATGTTATTAGTGGAGCTAGTCTTTACATATATTTGAAAAAAAACTTTGTAGGGAATTTTTTCCATAAACGATCCTCATATGGTCTAGATATAGTAGATTACACGAGAGGGAGAGAATTTTACCTAAATCGACAAGATCTTGTCTTTTCAAGGCAGCGTGGGTACAGGTCATTGCGATAATCTTTGCTTCTTTGACTAATAAATACTTCGATCTATCTAATCCGCTACGTAATAATTCGAATGCTCGAAATTCTTCTAACTGGGTGAAAATTTTTTCCAAGTATCTATAAGATAGAAAGCAATACTGATTAATTTTATTTAAAAGGTCAAAGAATTAATTTAGAGAAAAAAAATACCTGAAGCAGCCTTTAGCAATCTCTAAATCTTCTTCGTAACTTTGGCCCTTGAATAAAGGTTTGGGAGCATTATCGAAAAAACAGTGGAACGGAAATTCTCGTTGGATCACATCTACCGGTACGATCTATTGTGTAAAAAAATGATAACGAATTTAAATATATAAAAAAAAAAATTATAAAAAAATTAAAGGCGGAATTAAATTTTTTTCAAATACTTTATCATTAACTGGTTCGACAACCGATAAGAATTTTTCCCAACGGGCTAGAATATGATAAAGGAAGAAATATCCTGCTGTTTCGCAAGTATGCATATCTTCCCCAGGGATATCCAAACTTCTCTGCAGCCTCACTACTTCGGCTAATAATTCCAATCGTTTGGCCAGCACGTAGTTCACTCTTCCATATCTAAAAATACACAATTATAAATAAATTCCCACTGCGAATGAAAAATCCGTTATAATCAACCCATGTAATACAAACCTACTGAAATCCTTTTCCGTCTCTAAAGCTTCTTCACCGTGACCTAAACGCAGTAAATGCCTTTCGTCGATATCTAACATCATGATTTTTTCGAATAACTGATTCAACGCTTGATTCGAATGCGTTACGATTAACGTTCTTTGGTTAGGAAAATTATGATATATGTTGGAAATGATTTGCACCGCAACATCCGTTTTACCAGTACCCGGAGGTCCCACTACCACTGTTAATCCGGGTTGCATACCCGAACGTATGGCTTCGACTTGGGTAGAAGTGAACGGAACCGTATTTCTAGAATTGGCATAGAACATTTCCCGTTTGTACTCATATCGATGAATGATCATTTTCGTTTGAAACTTGAACTTACTTTTTAGGCTCGTTGAAACGATAAGGTCCTCTGCTCGCAATCACGTATGGCTCAACTAGGATGGCTTTTTTCTTCAATTCTGCCTCGTCAACTGGCTCGCCAGCTTCTTTTTTCTGTTTTAGTAAAGTTTGTTTGAACGTTATTCGAAAAGGAGGCACCAATTTCACAGGATGATCGACTTTCACTTCGATATCGTAATCGGCGAAACTATTTCTCAAATGTTCCATATTCAAAAACGTGTCGTTGAAATCTAAAGTAGGTATTTCATTCGGCATCCTATAAAAACGAAAATATTAGAGAATTTGATACTTCAAAAAAAAAAAAAAAAAAAAATCATAAAATATTTGAATAACATACTGGCTATAATGAGCTGAACTTGGATCTCCATATCCTAGAATAATATCGTGTATCCAATCCGGCACCACGCATTGAGTATTCATTAAAGTTCGAATAGTTTCTAGTACAGCTTTGAAGTTATTTTCTTTAGGAGCTCGACGCATTATAACATTGAAAGTTTCGTAAACGTCCTAAATAGGCAGCAAATAGTTGTATATCAAATGAAAGATTAGTTTTATTTTAAGCTACAACTGCAAGACTTTTCTTTAAAACCTACCTCCTTTCCTTCAGCTACATTTTCCATATCAATTCGATACTGATTTTGATCCAACAGTAACCTGTACGTACGAGTGTCCCCGGGTAATTCAGGTTTTGGATCCGGACCGTCCTCAATTACGCGACCTGTTTGGTCCAGCATGCCCTCAACTTCGCATCCTCTAACATAAGCCAATCCAGTCTGCTCGAGGAATGCTTTATTGTACGTGAGTGGCGTTCCTATTGCCCGTAACAAAATGATACATGAAATTATTTACGCCGTTAGAAAATAATCAACTTTTGCCAGATTAAATTCCAAATTACCGATAGGTAAGGGCGGCTTCACAGTCATTAAAAAGCACACGTCGTGTTTCCGCAAACCTTCCCATTCGGCTTTTATCGAAGGTTTTAAATTCAACTGCAGCGTAACATCAGCTCTAACTCGAGCAGGTTGTTTTTCACCTACGAATGAGTGATCGTTAATACACAAATTTTCATATCTTGGTGACGAACTTCACGCTATATATGACGATAATTTACCTAATTTTGGCTTCAACACTTCCACAATGGTGAAACTATAGATAGGCTGGGCCATTCTAGTTCTAGTACCGAAATAGGCTCCTCCGTCTTCCGCTTTCCTGTACCATTAAAATATCGATATTAGTCAAGTTAATCAACATAGCCTTTATTTACAGAAACAAACAATGCTTACAGTTAGTGGGACAGAGGAAAGGTTGGGAAAGGAAAGCAGATTGTCCCCAGTTCTGGGTTTTCGAACGGACCCAGGCATATAAATCTCGAGATTTCACGAACTTTGGAACTCTATTTGGAATTTTTTTCCATTCAAATTTTTCGAAATTTTTGTTAGATATGAAAAAAAAAATTGAAAAAGGGTGCCCGAAAATTATTCTGACTCTCCGCGGCACTGATAGTCAGGAATAAAGAAGTATACGTATTCGTGCAATTCAGCTCATTAGCAAAATAAAGAAAAAAAAAAACAGTTCAATTCCGAAAAAGCTCTTAAATCCTGATTTTTTTTAAGAAAATGTTCAAAAATAAAAAATAAATTAAAATGGAAAAAAAAGTTGAAATTTTTCTCAACAATAAAAATTAGAATTTAAAAATACAAAAATAAAAATATACAAAAACTGAATATCCAAATATTAAAAAATTATTGAATAAATCATCTTTAAAAAATCGAAAAAAGTTAAAAAATTAAATTTTCCAAAAGAAAAAAAAATCTAGAATAGACAACAGACATGTTCAAAACTGAAGGAAACAAAGGAAAAAAATTTATTTATTTTATTATCATTTTACAAATAATATTTCACCGAAATGTAAAAAAATATAATTATTCTATCCTGGACTCAATCATAGCCCTCAACGCCCTCAAAATATCAATTAGTTCATTAAAAATGCGAAATCGAATAACGAGTGGATACACAAAGGAGTTAGACAAAAGATATCTAGACACTGGCACATTTTTTAATAAAAACATTTACTCTTTTGTAATACCTATACCAGTGATATTGAAGATCATACTCTCTATTTAAAAAGAAAAAAAAGCTTCCAGAGCCTGTTCTACTGCTCAAAATTTTCTCCATGTTGAAGAGATCTATCCATCTATTACATTCTATGTACGTTTTAAGAATGCAACTGTTTGGACAATGTATAGTATTTTATTTATTTTTTCGCTAAATTTACTGGTTATCGTTTTTCAAGCTCAAGATATTTACATGTATTTCAGTCGTTTGATATATGAACCAGTCAATCAATATGTTTAGCAGCCAGTTTATCATCTACGAACTTCAAATCACTTGTATATTCGCCATGAATTTCCATACCCTTTCCTTACATTTATAAACATTGTCGAATAATTTCTCCTTCACATAATAATCTTTAATACTCACCATGGGGTTAATCGCATCAACGAATATTCGATATCTTGCCTTATTTCGTCTACAAAAATAACACGTAATAAATTATTTCATAATAACCCGTCGAGATTGACGCTCATAAAAATCAAAATAACTAATCCGCCACATAAATCATAACAAAAATAAACTCACACGTCGATTCCAAACGAAATAAATTGAAATTTCGCAACAAATAATCGTGTAAGGTTAAAAATTGTAAATTCAATTTAGGTAAAGCTAGACACCCATCACCGGAGAAATATTCGGTTGGTACTATATTTTCATTCCAAATAATATCCTCCGTTGGGTAAAGAGGCATCGAATTCAAAGCTTCTAATTGCGACGGTCTTCTTTCATATCTGGAAACCTGAAAAATAAATAAATATTTACTTGAATAATTCCGAGCTTCCAACGTGCTCATTACTTTTCGTCGTATCTTACCAAAAGTTCTAATAGAAAAGATGAGTCGAATCTGAACCAGTTTTCAATATCTCTTCTTTCTTCTGGTGGAATTAGTTTCAAATAAACTGCGATTTCTTGTAATTTTTCGTCGCTGTAAAAAAATTAAAAAATTCTTAAATGATTGACGAGTATATTTAAACCTACCAAACTGTATCTATTGATCAAATATCTCGCAGACCTCAAAGTTTCAAAATGTTTTAGCATCTTCTCTCTGGTATCAATACTGGCGACAGTTGCTAAAGAGAACTGCCTCAGCTCTTGAAATTTGGCGAAAGCAGCTAACTGTAAAAGATAAGGTTCATTTAATTTTCATTCAATGGCGAAAAAGATTTGTAGATTAATTAGAAAATTACTTGTAAGGAAGTCATTCTGGAATAATGAAGTTCCATCATATCGTGATCGGTCAGGGGATCGCCGGTGACGTCGTTTATTTCGAATTTTGCGTAAAATCTCAACATCTCCAACAACTGAAAAAAAATTCATTTCAGAGATCAAAAAGAAACAATACATTCATAAGGTTAACGCACGGCGAAGGAAAACAGGTGTTTTGGTATCGTGATAATTATTAGTATATTTCAACTCTTTTATCTATTCCACGACCAGTGCCGTAAACGTGGTGATAGGCAGAAAAATGAAATTTTTGCTTTATCGGTTTTTCCGTCATCAAGCATTGTCGGTATTAGAGCGTGGCTCGTCTCAACTTCGAACAGTGTGAAATATAACGTATGTGGGAAATGTTACGACCGCGAATTTTCACGGCTGTCGAAAAATTTTTAATACCGGTTCGTGACTGTATAAGACTTGGTTAAATGACGGCTCGGCTGGCGATATGGTTTTGTGTTCTAATAACGATCGTTCACGTCGCCCGATGCTCAAATACCTGTTGCGCGAACAACGAGTCAATTTTGTTGAGTCAAAAATGTGATAGTAACATCGACGAGCCAAATCCACAGTGCATCGATGGCGAAGAGTCTGTTTTGCTGTGCGCCAATGGCGAGAAGCTTAGTCTACAGTGCAACGATGGCAAAATTATCTTTCTGGATGGAAACGTGACGGAAGACTCGTTCACCATTGATGACACCACTAATAATTTAGTCTACGAGAACGACGAATTCGATCCCTTCAGGTAAAGCTTACATGAAATTTAATTCACTTATCAGTATAGCTGAGGCTTGTAATGAAAGCAACGTTCATATTTCAAATGTAGGTATTGTATAAATGGAATGACGAACGATAACAAAGAATATCACGAAATTGCCATAGTATGTATTGAAGATGAGCCAAGCGTATTTCTCGTCATCGTATTCGCCGCATTGGAGATAATCACCATAGTCTTTTTGCTATTCATCATCGTTATTTATTTGGCTCTACCGGAGCTACAAGATTTACAGGGAAAATGTATATTACACTTTTTAATTAATTATGCTGTCTTGTACCTAATCAGTGACACGTTACACCGCCACGATTCACTTTTGTGCGTTGTTAAAGGTAAACGAGTAAATTATCCGAGATAATAAAATAATCAATCGCCGCGACTGCGGAATTTATCGCTCGTTCTCGTTTTCTAACGATTTTACGTACTTCAATTTCAGCGTATAGTTTTTACTTTTTTTCCATCTGCGCTTTTTGCTGGTTATGCATATCGTCTTTCAACATATGGAGAGCATCGATGTAAGCATTTTATGACATAGAAAATGGTTTTGATTTACAAGTACTCTTTATGTATTAATAATAACGAGGAGAGGGGGAGAGAAACTGGTTTAAAACAAATAAATACAACTTCAGATACGTATCTATATTTAGATTATTTTTCAACGCACTGCATTCGCGTCATATCGTCAAAATTATAGGAGTGAAAATGAGGCACATTTTTGAATCCATCTACTTTACAAAATTATGTCTCAAAATTTGTTACATAATTATGATTCCATGAAGTTGGTATGGAAACACAAACTTTACCACTAACGGATTAGAGTGAAAACAAGAAAATTTTGATAGTTATTAATTTTTCAAATGAACTAAAATTAAGAATAAATAGCACTGACGCCTAAAAAGGATGAGGTGGGGTCTCTGGAGTACATGGGAATCAAAAAGCAATCTTTTAATCCAAAGTTGGTACTAAATACGGTGTATCAGTTAACGAGGGAGACAATCGCCAGAGGATTTCATTGACTGAAATTCACTTCTCTGTCGAACTCGGCAAAAAAATCGAAATCGATTTTTCTGACTTTAGGTCTGGAGTATCGCTGGACGCATCACATGTATTAAACTTTTGAGCCATAAGGTATCAAAGTCGGCGGACTCAAAAAAGGACCTTATTTTCCCTCCTTTTTAATCCTAAAATTAATGAAAGGTTTTCCTGCAGTACTAAGAGTATGGAAGATTTGCACACGTATTTTCTATACGTTGTATACGGATATGGACTACCGGCGATAATGCTTTTTTTAATGCTTCTCATTCAATTGATTCCGGGAAATCACATGAAGGCAAATTTCGAAAATTATAATTGCTGGTTTAAAGGTACCTATTCTTACATTTCAATATTGAATTCAGGCAAAATAAATGGAGAGCTGAATTTTGCGTTGTGAATGTAGAATGGTGATAACAAAGTATCAAAAATTTTTTTGGTGCATTGCTAACCTTACAAGGTGGTGGAACTTCTTTAAAAAGTGTTTTTGATTCTTTACTTCTCCATAAGGATTCTTTAATCGAAAACGCATCACTTTTACTAGGTTGTTACGGGCACCATTCTCCACATATGACGATGAATGCAGCTTACCATTGATATTTACCGTATTTAAACCTGATATAACTAAGTTCCAATAATTACTTTTTTTCTCCAGATTACATATCTAGATGGTGGTATTATTATTTGCCTATCGCCATACTCTCGCTGGCGGGTACATATTTCTTAGTGAACTCAGGCAGACATTTAAAAAAATATCGCAATTCGCGAATACATATTCACAGAATAAAGGCCTTACAAGCAAGGTACTGTAGCACTGAATGAATAGATTAAAAATTGTTTCAAAATGAAAAGTATGTAAGCTTGTAAATTTTCCGCAGATGCTGGTTGTACTCAAAATTATATGTAGTTGTCGTACTAACGTGGATTTGCGAAATCCTTCATAACGAATTTTTCCCATCGTTCCAACCTTTGTAAGCTAAAATAATCCACTAATCCCAGCTTTATAATAATAATTAATATTCTTCATTTATTTTCCTTTTTGTAGAATTTTTTTCACGGATATTCTCAATTGCACACAAGGATTTTTCATATTTGTCATATTAATTGCTACACGAAATAAAGTGCGCAAAATTTTAGCCCAGAGGAAACCATGCGGAATAAAGTGTTTTCCGAATTCGTGGATTACAGCTATGGACATGGAAAGCGAAGAGGAAAATCGAAATCGATATCATAACGCTGCGAATATGGAATTTATTGAAATTCCTTTAAAGACGATAAATAGAGGCGTTTGAAACTTGAAACTCACTGAAAAATATTTCTCAATATTTAAAAGTGTGAATTGGAAATAAAAAATTAACTCATCTTTGGCTTGTTTTTATTAAATTTGATTTTCCAAGAAAAATATGTACACTTGCGGTCCCAGAGTTTCTTCTGGTTAATTTGACAATTTTTCATGTAGCGAGATAACTTCAGTGAAACTCAATGAATATACTCGAAATTTGTCATGGGATCAATTTTTTTATTTCGCGATATTTCAATGAAAGGTAATGACTAATGAAACTGTTGATGATGAAATACATGGTAATGAATTAAAAACATTCTGTTCCACATCTTTTAATATAATGATAGATTTAAGTTAATTTTTCAACTTTTTATAATCGCCGAATATTTCTAAAAACAATAATTAATATTTTGAACAAATAGTAGAAAATTTTCAAAAACAAAAAAAAAAAATTAATAAAATCATAGTTTTTTTTTTTAATTTTCAAAGAAGAAAAAAACTAATGTTCACATTTATAGAAGATCTAAACATTTTTTTTTTTAATTACAGTAAATTAAGGCATGTGCTTCTACAGTCACTAGACTATACCTTACAACGTACAGGTCAAGATGAACGAAAATTTATTATCGTTTTAATTTTTAAAATGCTTGGAATATTTCTATAATCAAAGTAAACATAACGAATGATATTTCAAAATTTTAAAATCTCTGAATTTTTTAAAAAATTATAATAATATAATAAACTAAAAAAAAAGTAATTATCAAATCTGTAAAAACCGAAAACTTTTTGAAAACTTACCAAAAGCCAAAATTATACATTTTTCACTTTTGACTTAATATATTATTTTATTCCAGAAGAAAAGCTGATTGAACCAAGATCAAGAAGCACAAATCGCACCCCTACTGCAACAACACCACATCTCAAAAAAAAAATCTTTGACTGCAAAAACACCACATCTCAAAAAACTACTAAAAATTATTTGCGTGGCGAAAATCTGCCTTTACCATTGGAAAGAGCGAGAAAAATTAGTAAGGATCAATGAAAAAAAAAATGAATTTGAATTGATATTTTGTTATTTACAAAGCAAATAAAAAGAAATTTTCTTGAGTTTCGATTATTTGACGTATTTTGAGATGTGGTGTTGTTTCAGTAAGGGTGCGAAATATTGTAAACAACAAAATGATGTAACTTCATTTGATTTACGATAATTTTTTCTCAATCTCGCCCAAATAAAGAATGAATTTTCAATAAATTTTGGTTATTTATCTCATTCACTTGATCATTTCAATTTTGATTTTCAAGTATTATGAATTCATTTCATTAAGTCAAATCGAGAAATTGAGGGGATTTATCCCGGTTTTCATAATTCACTTTTATTCCTTGTGCATGATTGTCGATTGTCGTTGTTCCCTATTGTTAAAATTTTTATTAAACATAATAAATAATAATTAAAAACAAAAAAATTGGAATGCGCTGTTTTGTTTGGTTTGACCAAAAAACACGAGGCATTAGGTTACTGCGGATTCCCTTTCATAATCTCGCGTCATTCAACAAAAATACAACAAACAAAAATAAAAATACGATGAATCAACAAGCTATGTCCGAAAAATCAATAAATTTGAATAATTTGCGGTATTCCTTCATTACGCGAACACTAGTAATTATTTATAAGTTATAATGCTTAGTAAAAATGATCAGACTAAATGCAATACTAATCGTGTTCCTTCTAGTGCAAAATTTTATAGCATATTGTGGTAACATTCCACCAACTCCGGTACCGTTAATAACCGTTCACAAATGTTGTCCTCAGTTTCAATATATGCTTGATGAGGGTGGAGAATTGAGATGTCAAAATACAACAAATCAAACTGAACACTGGACACCAACTTTCGAAAATGAAGAGTCACCTCCCAGTTATAAGCTCATCTTCGGCATTCCCACTTGCAAAGCAACGTATCCCTGGAGAGTAGATGATATAAGACAATCATGTGATAAATTAGTTTTATTAAAGGATGGAAAACTGAGGCATACAGTCTACCCGGATGAAAGAACAGAGTCTTGCGACGACGAAGAGAATGAAGCTCCTAAGGAAAATTGGGATTTTGCTTTCAACGAGTATTGCATCGACAAAGTTCGTATAACAAAAAACATAATTATTTCTGTTTTTCTCGCAATAAATTAATTTGAGATTTCTACTTGTAGTTGGAATTTAAAAATGAAAATATCGCCGGTCAAGTAGCCTGGATATGTGTACCAATCCCAGAATTTCCTTGGAACAATGTAGATGTTTTAATCAGACGAATTATTAATCCAGTTTTTCGTATTTTATCCATGATATGCTTACTTACTGTTGGGATAATCTATTTCATTCTACCCCAACTCTGTGATTTAATTGGTAATATTGTTACTACCATTGCTGTTTGCCTTGTTTGCATTGAAGTTGCAAATATCATTCACATATTTGTAGAATTCCATAGCAGTATTAGTTACTTGACTGTTGGTGAGTTAATATAATTTTTTCTTCTTATATCATGCTTTCAAGTAACTTCACACGATATGCGTTCATTTACAGATTCCGCTATACATATCAGCACATTATGTGCATTCTTTTGGCTCAACAGCTTCGGATATTATATTTGGAAGACTTTTAGGTAATTTCAAATTAATCATACTCAAATAGTAATCCATCGTCACAATATTTTTCATCAATATGTTCATAATTTAGATCTAGAAACGTATTTCTACGAATCACGGATGGAAAAAAATATTGTTACTATTCCATATATGTTTGGGGATCAACTTTAAGTATGGCAGGCCTAGCTCTATTCTCGCATTTTATATTCGATACCACTGCAATGCGGAAAGTATCCAAAAAAGTAACAGAATCAACCATAGGTAAACACAATTACATTTTCTAATATCTGAAAGATCAACGCAAAACTAATCTGATTAACTTTGTACTTCAGGCGAAATCGGTATGTATGTATTTTGCACTACGATTGCTGTCCTTATTCTAATCAACGTGTTTTTCTGTCTCTCTACTGGGCAAGTCATTAAGAGAATGTCAACTTATGGTCGTATCCATCATAAATTAAAATACAAGTAAATTCCTTTCCCAAATGATTGTAAAATTATAATTTCCTCATTGATAAATCGTACTTTTTTCCACAGCTTTTCATTATTCGTCAAGATCTTCATTATTATGACGGGTAATTGGATTTTCTATATGCTAGCGCGAATCCCATACAACGCTACTTTTTACGTATACGTATTTACCAACCTTTTACAAGCCATTGGTATACTATACGTAACAGTGATTGACTCAAAAAAAGTACGATTCCTACTGAGAAAGGCTTGCTGTCACGACAAATGTATTTCATCGTGTTGTAGACCTGGTGACCCAGATGAAGCGACCGATTGGGGTGAGGAAATGATGGCCATGAATCTCAGTAGCTATTAAACATTTTTACTTTCAGTAGAGTAGCATAAATCATTACATGACCAAAGACGAGTTATTTGGCGTTGCTAGATGATTTGGAAGTGATATGGAAAATTTATGTCAAATTTTGTGCCTTATGTAATTATATTTGTAACTTATATTAAAGCTACGTAAGAGCAAAATCTCGACACTAGTGTGACCAGTTAGTTATTAAATACGTACTAGATAATTTGAAAAAGGGAGATATCTCATTTTATACATACAAATCAAATCAAAATTGACATTAGTGTATTAATAATTTAGTAGTAATCTCGAATTGAATGTCTAATTTAAGCTCACGTGTTCGTAACATTTGTGATGCCATATTTTTCTTGGCAAATTTTTATATATTTTTTTTAATGTTTATTTGAAGAGGATTTTTAGGAGTCTTATGATTTCATATGAAGTTTAAGATCTTGTTATACCTTACTTTATGTGTACTTAAATAACTGTCGAACGCTTAACAACGTTGTGATATAATTATTTGCATTTATGTGATCTGACTTTATTTTTACGAAATGGAATTATTTTCAATAAAGTGATCGCCAGAGGTGTATTATTCATTACAGCTATCGACTATTTTACAATATAATTATATCTCTTACCTGGACAAATAAATTTCCGTCAGGTCGTTTAGTCAAAGCAGAAAGTTTGCAACGAACTACCAAATGACAATCATCTAAAATGGTATTGAAGAATCTTCGAGTGCCTAGTAGAGCTTCCAAGTCGATCATTAGTTCCAAAAATCGTTCACAATAATGAATTTTTTCGGGAGGAACATCGCCTAAATAACATTGAAAAGAAAATTACCCGATATGAAGAAATATCACACATAGATATTGAAAATATAATAAATTATTTAAAACATTACCTTCTTCTGGTATACTTTCTAAAACATCCAAAAATTTTAGAATTAACCTATGCAAAAATTTTTTCTCCCATTCTAATCTTTCTTTCTCTTCGGAAGATATTTTATTCTCCTTTTTTTTCATTAATTTCCAGTATTTTTGCCATTTTGGAATATGTTTAAATTCGTATTCTCTACGAGCCTGAAAATACAATTATGAAAATTAGTAATATTCATATAAATATGAATTTGAGAAAAAAAAAAACACAGAATTGATACTGACTTGTTGCAAACAAGACCATGCAGATAATGAGACTAATTTTTTCACTTGATCGCGTATCATTTCTTCTTCCATACTGTTGAAGCTGTGTGTCAAGAATACAATCAAAGAAGTGTGTTCCGTTAATGATTGGTTATGACTGTTTAATAAACACGATTCTAACACATGTTTGAAAAAACTTGGAAAATGCTCAGGTTTTTTTTTCAACGCCTGAAAAAAGAAATTATTCGTGAATTCAAAAAATACCTTGCATCTGGAATTTAGAGCACAACATACCTCCCAAGCAGGAACTCGTTCTCGAAATTTTTCATTTAGCATACAAACTATAGACATCATATGAGCAAAAGAAGATTCATTGCTTCTATAATTTGGCCATAAATAATTTTCTAAATACTGAGAGAACTCCAGCATCATAACGCGTCTAATTGAAAATCTGAAAAATATCACGGCATTTAGTAACGGTTAAAGGGCAAACATTATATGATTCATTCAGTATACGTACTTCGATTGAACTATTTCTTTGAAGTATATATCTTCAATTATCTGAGAATCGAAGGGTAAATGCATTCCGGCGGTATATGGGGCCCAATATTGATTAGCTAACTAAATAAACAAATGAGATTAACAAGATATACATCAGTGATGCAATAATTTCATTGTAAGTAAAATTACTTGTGTGATTCGATCAGAAATTATTTGATCTACGGTCGGTGCTGGAACTTTCGACTTGAGTTTTTCCTTTTCGGAATTATCACTTGTAGATAACTCACCCATGATGATGAAATTTATTTATTATATAGGTATACGGCAAATATTCAAAGTTACTTTTTGAAAATACTTATTGAACCGATTTTCAGTACAAATGTTGTCTATGATGTTTAAAATTGATCTAGGAATATTAACAAAAATTATAATTTTCATAATACATTTTCCACAATAATTCTCCATGTAGCGACTGAGCGGCACATAAACACGAAAAAAAAAAAACACTATCAAAATCAAAACTGAATAAAACACCTTGAGAAAATTTTTATAGAAAACTATGGCATTCTAAGTGCCTCCGCAATTAATTTTAGTGGTTGGTTGAGGTTGGTTGGGACTTGTTGGGACTTGGGAATGCCGATGAATGGTGGATGGGAAGGGGTACAGAGAAGCACGTGTTATTTTACATACTGCAATCTGTGGTATTCACTTCTATTCATGGTTACTTTTCCCGTCGAGTTGATGGTAACTTTTTAAAGTTTAACTCTGAAAAATTGCCTTTATTTTTGTGTTTATAAATCGTGAACATGTGAACTATACTTCTGTATAAGAACATCGAGAGTATTCTAAGTTTCTGAAGTGGGAAGAAAAAATGCAAGTGAACAAAGAAAGTACCTAATTCAGAAGGTATAAGGGAAGCAGAAATTGAGTGCTTTGAAGACGTAAGTGCATTCTACGTTGTTCCGATGAGGTAAACAATGTGCATATCTATGGACAAACTAGTGAGGTAATTCGTGATTCATTTTATAGATATTGACCGAAGCAATAGATGTAGAATTATATGTTCCAAAGTCATAAGTAATTTGAAAAAGGATGTAAGATGCGGCGTATGAAGTCAAACACATGATTCACATCAAATGAGCTGACCTGGTGGTTTGCGCTGTGGAAGATCAATATTTTGTTTAAAGATACTATCGGAAATAGTGGCGTTGTATGTATTTTTAATACCTACATATCGGTTGGCAAAAATAATAATTTAAAGCATAGTACTAGGAATGTGAATTTATCCTCTTTATGATTATGTACTTGAGGAAAGGAATGCAACGTTCAGGCGGTATGACAATCGTCTGTATCTTGCTTGGCCCTTACAAATATAGGAGAGATCTACTGTGCGTCCAAGTGATTCGGGTACAAATCATTAACGAGCGAAAAAATTTGTTTTCCAATTATTTAAAATTGATTTTTTCAAATGAATTTATCAGCCTTAAAATTCATTAAAGTATTTTTTTAAATAATTTTGATTTGAAAATTGTAGTTAAACTCTTATTATGTTATCAACAAACTATGATTTTTAGCTGATTTTACCCGAATCACTTGGACGCACAGTATAATTAGCTCAGTTATCAGTTGAAAACGATAGCTATTTCAGCCTACTTGATTTTGAAAGTAGAGCTTAGAGATGAGTGGCCTCTTCAGTTTTTTGCGTTTCATGCTATTTGTAATCATATGGGGAAATTCCTCTACTTTTTGGTATATATATGTGAGGCGCTCCTGGAAAGCGTATGAAATTAGCAAGCGATAATTTTTGGGATATTAGAGCATCATATAGAGCACACTGAGAAAATCATTTTCAAAAAATGAACTAAAAATGTTAAAAATTGACGTACTTACACGAATTCAAAGTTTCATCTTGCATGTCAAGAAAAGTTTTTTACTCACGAAGTCATATTAGAGATAGGTAAGATCACAGAAAAAATTACCTTTGATCCTTCGACCTGAAATGGTCGGATCTAAAGATCGTAAAAAAAAAGGTAGATATTACCATACATCATCTGCTGTCTATATAGTATGTACATCTATAACATACCATTCGTATATTGATTATGATGTTAAGGGCATTAGGTAAATGTTCAGTAGCGACTGTTTTAACCCTTTCGCTACCGACGTCACCTATAGGTGACGCTCGATTTTCGCACCATAGGCCCGACGTCACATATGCGTGACGTTGATTTTGTGCAGTATAATAGCGATTTTATCAGTCTGGTCTGAACGAAACAGTCTGAAACTTCTGTGACGGACTAAGAGCACCCAATCGCTTCATAATCAAGCTTGGGCCCGAGCAGTGTTACCAACTTTTGAAAAAAATTACCATTTTTCGAAAACACAACTCAAATTTTTATCTATTGCAAATATACTTATTTTTGCATTGTGTAACATTGCAAACGATATCATCGGCACCTGTAAAATGTTGATTTTTAATTAAATTTACCATTTGATGTGATTTATAAGATGTTTTAAGAAGTACCACGACCAAAAATTGTTTTTAAAACTTTCGAAATAAAATGTTAATTTTTGATTAAATTTACCATTTGATGTGATTTATAAGACTTTCAAAGTCATAAGTACTTTTTGATTTGTTACATAACTGACTAAATATACGACTTTTCGATTCAATTTCACAGTTTCCTTTTGAAGGGTAATAATAGCCCAGCGTCACATAAATGTGACGGATTTTTGGGTGTTCTCAGCCCAGCGTCACCTATACGTGTTTTCATGGAAACCGGTCCCTACCCTCTAGTATATACCAGATATGAAGTTACAACACTGTACGTCAAATTTCTATTCCATAAATGCCAAAATAAAATGCGGTCCACAGGGCAGAAAATTGAGCGTCACCTATAGGTGACGTCGGTAGCGAAAGGGTTAAGGACGATTTTTCACATTTTATTATATTGCGTTCGTAATATCAAGCTGTTGAATTGGAGAATGGAGCAAAGCATTCTATATAAACATTCAACTTTACGACCCGTGTTTTATTTTCATTCATATATTTTTTTAAAGAAGGAATATTTCATTTTAAAATGATTTCTTTTCAACCAATTGGCGGCCACCCTGAATTTTCGTATTTCTAATTTATTAGGCCATTTGAAAAAACTAAGATATAATAAATTGTCAAAAAAATCATTATTTTTTGCGAGAAAAAAGAAAATATGTCAAGTACCTTAAAAAACATTTTAAAAATAGTAATAATAAAATTTAAAATTACTTCAATATAAACTGTGGGTTTATTTATACTTTCAATCAATATAATAATACAGTAAACCTCAGTTATCCGGATTAATTTGGAAATTCAATGATTCGGTTATTTAAAAGTCCTTTTTTTTTTTTTTTGAAGAGATAGCCATTAGCATTTTCTATACATATGATTAAAATCAAGTAAATACGACTACTGAAACGAATGAATTTATTTACATTTCGAGAAAACAAGAATGAATTACAAAGTAGAACTATATACTATACACTGTGTCTAACTGATTTTAACACCCCCAAGCGCCAAATTCCCTTCATCCACAAAAAAGTATTCGTAATTTCATTTCTTATTACGGAATTAAGAAATTAACACACAAATAATTGTTTCTCCATGATTTCAATCCATAATTTACCAGATTATGAATATTTTTAAGCTTTCAACGTTTCATTCCAGTAAATTTTGCAACACTGATTTTGGAAGAAATGAATTTAATTCAATCAAGTAACTAGTAAACAATTATTTAAATCATAGAATTTGAGTTACCAAAGTCTTAAATTATTTATTATGCCATAATGAAATCAAACAAAATGAAATAGTTGATATATATTTTTTTTTTAATGAAAGGGAATTTGGAGTTCAGGTGTGTTAAAATCAGTTAGACACAGTGTATAATATAAAAAACAAGGGCGGGTGCATTTGCGAGTACCCAGCAGAGACAGGGAAAGACCTTAAATACTCTACTGTGAATATAAATAAGCCAGGGCATCTACGTTTTAAATCGACACCAGGAAATTTAACAAAAGAATCTCCGGAAAGCTGACCATCTATTATACCTCTCTTCTTACCGTGTTTCTGCTGTCCAATAAGAAGAAGGGAGATGAGAAACGGGTTTGTAAATTAGCATCAATCGGTTTCAACCCATTATGTAGTTCGACCATATCAACTCGCGCACGTAGTCTATCATTTATAATGTTTAGATACCGCCACAAATAATTTGCGAATTTAATTTTTTTAAACTTATTTTGTGAATTGTGTATTTGCCTTTTTTATTCAATTTAATACATGTATTTTTGAATTGTGCCCGTGTGGAACTCATCGTGCCTTTATTTTATTTAGGTAAGTTAACTTTTTAAAGGTTGTAATGTTGGTATATTTGCTACTCATGCATTAAATAATCTTCGAAAATGTGGAAAATAAATAGCAACAATTAAGTATGTAGAATAATATAGATTTATCAGCTTGATTATTAGCATGAAATAATACCTCGGTCAAAATTTCCGTCATTGTATGAGTATATGAGTTTCGCAACAGCTGTCGAGAGAAATAGTATAAGCTAAAATCTGTCTATCATTCAGATTTTGTATCAAGATTTAAAATATCCTTAGACGTACTCCAGGACCTTTCTAGTAAATTTTTCATTGTAATTTTGTTCTGTTTCTAAATATTATAAAGATTAAATACGCAAAATAAAAATAATAATGATCACCTTCATGATTTTTAGATTGCGTATGATTCAGATTTTTAAAGATCTGTCCTTCAAACTTAATATGCTTAAGAATGGAGAAGGGTGTTTGGTTTTAAATGGAACTATACTAGCTCAGCAGACAACTTTAAAGCTAAATTTTTAAGCTTTTTAGTTTTCTTGCAATTCGACATTTCATGTAATTTAAACGTAATGGAAATATGCAGGGGTTCCCAATAGTACCTCTTATTTTATTTCTAATTATGGACAGCATTTGGTTATATTGAAAAATGAAATCACGCTACTTTTATCAGATAAACCATGAACACGTACATGAATGTATGCGTACAAAAGTTATAACAACGACCTAACTACGCTGATAAGAACTAATTAAAACTATAATATTCCTTTTATTTAAGAAATTTAAACAATCAATGTTCATCACCGATTATATACTTCTTTCAATATAACTTTATAAATGAACTGTGATTCCAAAAAGGCAATCGTTTATTCGAATAAGCGATGTTTAAAATTTAAGAATAAATATAGATACTTTACCATAGCATACCTACACAGGTATATGTTAGGGAAAGTTGTCGGTTTTATCCTTCATCGTACGTAATTTTGATTTTTTTCTCCAAAAAATAATTGTCTTTCAAATTATAACCAACAATAAAAAAATTTAATTCTCCAACGAAACGTTCAAAACTAAATATGATGGGCAATTTGCGCATAATAAAACAAAGAAATAAGTAATTGGGTGTCCACTTATTTAATATTCTACAAAATGAATAAGCACCCAAATTACAATTTTTTTTATTCTCGACAGCTGGTGAGATAAAGGAAAAACAAAGCTGAAGTAAGCGATCATAAAATTCCAACAATGGTTACCAATTTAGTAAATGCAAAACGACGTAATTCTTCATTTTGGAACTCTAATAATATTTTTCACACCGGTTCTTTTCTAATTTTGAGAACTACTGCACGCATTTTTCTATAGTTTTAAATTAAGAACTTATCAAATTTTTCTCAGGAAGAATAATTGTTCTCCCATTCAACGAAGAGGGAAGGCTCACATGTCACAATAATTGCTTGTATTCGCGGACTGTATATCTAATGCTGTGTACTACACATCTATTTGACTTTTTTTTTTTTGAACCAATATCATTGATAAATATGTATATAAGGTGGGAGAGATACCCACTTTTTTTTCAAAGATTTGTATCGCATTTACTAAGTAAGCAAAAGAGATAAAATTTAGCCGTACATAAACTTTGAACGTTTTTGCATATGCCGCGAAGTTCTACCGTTTGTTAATGCGGTGATGAAAAATGAAAAAAATTTATGAGGAATTTAAAAAACTCGATACTGGGATTCCCAGGATCATCCTTGGTTTCATCGTTTGGTAAATCGACAATCAATCAATATCCCATCATATGTATCAGTATATTGATGAGCGACGGGTCTATCACATCTCAACGTCTTTTTCTTTTTTCGTCATTGTTTTAACTGAGTATGACGGGCATAAACATGATGTGCTAAAGTTTGACCAAGATTGCCCCCTCATGGAGGCGGAGAATTTGCAGCACAACTCAGTTTTTTATTTTTTACCTGATTTTAATATGATTACCGTGAACGAATGTTATTTTCTCAATAAAATAGTATCTAAATGAGATAGGAGTTTTACTTCAAGTATATACAAATCATAAATTATAATCATCGTTCATCGAACACTACATTACCATTAATTAAAAAATTCACTTTCAATCAATGAGTTCTTTAATTAATGAAGAAAACAAACTCAACTCCTACGTTCTATAATTTCTAATGACATTCTCATTGAACACTCACCAATAAATCTTGACCCTCCTTGGCTTACATTTCGAACACTTCTAGACCTATCCTTAACAAAACTGCTAAAATCTTCTACTAACTCTGCCATTTTCCTACTAAACTTTAACCTTGTCCTTACTAAGTATTCACATTTCGAACACGTTTGTACAGATGGATCGAAATCCTGAGATCAAACAGGCTGTTCTATTGTCCGTAGAGACAACTATATTCCTTTCCCCCTTCCCTCCCATTTTGCTATTCTTTCAGCGGAACTCTATGCAATAAAACTATCTCTAATCTACATTCAAGCCTTTTCCCTCAACAATACCTCATCAATATTCACCGATTCCCTTTCCGCAGTACTCTCCATATAAAACTACCACTCCAAAAAACAACACCCAATATCCCAACAAATAGCTGGAACTCTATTATCTATTGACACAACCATTATCCTATGTTAGATACCATCACACAGCATCATACTCTAATATTCCTAAAAACGATCAAGCCGACAACTCCGCTAAAGCATCCCTCCTTGATATCCCATTTTCCCTGACAGACCTCAAAAACTCTCTCAAATCTTACATTTTCGACTCTTTTCACGACTACTGGAACCAGGTCCCTTTCTCTGATGAACTGAAATCTATAGAACACTCCATTCAACCATTCTACATTCCCAATACACTTTCCCGAAAAGATCAAATATTCCTAGCGCGGGTGCGTTCCGACCACTCACTTTTGACTCATGCACACCTATACCAACCTGTGACACATGTCTAACTCCTATTTCTATACTTCATCTACTAAAACACTGCACAAAATATCGCATCCAACGTTCTCTATATCTCCCCAACACTGACAAAATTTTTTCAAACAGTCTCCCAGATATCATCAACCTTTTATCCTTCCTCAAATCATCCAAACTTTACTCCCTTCTTTAAATATAAAATGGCTAAATAATTTTCTCTTACGCGCCTCTAGCCCTGAGTTGTACATGGCACAGAAAAAAAAGAGAAAAAAAAGTGAATTAAAAAAATGAAATATTCCATCCTGCTATTTGAGCATAGTTTCATTTTCAAATTCTCTTTCTTCCAAAAACGTGGACCAGCTATAAGCTTATGTATTAATTTTATTGTTCATGTTGGTCCATCATCTTCTGTTGAAATGAAAAGTGGTTCTTATGACGAAAGTGACATAATTATGGGCCCAATGGGTCATATGCTTATATAATTTCGAAATATCTTGAAGAAGGAAGGGAATGAAATATTCAAATTTCGGTAAATTTCAGTTTTGGATTTTGAAAGTATCAGCCACATATTTGTGCCTGATTTGTGGCTCATATACAAATAAATTTTCATTATTTTCTTTTATTCATCAATTTTTTGCAAGTTTTTCAGATTAGGAGAATTAAAAAGTTGTATTATAGACTCTATTGTATATAAAATAGAAGCTCATTCTTAGATCGTTATGGTTGAATGTAATATTTTTTTTTTATTTTTGTTTCTTAGTGCGATCTATAAAGTGATAAAAAATGACATCCAATGGAAATCTGTCAAATAACACGTCCAAATGTCTACTATCAAAAAATGAAAAAAGTGGAGACGTGCTAAATTCGTAAGACTATAATTATAACTCTTATATAATACCTAGTATGTGTATAAATATTTATATGTGTGTAAACCTATTTAAGTTACCTTATTTTGGATATTAGTGCCGTATTCACCCTTCATACTGGCACTACCTAGTAGCCACTAGCCACCTACATAATTATTATAATTTCTAACTATAAAATAATTGCACGTTACCTGCATATGCATTTCGTTAAAAAATCAAATATTATGAACTTGAATACACCCTTCATCTCACTTCAAAATTCAATAAATAATAGGTAATGTCTTTTATCTAGAAAATCTCATATTCTCTGTAATATATAAATCAAACGCACGTACATGTATTGTTCATTAGTATTATATTTAAACAAGATGTACTTTCTTAAGTATTCAATTTTTTAGCAGAACGAACGGTAGCATTACCGAAGAAGAGTTAATTAAATATTTTCAAACAGTTAGACCAGACAAACCACAGAAATGTACGTGGAATCTTTCTACACCACCTCAGAATTCGCCACACCGTCGAATGAAAATGTGAGCATTATATTCTCATTAAGAGATTCCCAATTTATAAAATTAAGTATTTATCTTGGAACTTTTTATCACACATACAGCTGATTACGATGATATAATAATTTCTATGAATTTAGAGAAAAAAATAGCAAGATATTACCAAATATGCTGCATGCGATTGGAAACACTCCTATGGTTAGGCTGAATAAAATACCAAAAGAAGAAAATGTCAAGTGTGAAATGGGTACGTATACCTATTATACGTAATTCTTTTCAATCAAATAAATTAAATCTTATTACATTAGTTTAAATTACCAAATAGAACGTTTACCACTTGAGTACTAAGAGCCTAAGATACAGACTACACATGTGAATTAAGTAGTTGTGTAATTCCAAGGCAGCTTTGTAATTATCATAAATCATCACTCTAATGTATTGGTATTTCGTATACTTAGTTGTGAAATGCGAATTTATGAATCCCGGCGGAAGTGTAAAAGATCGAATTGGGTACAGAATGGTAGAAGAAGCTGAAAAAGCGAATATATTAAAACCGGGCATGACTATCATTGAACCTTCGTCCGGAAATACAGGTAAGAACTTACGTTTCTCTGGTATCACTTGTGATTAAACCAAAAATCTCCGTTACATACCCACTACTTCTTTTTTAGTAGCTCTAAAATTTTAATTGCCTAAGTGAAATATTTCTCAGATCCTTCTACAAAAATGTGTAATCATAAATTACAGGAAAAATCGAGGATATGTGAGAAATTCTAATAGAATATTTTTTTCAGGGATCGGTTTAGCGACGGCGGCTGCAATAAAAGGCTATCGTTGTATAGTGGTAATGCCTTTGAAAATGTCCGACGAAAAAGTAAACGTGTTGAAAGCATTGGGTGCGGAAATCATCCGTACACCAACTGAAGCTTCCTTCGATTCACCCAAAGGATTGTTAATGGTGGCTCATAAATTAAGCAAAGAAATTCCCAATTCTATAGTATTAGATCAGGTAAAATAAGGAGAAAATTTAACTATCATCATACGTTGACGAAATTGTAACAAGCAAAGTAAAATCTACTCATTTTTCAGTATAGAAATGCGGGAAATCCTTTGGCACACTACGATACCACAGGAGAGGAGATAATTGAACAAACTGATGGCAAAATAGACATGTTGGTTTTGGGCGTTGGTACTGGAGGAACGATGACTGGAATTGCTCGTAAAGTGAAGGAACACAATCCAAATTGTGTAGTTGTAGGCGTTGATCCTTATGGATCGATTTTAGCTGTACCGGAAGAGCTCAATAAAACCAACGTCACTGTTTATGAAGTAGAGGGTATTGGGTATGATTTCGTACCCACTGTTTTAGGTGAGTAGGTACATGCATAAGTCAAGTACTCGATGTCTGAGGATCCTGTGAATTTTCTATGATTTATAATTTTGCTATGGGCCGATTTAGAAAGAAATTATAAAATAATGAAGAAATTGTATTTACCTTAAGCAAAAATAGATTTAGTGTGTTCAGAAGTGTTTGAAATACATCCGTCCAGAGTACGTTGGGGTGGAGGAGATGGATTGCTAGGCTGTAAAAAATTTTGTTGTACAGAAAGTCAATTATCTGTGAAAAATAATGACTGATTTTCCTTTTGTTTTCTATACTTTCCTTTCTTATCTACTTTGAAGTTCATCTTTATTGAAATGAAAAAAATTTTTCGAAATATCTTGTATGAAGACCCCTTCAGTATGTAGGTTAGGCAAACATTCAGACAATTATGTTGTATAAAAGAGATTCTTTTAATTGAAATATCCTCTGTGTCATTGGTATAGAATATAGATACAAAACTGGTAGTTGATCATTAGGTTGTTTTCATAAAGACAATTTTCAAGAGATATATGAATTGATGACTTGAAGAAAGATCTATTTGACATCACTGAGTTTACATTTCATATCAGATTTGATGAGATTTCATTAAAAATTTTTCATCGTCCATCAACAACACTTGGCTGTGGTTGTCATAATGAAAAATGAATATTAAAAATAGTATATGTATAAAATTTATATCTTCAACAAGGTATCTAATGAGCAGAATACTTTTCTTATTTGTTTGTAGATCGCAGCGTCGTCGATAAGTGGATCAAAATTGCTGATAAAGAATCATTTTTAATGGCTAGGAGATTGATCAAAGAAGAAGCTATACTTTGTGGTACTTAATTACTCCTATTTAGTTCTTTACAGTAAATTGCTATGTCAACGTACATAAGTACTTTAACCTGGATTTATTGTTCTCAGGTGGCAGCAGCGGTGGAGCGGTACATGCTGCGTGCCAAGTTGCAAAAGATTTATCTGAAGATAAACGATGTGTAGTGATATTAGCAGATGGAATTCGTAATTATATGACAAAATTCGTTAGTCCTAATTGGATGTCGCAGAAAGGATTCGAATAAAGAATAGACTCATAAAAAATTATGACGATTATTTTTACGTAACTTTAATTTGTTATTAAGTGATTTATTGAAATATATGTATTTTCTAATTTCAATCGCTTTTTTGTGGTAATAAAAAGTAATGTGAAGAAGTATAATACTACATAAATCACTAAGATGAGTTGATGATTTATTGAAATGTATTAAACAATATCCACAAAATTACCTTGTAAAAAATTATAAATATACTTGACTTTGTATAATTAGGTACTTCATATCTATGAAATAATTGAAAGAATTAAGACATAAGAATTTTATATAAGTACTGATCACCGAACACCATTAAGAAGAACTAAAAAAAGCAAAAAATTTAAAAAATCTTATAAATTAGCCTATAAATGTCACATAAAAGTGAACAAAGGAAGACATGTTTTAAAAAAATATTTTGTACTGTAATTAATTACAATATATGTATATATTTCTTAATAGGTATGATGAAAAAATTTGATTGAAAAAATTTCTGCGATTATAAAGAAAAATAATTTGAATAAAATTATACATTCAATCATAGGTAACCTTAATTCATATGCGACAAAAAAGGACTAGAATCATAAAAACGAAAAAAAAAAAAAAAAAAAAAACTAACAAATAAAATGTAAAATTGTAAGTTGAATTTAATGCAGTACAGAAGTAACGCGTTTCATACGTTCGTGGAAGAGTTTTGAAATGGAAATGAATTATTTTCCCACTTCAGGAGGGCAGTCTGGTTGACAAGAAGGATGAGCTGCGCGAAAAGCTGGATGGTTTTCCAACTCCCTATCAATTCTTAATGTGATAGGAAACGGTCGAAGATCAACTTGAAATCTAGACAGAAAAATTCAATTGAGTAGAGTTTGCTTGGAACTTGAAAACACAATAATAATTTGAGGGTCAAGTACCTCCTAGCATTGAAAACTTGAGGAATCAAACAACAATCTGCCAAAGTAATATCGTCACCAACGCAATACTTTCCGGCGGAGGAAGAAAGTAATTTTTCTACAGCTGACAGAACATAGCAGCTTGAAATTAAAATGTCAACTTCCATACTTATACGAGAAATGATGATGTAAAACTACCTCTTAAACCACGATGTATCCAGTGTTGAGCCCATTCTTTTTGTTTGTCTTCTCCAACGTAAATAAGGACGGTTAAATTTTGTAATGGTTGGATACCGGATGCGATCACTTCACATATTTCTCGCACCTAGTGAAAGTGCGTGAAGTTTTAACTAAAAATAATTAAACTGAAAGAAATACAAACTGAATCCATTTACTTTAGCTCGTTTATGTACATCTTGAGGTAGTAATGGTCTTTGTGGTCGCGTTTCCTCCAAATAATGCATTATACTTAACTGAAAACAGATCATAAGTAATTTCAAAATCTGGATAATATAGTATTCTATACAATTCTATGCTTACAGATTCAATCAGGGTGTGACCGTCAATCTGAAGAGCAGGCACCTGTTCCATTGGATTTACTTCTCTAAAATCATTTGAATGTTGTTCACCCCCTGCCTTAACCAAGCTTACTGGTTTAATGTCGTATGGAATTTCTTTTAGATTTAAAGCTGAAACAAATCACTGTTCTAATTTTCGAGATAAGTGCTAAGTTGATTTTTTCATCTTTCTAAATTACCTATGCGAACTCTCCAGGCGCATGAACTCCTCCAGTATGAATACAGTAATGGCTGAAAAATAAAAACATATTAGGCTCATATAATTTCATTATATATTAGATAAATTACAACTTAAATAATAATACTGCTTTGGATTCTTACCTTGCCTATGATTGACATGTTTGCAATTGTGAACTGTGGAAGACTTCCTGCACTGAGGTACGTACAGAAAGAAGCAGTGCTTGATATTTTAATTATATTTATGACAATAACTTATGGTGCAATCAACATTGATTTAAAACAATGCTCAAATTTGACTTAAAATATCAACTGATAAAAATGCAGACAAACACAGTGAAAGAAAACACACCCGGTACCGCGAGCCAGAATCTTTTTTGAACGAATCGAATTAGCCTTACTCCCCGCGTATTTTATTCGAAAAATTGAACGTGATTTGTTCGATTTGGTATTTTTGTTTGATTCATATTATTATCTTATCATAATAATTATTATCATGAATTCATCTTCATGTTTACACTTTTTTAAAGTGCATATGCATGATGTGCATCGCGAAATGATTAAAAATAATGTTACTTCAAAAAAGCAAGCATACAGTTTTTTTAAGAATAGAAACTGTTAAGAATTTCACCATGGCTGTGCGATAAATGAAGTTTTTCCTGTTTCTCAATGGCTTTATTTTGGGTAAGTTATGATTAATCCTAGTTAGTCTTTATTTCAATATAGTAGTCTTTCAAGTAACATGTTTGATTTCAGTCATCAAATGGCATTAATTCATCGATCTCTATTCACATGGCTCGCATTTCTTGCTTTTGTAACCCTAGTGGTACTAAGATTTGACTCAAGAATAGGATGGAGCTGGTTTTTCATCTTTGTGCCAATGTGGATATATGATTTCATTTCTATATTTTATCTCATCTTTTACCTGTTATCCCACTTTAGAAATGGTTTCTGTCATGAAGACTTGCGGTTAATGTTTTGGAAGACATGGTTACTAATGTGCGTCTTCCTAAAAGTGGTCTTTCAAATACTTTTGTGTTTATACTTGGGTCAGGACTCCGATTGGTTGCCTTTGCGATATGTTATGACACCGGCTTGGATACTTATGATCGCATTTAGTCTAAATTTATTCGCAAAAATTCGTATCTTATATTACAAGTCGATGTGAAATAAATGTAGATATGTTACTTATTATGTAAGAATTGTAAATAAAGTTTTTTAAATTTGTAATGTTTTTAATTGAAGTTAATAAAAAAAGTTGAATTTAGTGTGTTATAATTATTCATTTTCAAAGTAAAGAAATTATATAAGTTATAGATTCAAAATTGTACATTAAGCAATTACAGCTAACGAACAACACATAAAACGGAAAGTTTGAACATCAAATTATATGTTTCGTCTCTTCTTGTTCATCAATTTTGTAAAAAAATTCACAGTGTCAGGTAATAACTGTAAACAATTGATGTGAAAGGAAATTTCTAAAACATTTGCTCAAGTGTAAAAAATGCAGCATACCTAATTCTTTATTCTGGAGAGGAAATGATTTCTCGTGGCTTACAGAAACCGTGCAAGAATCTTTATTATGTGTCGGAGGATGCGAGTGCTTCCGTCGATTAAACCTGAATAAGTTTTTCCAAATACAGCCTAAAAGAAAATCCGTACATTTAAAATAATTGAAACAAAATGTAGTGACAATAAAGAACTACGATGGATGGTAGGTACATACCTCGAGCGGGACAAGACTTTTCAATACATCGGACGTAGGTTTTTCCTGAATATTTTTTATTTACACGGAAGCAATAACCATCATCAACGCAAAACCGGGAGCCATTTCTGAGCGTTTTAACCGTTTGAACTTCCTTGACGATTGGTTTATCTTTTTTATAGCAGTTCCGATTTAAATCATCATCATATTCTTTCTCCCAAACTGATTTTTTGAATGTTACAGGACTGCTTTTTCCAGAATTTATTTTATCATCTCCTTCAGATGTATTTACAGTAATTTCAGCAACTTCTGTATCCTCTGGAAGTGAAAGATTATTTTCCTTCATGATAGCAGGACATCCTTCATCAGTCGATTGATTAGTGGATCGTGCTACGTCAAAAATAAAACGACAAATTATAATTGGTTAATAATGGAGTTTTCTTAAATTAATTATTCATAATCAATAAAGAAGTACTCGAAAAATTTGAGAATTCCCTTAATTTACCAATCAGTAATTTTAAACCGTCAGTGAAAACATCCATGGAGTGAAGCATATTTTCATTACATGAACTTGAACTCAAACTGTAACAAAAGTTTACGTGATTGAATTCGTAACTTATTATGTTTTCAGGTATATTGTTTCGATAAAAAATAAAACCTTTCAATAATTTTTTGTAATGATTCTTCAGCGGTATTTGGGATATCAGGACACTGAGTCTACAAAAAAGAACAAACATTTCAAAAAGTAAGCAATTATTTTAAGATTTTTTACAAAACATAATTACTTGAACATCAACGGTTATTTTTAATGATTCAGAATTGATTGAGGAACAATTGAGGTAAAATGAATGCCAAGTATTCACGGTTGATAAGCATCTATAGCATATAGAATCTGGATGATTTGCCTGCAGCTGTGAAAAGGTACCACGATAAATAGAATTTTATTCAATTCAAATCTCCTAATTTTAAAATTGCATCGAATTTCATCTACCTTCATAAAAGGCAGGTATTTGCTTATTTTTGAAGACAGTCCTCTGGCTTCTGAAATTTTGAACAATTTTCCAACATTACCACATAAAATGCATTGATCAGGATCATCATTACTGTCGACAATATCACAACAAATTTTTTCAGGAAAATCAACTGAGCAATCACCATCTTCATATTCTTCTGTCATAAATTTTTCATTCTCTTCTTCAATATTATTAGAAGGAATTACCGGAATTACACTCAGAATGCAATGGGATGCATTACTACTAACCCTGTGAAAGAAAATAAAGGCTTAGATGTTTTGAAGTAATTATTTGAAATCTAAAGCAATTCATGTATAAAAGTAAAAATATACCCAGAAATATTCATTATGAGGGGATATTCATGTGGCATTTATTCAACCTCTTATGATTTTCTAACGCTCCAAAAACTTTTAAAAAATTTAGTCGAATATTAAAAATTTAATTCAAATATGAATAAGCAAAGAGACGCAAAAATAACACAGAAGATGAAAAGAATTTTCAATTCTGATAACAGGAAGAGCGAGGGAATTTCGAATTTTTTCTTATCAGCTATCTACTGCAGTTTATGCGCCAATCCAAGATGGTCATGGCCTATTAGGCCAATCATCTGCAAGCTTCAGCACTGCAACACTACATCCTACATCTATAGGGCGCGTTAAATATGGTTAAGGCGGTGCTTCGGAAAATATGTTGGTAAATGCAAAAAAGTTGATTTTTTAATAAAATGAAAAAATTGGAAAAATAAATGCTAAATGCCCTCAAGCAAAGTCTCTAAAACAATATATTATAATTTTGAATCATTTCGTTGCGTTATTTTTGAGAAAAACACTGCCAATGAAAATAGGATATAATTTCCATTAGCAGTATTTTTTCCAAAAATAACGCAAGAAATGATTTGAAATTATAATATATTGTTTTACAGACTTTGGTTGAGGGCATTTAGCATTTATTTTTCTAATTTTTTTATTAAGAAATCAACTTTTTTGCAGTTACCAACTTATTTTCCGAAGCACCACCTTAAATACATTAGCAAAAATGTTGACTTCGTAAATCATAATAATGATTATTATTATTTTTTTTTTTTGAAATGAAACGACACCACCACATTTTTAAAATATAATTATAATCATAATAAATTGTGATTTTAACATCTCAACAGATCTGCTCGCTATTTTTAGACAAACGAAAAAAACTGAAAATAGCTTTTCTGCAATTTCAAACATTGTGAAATTCACATGCCAGCATAAAATATAGAACGACATCATTCGAATTTAATTAAAACTTAATAATAGCAAAATGGAAAAATACACAACAATTCAGCAAAAATACACAGCATTGAATTAGAGCTGAAAAATTCCTTACATATTTTAAATTAAAACAGGCGTAAATGAAAAATGCAATGAACAACACAATGTACAAATTACATATTTATTTATTTTTTTTACTGCTCGAGAGAGAGGCATGTAACTTTAAAACCTCTTTTTCAATATTTTCAGGAACCAATGTACCATTTTCGTCAAAAAAGAATGCGACCGATTTTGTGAATGATAATTCTCGACCACTTTCATCTTTCTTGCTTTTAGCTATCAACATCAAGCTATATTTATCACTATATCTGAAAGAAAAAAACATACAAATTTAAAAAAATATATTTTCAGGCTATAAAAAAATCACTTGGGTGTTCAAAATTTTCACCACAATATCGATTCTAGGCATAAACAAAAATTTACAATCTAAACTAATTACTTTTCCAAAGAGGAACTAGCTTCCCAAATAATGTCAGGGTCAAAACCGGTAGGATCTCGTTGTATAACTGTCACGAAAATGCCTTTTTCTATGTATGTGACGTATAGCGTCAAAACACCCATCATCAAGAAGTAAAACACTACACAATAAATTAAATAAGGTCTGAAAAATGAAAAAATTGATTAATGATCGAAAATTCCATTACAATTTGAAAATATATAACTTATATCATAAGGTATTACTTGGACTGAGGAAAAGGGTATAAATAGTCCCAAATTAATGCAAACATTGCTGCACCGACAGCTATAGCGCAGATAATCAGTCGCCCATCGATCAATTTGTAATCTTCAACATACTTCAGCTTCTTCGTAAAAATCTAAAACAAACAGAATGAATTTAAATGGTTATTTTGACTATAACAATACTCGAGGCTGACACCGATAAGTTGGTATCTGTATGCCGGCAGATACATGTTTTAAATTGAGAGTTGAATAATAAGTTGTACTAACATCCCTGACAGCATCGTCTAGAGCGTTTTTGACCGCTGAACCATCCCACTTGTTAATTTTCACCGGCTTAACCTGAAAAATAAAAAAATGAGTAATTTCATTCAGGTGCTTGTTCCATTACAAGATTTGGGTTTTTTCTTATAAAAAACAAACATGAGAAAACGCAATACAGACCTCTTTTTCAGAATCTGAAGTCATTCTATTGATTGAAAAAACAGAAAATAATGAAGTATTTTTTATAGTAATAAAATTAAAAAATATAATTCTAAATAACCAATTCTATTGTACACGTATGTTCAACTGATAGTTTATCTTCCAAACATGAAAAAATAACTTACGCACATAATACAAAATTTACGAACCACTAAGCACAGAAACTGAAACATTCAACAAAATAACTGATAGGTTATTTACCTATCCATGTCGTGATGCCTCAACTCTCTCAAAATTATAGAATCAAAAAATCAAGTTTTTCCTTCGAATTGAGGCATTTTATTGAATTTCCCCCTCCATTCATTTTAAATTAAAACCATTGTCAAACTAAAACGCTCGTCTCGCCATTTTGTTTGTATTTTTTCCTTTCAAGTATTTATTGCATTTCAACGAATTGTGAATATTTCGTTATTATTTTTGAAGAAATTTGTGATTTCAAGTTGATAGTAACATAAAATAGTAATTTATTGCTAAAAACTAACAATTGTGATGTAAGTGCGTGGAATTCAAGTTACTCGACTTCGTTAATTTGTATTGTTTGTCGTATTGGGTTGGCCTAATGGCCTATTCTTCACTAAGGTAACGACGATTTAACACATCATTTTGTTTACTATAAATTATTTTTATTTTAATATTACTATTGCGCTTCAACTATTATTTTTTATGGTTAATATAACATGATGTCATGATTTTATATGTACAGCCTCAATATCCGCAATTTTCTGTAAGCATTCATAGTGGTCTTCCTATACCATTATTGCGGCGCAATATTTACTACTTGACTCGATTGCATCACTTTAAGAGGAAATAAATAAATAAAATTTTTTTCGTATTTCAGGTAGCGATTGTTATCACATTATGTTCAATTAATAATCATGGAAGGTGAAGAGAAAACTGTTAGTGTAGATGTTGATGAAGCATTCATCATCAAGTCCGATGCCGGCGATCTGTGTAGATTATGTGCTAATACTGATAATCAGTTAATACCAATATTCAAAGGAGAAGGCATTGAACACAATATTCCTACTAAAATAGAAAAACATTTGCCTATTATAAAGGTACCGCTTGAACATATCAATGAATGTGTCGTGGGTTTCAACTCCCTAATTTGCGCCACTTTGTTTCTTTAGGTCACTGAAATAGATAAGTTACCATTACAAATATGTTATCAGTGTGCATCTACCTTAATCGCTTGGCACAACCTTTACGAAGGTTGTTTGATAGCTGACAAAAGACTTCGTGAAATTCTATCAATCAGCGAAAAAGGATTTCAAGTAAGTTTTCGGTGCTTCGCTATTCAACTTTTGGAAACGTTTCATCCCTCCAATAATGAATTGATTTGATTTTTTTCCTGTAGGAAGATGACACATTTGATAATTATGTCGATGATTACCGCGACGATTACGATGATCAGTCGCGATCGAATTTTGATACGCTTCCTCTCAACTCTGCTCCTAGTACCAGTAATTTAGCCGGTGACGATTTGTTAAAAAGTGTGAGTTCTCGCGTATTAATCGCATCGTTTTTGTTTTTGTTTTTTGTGCTGAAAATGAGTAATCCACTTTCTATTTTAGAACTCCATTGAAATTAGCCAGCTAAGTGAATCGAAAGAACCTAATGAGACTGAATTAGATAATACAGATGAAAGGTAATTGAATGAATATTTATTTATTTTTTATGAATCCCAAAATTGAACAACTATGTTGTTGATATTTTAAGAATCCTTACCATTATAATTATGTGTAAAATGGAAATCCTGATTTTCATAAATGGTTTTTCATACCGACAATGTAATGCAATCTCTTCCAATTATCTCGATGATGCTAGTTATGGTACATTAACCCTTATACTTGCTTGGAAGTATAAGATTGTGGAGATGATACGTGTGAAATATTGAGTCATTCCATTTGTATATTTTGTAAGGAAATGTTATATGATAAAATCACTCCTCGATAAGAATAACTACATATATTGGAACTTCAGTGTGTTATTGATAGCGAACGAATTCTTTGATTCTCTGAGATGAATTTTCAAATGAGCTAACTTTTCTTTTTGCCTTAATGGATAATTTATTTCATCTACGTATATCGACTTACGAATAATCTTCTGCCGTGGAACTTGGAAATATGCTTTACGTTACTTATTTATTTATTCATCTATTTTTTGGGTGATTATTGTGATCTGGAATATTTTTTGCATCATTCTTTGTGACTTGAAGTATGAGGTGATGAATATGGATGAAACTTACTTGAAGCTTTTAATTTTATTGAAAGTAAATATGGGTATGTGTAATTTTTTAGTTTGACCATGTTCTTCGGTATCCAAATTTCATTGCTTCAGGAACATTTTTAACTTATCGGCATAAAAATGTTCAAGTTGCTCAAACTGGAAACGCGAACCTCCGATATAATATTGTGTTCAACATTTACTAAGCTGGGTGCGAATTTACATAAATATTTCATTTTTGAAATTAACTACTGTAACTTGAATCACTACAATTACTTTGCTAATCTAGTTTATTTTTCTCTGTGATTGACGCGTGATTAAATTTCAGCTCTTGAATTAATTCAAGTTTTCTTACAGTATGGTGAGAACGAAAGGAACAAAAAAATTTTATTTTCGAGGAATGAAAGTACGAACAAAAACGTAAAATTGAGATGTTGGAAGAAGGAAAAATTGACCAAAAATTACAGATTTATTAGTTGATTACACGAAAAATGTGAAATTTGCATAATTATACTAGAATGAAATAATATTTTACATAGATAGTTTGAGTTTAAAAATAAATATACAAATATATATAGCGCCCCCCCGTGGGGGCAGTAAAGGTGAAATTGAATTTGAACATGATGGTAAAGCATTTGAAATTAAATTTGAATGTGATGGTAAGTAATCGGAACTTGAATTCAGAGACATTATTATCATGAAAAAATCAAAATATTTATCACATAATTTGGCAATTCACCAATTTATTTTTGTAAGCAGCAGAAAAAATTATATAAAACAATTTATTTTCTGTTTTTTCTTTCTTTTTCAATTCAATATTATTCATTTACTTCTGCCAATTGCTGCTATTCTTTAAAATTGAAACGTTTTATAACATTAATCACATGTATTTTAATTCATTAGAGGAGGAAGCAGGAGGGAGAATCAATGAAGAAAAAGGTTTAATTTATGTATGAAATTAATAAATTATTAGAATTGTTTTATTACAAAATACGTGTTTATTTTGCTTTTGAAATTTAGGAACCTTGAGTGAACGCTGCGGGGGTGAGCTCCTTGAAAAAGGGAATAGGCATAATTATTTTCGTCAGATCAACACATTCGAGAATTAGATGAAATGCAGGCGGCGATTAGTAAATCCTGAGTGTGTATTATGTGCATTGCATGTCCATTTTGGTTGCATTTGGGGCATGGTTTTTCCTTACGTGGACATGAATTTGCTTTATGCGATTTACTCAAACAGTAAAAACATGATTGCATCTTCGTGATTCTATCTTTTCTCGAATTCACAGTGGCGTATTTTCGGCAATTCGAAATTTTATGGTAACCGGAACAAAAAATACACGATGTACCATTATTAGTATAAGAATTGATTTTCTTACACTGGGCGTTTCCTTTCACCAAAGCGGTGGCAAGCGAGTTCCTTTTGTTACCTGGTTTATTTTCCTGATCTACTAAATAATAATCTACCAATTCATCTATTTGTATTGCACTATTTATCATTTCGAGCATTTCTTGGATTGTAAATTTGTCTCTTGGAGTAGAGACAAGAGAATAGAGAGTCCACTTTAAAGTTTCCCTATTGAATTTTTTCAGTATTACAGATTTGAGATAGTCTTGATCGACTTCTGAGCCTAAAAGTTCGAGATTAGTGAGAATACGACAGATATGGTCGAGATTCTTTCTTTGGACTTTTAAATTAGAACTTATCGGTAACTTCTCAAGTTCATTATAATAAACTGTGACGAGTTTACTATCATCTCCAAAACGTTCTTTTAAAACGTTACATCTTTGACTATATAACCCTGTACCGCTAGAGCTCATTGTTTAGAATAGCACAAATTTCTGTCGATATTTAGTGAACGCTCTCAGACCAAGATGCGTTTGCGCATGCGCGAGTTCAAAGTTATCAATATTATTTCGAGTTTCGAGTATAACAAGTTCAACTGGTATCAGCTGTTCCTATTGTTATCTTTAACTCGCGCATGCGCAGACACATTTTGGTCTGAGAGTGTTCACTTGATATCGACAGAATTTTTTGTACAGTTCGAGCAGTCCAGTGGTATATAGTCAAAGCGTTACATACTGTTTCGTAGTTCGCATACCTTTATGGAAATCCGAGAATTTGAAAATATTTGGTTGGCAACAGTTTAAAGTACCAAACCTTGTTCCAGTGTTTCAGTCCTTTCTTAAATTAGACCTTTAACTATATACTAGATGGACCGAGCTAGCAACAAGCAAATGCCAACCCAAAAACGGTGATACATTACACAGATTTTCTCAGAACACTCGTGACTAAATTCTAAATGCGCATGCGCAAATTCATTTCGCGCTAGTAGTGCGGCAATGGGACATCGATAGTACTGCTTAAAATCAGATTAACATGAAAGTGATGAAGGACTACGGGCATGCGCAAGATATAAAGTTGCAACGAGTGTTCCGACTCTGATGCATGTAATGTTTCACCGCAGTTTTCAACACGTAACTCGGTCCATGTAGTATATATAGTCAAAGAATCAGACAGACTATTGGGACCCGAACGTAAAGTGGCTGACATCTAGTGGCGAAAAGTGTAACTGCTCTAGTGAGGCTGTATGGAGCATGTATAATGTAAACAAAGCGTTCATTTTCTTTGTGTATTTAGAAAAATTTGCTGGCTACGTGTTTAAAGTGATTTATAAACCTTGGTCTGATTAGTGGAAACTACTGATAAAATCATACATGCCCCATAGAGCCTCACTAGAACACTAGCGCTCAAGCGTTTGTTCGGGTCCCAGTAGCGTGAAAGATAATTGAGTTTGATTGGCTTGAAAAATGAACGTTTTTGTTATCAACTATGAACACTGAGAATAACTTTGAAGTTTAGACTCAACTCACCTGTAGCTTTAGCAGGATTGATAAGGAAGTTTCATTCTTATTTAAATCACTTGTATATTGCGATTTTTTTTTTCGTCTGTCTTTGAACATGATTCTTTTCATGGACTGTAGAGGTTTTTATTTTCAAGAGTTATTTCGATGGAAATTGATTAATTTATTTGTTTATTGGTTTCAATCATATGATTGTTTCATCTATCGATAAAAATGACCGACGAGGCTATATGAATTACTTTTTCATCGAAATTGAAATTTTTCATAGAAATAACCTGCAAAACTTCGATGTAGAAGCGATGAAGTTTTTTTTTTTTCGTTTCCAAATTGAATTCAATTGATATGAAATTTTTCGAGATTCGATGTAGCCAGTTGAAACTGATATATAAATCGCCTTGGACTATAGAAAAGAAAATACGATAGGATGTGTTGAAAAAGTGATTTAGCATAGATGGTTGGTAACTGAATGATGCTTGAAACAGAAAATCGACTCCGCGTGTTATTATAAATGCAGTACATACAATGTCTACCCTTGAGTTATATCTATATCACGTAATTTAAAACTGAGAAAAAGTTCACGACTCGAGCTGGTTATACGAGTAGGACACGAACGAAAGAGCATCGAGAATGGCGCCCTGTTAGGGAAAAGCGTACTGGTGAATTTGGTGGGGCAGTAATACGTGTGCCCTTTTTTCTAGGACCGCAGTCGTTCTGACGGCCGACGACGAGAAGCCTAGTAACCATACCGGCGGCGACGGTGACGATTCGATATTCTATAAGTGTGCGAAATGCACCAAAGTGTTTTTGAAAAGACACAATTACCAACGGCACGTTCGCGCTATGTGCGCCGCGAAAAGTAAATTTCGCGCCACGAAATCGCCTTCGGAGGAAGAAGTGGCGGCGAACGAGTTGACTGGGAAGTGCGAGCGCGTCGTGATAAACGGGTTGAATTTTTTTAAATGCGCCGACTGCGCGTTCGTCAGCAAAACGGTGAACGCGAAGATGCTGAGGCATTTGAAGAAGCACGAGATACCGCGTATATTCAGCTGCGAAACGTGCGGTCATCAGTTTCGCGAGAAATACGCGCTGATGAAGCATATCAAGAGGCAGCACGAAAACGATCGTAAGTTCGCGTGCGACACGTGTCATTGTATGTTTTTCGATCGTTTCCATTTGGAAAATCATATGCGTCGGCATACGGGCGAGAGGCCGTTTGTATGTGACGAATGTGGCAAAGCGTTCGCCCAAGGATCGTCGTTATTTGTGCACAAGAAATTCCACGTTGGTGAACGATCGAATATTTGCCAGCTATGCGGTAAAGGTTTCGTCACTAATTCGGGCCTGTTGGTGCATATTCGTCGGCACACCGGCGAACGTAAACACGCGTGTAGTCACTGCGACAAGACGTTCGTCAGTACCAGCCAGCTCAAGTCGCACGTGGTGGTGCATTTCGACGAGCGACCGTTCAGCTGCTCCGAATGCGGAGCGCAATTTAAATTACGGAAACATTTGAAAGTGCATTGCGATTCGCATTCGCAGAATAAAAAGAAAGCGAGATGATTTGTTCTGATTTATCGATCACTGTCGTATTGCATTTTCGTCTGTGACTGAGATGGGCGCTTGTATTAGCTACTTGGGCATGTTGCCACTGTTGATCACAAGACGAGGTGTTTGAAGTCGATAAGAGCTTGTGTATACCGCATATGAGACTATTTATGTTACGCTCGTGTATGATTGAGTTTGAATAATATTTTTATGCATGGGTAATGACCAGTTTCAAAATTATCCTCCGTTCAAAATAAGAAATACACATTAATGTCTTCAATTGTGGACAATTATTCTATGCCTAAGAGGGAAGGAAAAGGAAGACATTCACGTAACACAACTATACGAAGCAGTAGTTACAGTCGTATATTTTTCAGTTTCACGTACTGTTTCACTAATATAATGCATTAATATTGAATATAATTATAAACAAAGTGCATTACTAATTGTTATACACTATAACAAATATAAAATGTTGAATATCTTCGTATATTTTTTACGTATCATTTCATGAACAGGTGATGCGCTCGAGTGAAAAAGACGAATACCAGTAGAGCAACTCTGAAGTTTCGAATAAATTTAACCTTCTTAGGGTACAGCACAAAAATTACACAAAGGGTACACTGTGGTGAATTTCACCACCATGTAAAAAAGTACTGCTGTCATTAACTCGCGATAGGTAATATAATGGAGATAACGAGGTTAGTATTAACATGAAGCTCGAGCTTCCCTGAACACACTGGACCATCTATGAGCCCCCTCCCCCTCTACCTTTTTCCTCATAGATAAAAATTATGATTTAAAATTTTCTCAAAAAGCCTTGTTTTGCATTAACTACCCTCAGTATGCACTTAGGAAGCTGAAATTTGGATATGTTAGTGTCCGTGACTTCTTTTTTCATATGAGATCAAAAACAAAAAAATTTGAACTATTTGCCCCTTCTCCAGTCCCTCTCAAAATTTGAATGATCCGCCATTTTGAAATTTATCGAAGAAACAAAAAAAGTACTTTTGCACATTTTCAAGGAGAGTCCCTCACCAAATTTTGAGCGAATTTCATTAATATGCGCTAGCGCTGCGCGTGGGGAAAAATATATTTCTAAAAGTTGGATATTTACCAGATGATTACAAATGGTCTGAAATGCAAAAATTTTTTAACAGATAAATAAAAACTAAAAAACACTTCATAAAACTGAAACTGCTAGAGAAATTTCATCCCTATGATAATAAAAAAAAAAAAACAATAAATAAATTCATAGTAAATTCGTAATTTCCGAAAAATTATTTTTATTTATTGATGTAATGTAAAAAAAATAGCGCCTACATGGGTTTATACAGGCAACCATTCATGCATCCTTGAATGGCCTAATAAAAGGTCTACTAAGCGCCCCCCACCATTTGACCCGAACAACAACATGCTTCGCAAGCGTAACCAGAACTAGTTCTGGTGGTGAAATTACCAAGTGTACCCTTAGGGGGTTAATAGCTATGCTTATAATCGAAGAGGTGAATAGTAAAACGCAATAAGTCCATTTTTAACTCTTTTTTTTTTGAGAAAACGCGCAAAACTATAATGTGGTATGAAGAGCGGGGCAAATTTGCTGAAATTGTTTCATTCAAAAGAAAGCATCATAAAGTACGGAAAGCATGAACAGCTAGTTTTGAAAGGTATTCCGCGGAGAGGAGGGACCGTAAGAACCCAAAACATTTTCATTTTATTGCCACGGTGTTTTTTAGCCGGAAAAAACCAGAGTACGTGTTTATTTATTTTGTTGTGCGCAACCATTACAAAATGGTTTTATGCACGATATATCATTAGACGTAAAAATGGAGGTGATCCGAATCACCCAATCGACTGTCTCTTCTTTTTACCTGAGGGTTGACGAATTGCTGACGTTTCTTCTTGTTTTATGATCCAGAATTGGTTCTAGAGTCAGCTGCAAGTGACACGGCACAATAAACGAAACTATTTATTCGATGTAGCGACTGCATTATAATTCATTAAGTACAGTTTAATTATTCTAAATACTATTATTAACACGAACGGCAAAAACCACATTTACGTCGCGACATTCATTTAAAGTACTCTGGTACGACTCAATTGATACGATTCATGAACGTTTTCTAAATCTATTACGCTATCGTTACTATATTGATAACTACTTCGATACTGTATTACATGTGTACGCATTATCTACTTTACCGACAGTAAGATACTCGCCCCGCGTTGTCACCGGCTGTGTTATCACCCATCACCCACTAAAAACGGCGGTTACACTGCTCCTCCTTGTACAAATTCGTGTACAAATTCGAGAATTTGTACAAGGAGCACCATCCCTGCCCCCAGCTTTTTACAGCACAGGAACGGAGACGAAAAAAAGCCGCTTCGTGTTATCATCTATTATTATTACACTATGATCAATTAACTAAGCCTCGATAACCTAAGAGTAGTCAAGAGGCCCAGACCGCCACTCAGAAGCAGTCGGATCATTTTGTTGGGAAAGGCCTTGAGGGCACATCGAGGTGAAGAACCCCAGGTCGACCGACCTGATGGTCCTAAGCTTACTCAAAGAAAGAAAAATTCTTTGAGTATATTACGAAAAATAAACTTCATTTAGGCCGACAGTATAATGTCGGCAAAAATTACAACACGTAAAAAATATTAAAATGAAAATATGTTTTAAGGGACGATCGAGAAATTTAATTATTTAACATATACTAGAAGACGTAACTTATCTTTGAAATACTTTCTCCTTGGTCGCCGGAACTCGTAAACGTTCTTTAGTTTACATGGTGGAATTTTACTCTACTGAACCACCAGAAAAAATAAAATACTGCGTGAAAAGATCGCGCGAAATACTATTAAAGCTTCACGTTAACTATTTTTCAATTATTCATTCGTGAATAATTATTAATTGTTCGATAAAAATCGTCTTAAGAAAATCTCGATGTTCTTCGTTTACCCCCCCACCCAAGGAATGAATTGAATGTGCGAGAAAAATCTTGAAGTGATTACCAAAAATAATTTCTCTATGGAGTGACCTGTAAGGTATCAATCACGTCCGGATTTGGGCGCATCAATTCGAGCCAGATGTATTCGAGCGAAACCAAGATTATACTCACAAACCACATCAAAAAGATGGAAAAAACTCTTACATTTAAGGTAACTCCTTGCATAACTGGGAATATGTTGACTTCTCCTCCTGTAGAAACTGTGAAACAAGTGCTTCCAAATCATCTTAAATACGCCGATGTAGAATTATTTCAGGAAAACAAATCTGAAATCGACATGATATTAGGAAACAACTATCAGTTTGAAATTTTAACTGGAAAAATAAAACGAATTAATTATGGTATTATACTTAGAGAATCTCTATTTGGATGGATTCCTACTGGTGAGATAAGAATTGATAATATTTATGATTCCTTATCACCAAAAATTACAACCTTGAGTTTGTTAACATGTAAGACCTTTAAAAATGATCCACTTGATAATAATAATTCTTTACCAAATTTATGGAACCTAGAAACTAGGTATTAAAAATTGTTTGTAGCACATGTGCATAGCGTGACCGGTTTGATTACATTTAGGACACTGTTTCTCCTGCGTATGGTTCTTTAACCAACACCACATCGCCTATTTTTGGGATGAAGCTAACCGAACCTTTGATGGGTTTATGTACGGCGGTGTGTTTTTCTCTCAAAGAGAGAAGGTAGAGGCTTCTAAAAGCATCCCAAAAACAATCTACAGCTTTTAATGAATCGGACCTTGATTTTATTAAAGTATTTGCCGAAGATGTGGGTGGTAGTTCATTAATTTCTGTGTTCTAACGCGTTTATCGTTCTTAGTCTAAGGAAATGATTCGGTGATAAAGGAGTGAGAATTTCGTCGGATGAAGTATATGTTAATGGTCTACAATTGGCGTCTGAGTCACGCACTCCGTTGGGCGTCGCGAATTGTTTAGATAGGTCGCGACCTACCTAACGTAATGGTACTGGGAAACCTTATGCCACAACTACTGCTATATTTGTTCTTATTATTTTAAAATTTACTGTTGAGAAAAAAGAAAACAAAAAAAAAATATATATATATAACGACTATAAACCAAGAACTATTTATTTACATTTTCTTTTGTGCCTGCTGTAGCTTTCACTTACTCATAGTCCCAATTTTCTTCTACCTCCGGCTCCTCGACCACTCTCTCCACTGGCCGCTGTACCGGCTGTTGTTGCTGTTCTCGATTGCGGCAATACTCCATAAAGGCTTCTATTACGTACGGGACCATCGGCTCGTTTAGTACGCACAGCGAAGTGGCATTATCCTTCCTCCACACTTGCTCCGGCCGATAATTATCTATTAGTTGTTGAAGACCATCCCATATTGAGACGATGGGTTTGCCATTGAAGTAGTTAACTTTGTTAATTTTCGCCCTCTTCTCTATTTTTTCCTGGGTCTTGGCTAGCTTTGGCAAAGAGGAAGAAAACATCACTTCTTCCGCTCCTCTTTCTCGTAATATTTCTATCGTTGGAGTGAGCATTGCCTCAATTTTCGGCGCTGCTGTGTACATCATAGCTTCGCGTTCGGCTGTTGTGATTGCCACACGAGGCTAGACTTTTTTCATCCAGGTTAATCTTTCAACGGCTGACTGAATTGGTCTCCTCTCCATTATTGAGTCACTCTCCAATAGCTCGCGTGCAGTCTTCGTCATAAATGGTTGTTGTCTTTGCCACGCTGCTACGTATCTTGCAATCGTTGCCGACCACTGCTCCCCTAGCATTTGCCACTCATTTACTAAGTATTTCTGCTCGGTATTGGCGTGCCATTTTACTACTTTAACGCTAAAATTTTCGTACCTTATGTCGTATACCGCACCCCACAGCTGTACGTCGTTTTGTACGCAATATAATTTTTATGTTTTTTCGGATCATGTTTCTTTTCCGTTATTGATTTTGCTTTGCCAGTACCCAATAGCCAGTATCAGTTTTTCAGTTATCAGTTAAAAACTGCAAAAATATTAGATAGTGTGGAAATTTGAAAAACTGTGGAAGTGTGGATGAGTGGATACTAGATGAGTGAAGTGTGCAGTATTATTCACTAATTCATAACTCATAACATTGAGTTGAGCTTGAGATCAAAAATCAAAATAAGGTAAACACCATAAGTAATAATCAAGGAAAAAACAATTGTGTATAAAACGAGTTCTCAAAATAAAAACTTTTCAAGTACAAAAAACACAAAAACTCGTTAAAAATTTTATATATGAATAAAGACACGACGTTTTGCCGTGCTTGTCGGCATCTTCAGGATAAGTAATAATCATAATTTTTCGTCTCTCGCCATTAGATTTCGTTTTTCTATATATTGTAACGTTTCTGCGGACGGCTAAAAAAAAAATCAAAAAAATGGTCATTGTTTCATTTTCAATAATAATTACGTAGGAAGGTGACATTTGATAATGCAGGTGGGTACGTGCGATACGTGATCTAGGCCATTTTTCTTGATGCCTTGAATGGAAGCCGTGAATTTTTTTGTTTTAGTATCTTCATCAAAATTCATTTCCCTCTCAAATAGGAGAAAAAAAATGATCCGAAATTAAATGATCCGGATCATTTTGAGATCAGTGATCTGTGATTCGAATCAGAACTTCCTCGATCCGTGAAATAAATGAACGCGAATCATTCTGAACTCATGATCCAGATCCGGATCAAAATTTTCGTTATTCGCCCATTCCTGATTAGACCATTCTAATTTTTCCGAGTTTAGGAAATAAACAAGTGACCACGTGATTGTATGCATTACAATTTCCCTTATTTCAAATTACTTCCAGTACTCATGCGCGCGGCACTGATGAGCCAATCCGCCGTTTCTCATTAGTAACGCCTTGGTGCAGCTCGTGTACATATTAGGAAAACAAGAAAAAAAAAAAAACCTTCAACCAAATCACGGGCGATAACACGTGTGCCCTGTCTTGTTCCAGGTGTTTGCGATGGAGCACCGTTAGTTACGATCGAACGAGAGTACGAGGCGAAGAGCAGGGTGGCGCAAACATGCCTGGAACAAGACGAAACGATGTCGCGTTATCGTCGCGTCTTACCACCGACAAGAATAACGATTCTAGTGCCGAGTACGCGTATTGTTGCGATTTTTTGATGGATGAGTTAGAGGTGGCGGCGGCTGCAGCGGCGTCATCGTCATCGTCGATGACGACGACGACGAACAAGACTTGGGAGATGAACGACGCCGCGAATGGTAAACGATTGAGTGGTATGTGCGATTGCGTTTGGAACAAAGGCTTGTGTCGGCGATGCTCCCAGTACGACAGTTTCAAGTGCCATTTCTGCCCGATGGTTTTCTTGAAGGCGGACGTACGGAATAGGCATTTGCGTATATCACACCGTAAAGAGTTGTTGAAACACTCGGTGTCGTATTTCCGCGGCCTTGGCTTGAACGACAAGACGAACGCGGACGTGGTCCGCGAGGCGGCTGCGACGAAGAAAGACGAACCACCGGTGCCGCAATACCATTGCGACAAGTGCGGTAACGCGTTCGGCGATAAGGTGGCGTTGATCGAGCATTTAACGGTGCATCGAGACGCCGTGCAGCGGCCAAAGACCAAGAAGATGGAGAGGAAACGTAAATTCGCGAGACGTTCGCGATTACCCTGTCTGGCGGCTCCGGCTTGGTACACGTGCGCCCATTGTTCGGCCATCGTGCGGACCAAGATGGATATGAAGAGGCATTTGATGTCGTCGCACGAATTCAAGCTCGATAAACGTGGCGGTATTAGGGAACGGCGGAAGCCAGCGGAAGATGAACAAACGGTGATGGATATGGTAAGGAAATCGTTCAAGTCGACCAGCGCCAGCGGTCAGGATGAAGATTTGACGATCGGTTATTATACGTGCGCGGTTTGCGGGCTTATATTTTTGAAGAGGCATTCGTTCACGCGACACGTGCATCAGCATTCGTCGTGTCGATACGAGTGCGATATGTGTAAGAAAACTTTCAACAGCGAAAACGTGTTGCTGGAGCATCGCAAGAATAAGCACAAGGAGATACCGAAAAACGTATTTTTCGTTAATGGTCGCAAGTACCTGAAATGCGAACTGTGCTCGTTCACTTGTCGTAACGAACGTAACAAAATGGAGGAACATTTGCGCGTGCACACCGGCGAGAAACCGTTCACGTGCGAACAGTGCGGCAAACAGTTTCGTACGAGGGCGTTGTTGAGGGTCCATCGAAGGTACGTGCACGACGGCGTTAAGGAACACGCGTGCGATTTATGCGGCCGATGTTTTTCGAACAAACGATACATGGAGGAGCATCGGCGTATACATACGGGCGAAAAACCGTTGATTTGCGATTTATGCGGTAAAACTTTTCGGCAGAATTCGTCGCTGTCGAAACACGTTGAGAATCATATGGGTATTAAGAGGCACGCGTGCCATTTATGCGAGAAACGATTTTCCAACAGTCATCATTTGAGTATACACATTAGACGGCACATGGGCGAAGCGAGCTTCGTGTGCAATAAATGTGGTAAAGGGTTCGTCGATCAGTATCAGTTGAAGAATCATCAGGTGGTGCATTCGGAGGAACGACCGTTCGTGTGTTTAGTGTGCGGTACGCGATTTAAATTGCCGAAGCATTTGAAACAGCATAGTAAAAGGCATCGAACCGGATGATGAATGTTGATTCGGTGTTTCGGGTTCAATATCTGCGCCTCGATCGTGCTTTCTCATCTTTTGTTTCCAGTTTTCCATCAACTTACGAGATGAGTTGAGATTCTAACGATGAAAGTAAATTAAGATTACTTTTCCACCAGAAAGCCATTACTGATTGTAGTTGGTTTTTTGTTTTTGTCACACGTTGTTCGAAATGAGAAATTATTTGTTCAAGGTTTGCGAAAGTTCGGAGAGAAATAAATTATTTTTTGTTTTCATCTATTCCGAAACTTTGTAAATTTCAGATTTCTTCAGTGAACTTTTGCATTACTTTTTCTATGTGTTGGTTAAACGCTTCTCATATGACTTGTAATAATTGTTATTTTATTATTTCATTCATTTTCAAAATAGATTTTGTATTTTACTACGAGATTTTATTTTCAGTCGGTTGTCTATATTATTGTGAAAGTTGCAGGAGGGGAAGTGAGTCGAAACATGCAATTCGCTTTTTGTTTTTTCATTTTGCGTGAAGCCTAGAATTGAATTCCTACGTCGTATTGAAAACCAAAAGAAAACTCGACGTTAAGTTTTGTAAGAGAAATTCGTCGAACCGAGAGTAGAAGTACTATAGAAAGGTATATTAGGGTGCGTCAAGTCGCATTTTTTTTGAAATTTTGGGGTCTTACCCTTTAGTTTTGTTCCTTTTGATGAAAAAATGATACCCTCAAAAAATTTTCAAAAAAAAAAAAAAAATTTTTAGAGGTGGCGCTTTTTTTTGGATTGAAAATTTAATGTAGAATCCAACATGGAAAATTTTCTGAAATTTACAAGTTAAATTTTTACAATAAAAATTAATCTGTTCATCAACTACAGACTAATTACACGTCTCTTATCAGTATTTTTCTAATTATCGTTTAAATAATAGAATATCTGGCTTACCAGATGACCCAAAAATCGTATCAAGTATCTACTTTGGTTACAATCAGTTCCAAAACGTGATGTCTAGAAGTCAAATACCCTAGTTCCTTATCTAATTTCACTTCTAGTAGGTGACACGCTTCTTTAGTTTTCCCTGTTGCTTGTATTTGACACGGTAGTACCAAAACCCATTAAATTTACTCAAGAAGTTGAATTCCACTGCTCTAAAGTCTAAACTTTCTTATATGGGGTTAGCTTGTGCTATGCTCTTCTTTATAATGTTATAATCTTTTTGAATCGGCATACATGCTTTTTTCTAAAAAAATAGAAATTTCATCGCAAATAATTCTAGCGCTTTTTGATATCAGGTGTTTCTCATTATAAGTTTGAAGTGTAGTAAAAGGACTTAGTACTTGCGGATTTGTTTGTAGTTTTATTCTTTCAATTTTTTCCAAAGTTGTAGGACCTACTAAACAAATATTTCGCTTTGATTGCTTAGTGAGATCATGATGGCAGGAAAAAAAGCATATTATAGTAGTGCACGTTTTAAAAGATGTTCAATTCGTTATTGTCAAATTTGTGGGAACTTAAAACTACCAGTGGTGTAGAAACCTCTGGTAATTAGGTAAGAATTACCTTTCAAAAACAATTTAGAGGGGTAATTTATATCAATATTTCCCCTTCCCTAATTTTAGTGAATAATTAAAAAAAAACTGTATTCAATCAGTGTTCATTAATTCAAATTTTAAAACAAATCCGACAAAATTGAAACAATTTGTAAAGATTTTGTAAATGGTCTGAAAAAAAGATCATCTTGAATGTTACCCTCCTAAAAAGATGATTCTGCGCCACTGAAATTTACTTCCTCGATCTCAGTGATATCTTTTTCATTTTTATAAACGAAAAAATATGAAAAAATCGCCATATAAACAAAAATAAGGTTTGACATTTCAATATGCTACATTCAAGCAGCAAATGGTTATTAATAGGCCATCTTATAGTTTTCAGTTCATAGAATTTTATTAGCTAGTGCGCTACAACCATAACAAGACTTTTCTTAAGTGATATATAGCACACCTAATATACTTAGTAGATGGTGGCAGAACGGCGACATCCCAAGATAACATGTTTATATGCGAATTATGCATATACCCATGCGAGGTAATGTTCTCAATATTCAACTCTGAAGCGCCACCTCTAAATACCTTTTTTTTACCTGAAATTTTTTCTGTGGTGTTTTTTATGTAAAAGGAACACTTCTAGGGGGTAAGACATCAAAATTTCAAACTTTAAATTTTTTGCATATAAATTTGACGCACCCTAAGGTATATATAGATCTATCGTACTTACATCAGTTTGCGATGTATGAGCGCTCCTACTCACTGCAAGATTGAGAAACGACAGTGCGCCTGCAAGTTAAACTGCAACAATAAGGGAGATAATCACTCTTTTAAAAATATAGCTATAGTATGAGTACATAAGAATGCAAGTTTAGTGAATACCTGGATGTTTCTAAGTCACGTAATTCTAAAACAAAAACAAATATGGAGAGTAGTACGGGAAATGTTTCTCCAACTCGTGAAAATTTTGGAGCTATTGATTGATACAATGCTACGTTAGTTTGCGCTGTATTAATGTTCCTACTCTCCACAGGATTGAGAAATGAGAATGCGCCTACAAAATGAACTGTAACAATAGGGGAGATTATTACTCTTTAAAAATATAGCTATGGTATATATGTTTCCAATGCGTCACTTTTTGACTTTTGCGCATCCTTCTTCATCAAAAACATGTGATATTCGTTGTTTGAAGTCTTCGTTGTGTTTAAACGAGCTGTCATAATGTTGACCTACCGCATTCTACATCTAGGAATGACGTGATTCATAATTCCAACACGTTTACCAAAGTAGATAATTATTAGAGTATCAAACCAAGGAATAAGGATTTAGGTATTGAACGATACTGTGGCATAGTTTAGTTTCTGTAAATTATAGCATCCACAACGATTATAAATAGAAATTTCACTCACAGGTTTTCGGAAACGAATTATTTATTTAATTTAGGAGCAAACGCTTGTGAACGTATTTATTAATTATCATTCTTTTTCCTTAATTCGCATCATGCAATCCCAGAATCCGTCCCCAGCGATCTGTTTCCACTCCAAAACCGAAGTCCCTCCATCTAAATTCATGCCCTAGCTCTAGGTGCTCACTAGAAACGGAAACTTGACATTTTCTTTCGATCAGTTGTCTTCACTAATCTAAGTGGCTAAATTTTGTCCAAATTGAATAATCATTATGACACCTAGCCGAAATATAAACAAAAGCATTGATAGGATAGTACCTATCTTGTTGATTGCATTATACATGTTATGAGAAAATGAAATGATAATAAAAAATCAACTTTTATGTATTGGCACATATAATTCGCGGGACGTAAGAATATAATTTAAAAGAAAAAAATATGTTTTCACTTAAAAATAAAAAATAAATAAAAAAGTTCAACAATGAAAGCGTAATTGGTTTTCATATATTACCTTCTTCGAACAAGTTTTTATCGTAACGTTTTCTGGAATGGAGCGAGGAAACCGGACTTGATTTTGTCGCATCTTTGGGAAGTTACGTCGGAAAAGTGCATTACGCGCAGGATTTGCAACTGTGTGCACCCATAAGATTTAACGTATTTGAGAAATTTATCAAAAACCATTTATCTCGTTCGGCTATACCACAGTAGGAAGTAGAAAAGATGAGTCACACTTGGAATACTTATGTTAAGCTACAAATTCTCTGTTTTGCTGATATTGCATTTCAAATCTAAAATGGTGATAATGTTCTGCTGGATTTAATCAATCAGCGATCACCTTTAGAAAAAGTACGACACATTTGTTCAATTTCTATGTAGTATCTTTGTCAATAAAATCCCGATTAATTCTACACGAAGAAAAAAATGGTATGGATCATAAATAATGCTTACTTGTATCCCAACCAAGGCGTTTGTAATTGAAATTTTATTAGTATTTTAGAACGGACGCCACAACTTGCCCTTACTAATGAGCTTAAAGAAAAATTCAGGAGGCTAGAATAAGTATTATAGGAATTTTGAATTATTCCATCGATGTTCCGCGCTTCTTCATTTTCTGCAACTTGAGTTGAAATGCCGAAGCTGCTTAAAATTTTGTCATGGCGAGTGAAGCGACTATGTAAATGAACGAAGACAGTGATACAGATATATTGTTCAGGAGTTGATGCTTCTATATTGCTTCGGTAAATTTGATTTGTACAATTGCATCAGCTGTAGTAGCAAATGGTATGAAGGGGCGAGGAGGCAATCCGAGCGAAGCAAGGAATGTTGCGGTGGTTGGGCCGCGAAGCGGCTAGGGGGCTCCATACCTTAGTATAAAATTAAATACTAAATGAGGTATATTTATAACCAATTCGAGTTTATTACTATCTTTTAGTTTTGTTTGTTAAATTTGTTGGAGAAAAGGAAGAGTGGTAACACTTGCGGTTAACCTGCTGTATCATTTTGCCGCGTTCTGAACTATTTTATCGAGAATGTTCGTCTGATATACTTTTCCACAATTTTAAAATAGACTTCACGGGTAATGGTGAACTATCTATTTGCATTAGATGGCCATTACATAGATTTGGTTGAGTGTATGAAAACGTTTCACATCACTCGTTTTTAGATGAACCATTATGAGGTATAGTTATGACTAATTTATAACCAATTCGAGTTTATTCCAATCTTTTAGTTTTGATAGTTAAATTTGTTGGAAAAAGGCAAGAGTGGTAACACTTGCGGTTAACCTGCTGTAGCATTTTGCCGCGTTCGGAACTAATTTTATGCAATGAACCGTTTCTTCTTGGTTTTTTTTTTTCATTGTTCTATTTGTTTAATAAAGCAATATAAATGCATTTGTGTGTTCTTTAATTCGAAATTATTCTTAAAAATTAATCACTTCATCAATTGAACCTAATCTTTTGAACTTGCAGCTAAAATTGGTGACGAGTGTGGTGGTGAAGTATGATAAAGAGATAATGCGATGTAAAAAACTAAAGAATCATACCTACTATGGCGTAGTTTATTCTGTATTATCGCACAGGTAGCACCAGTAACAGTGGTAGCTAAACGAGAAGGTATGTAGTACTACGCGCGCTACTTTACCTGCGAGTAGCGGTAGAAAAGCCAAACGCGTATTCGTAGCCGATCGTTTGTAGCGAGTGAAAACACGCGGAATGGTCTTGTCTGGCTTTCTTATTTTACCAACGATATTAAAGACAGTTTTATTCGTAAACCTCAACGCAGACGATTATAGTACGATGCGTACCGCTTAAGGGTATCGAATCGAATGGAACCTTGGTTCTTTTTTTAACTGACCGGGGCCTGTTACATAAATATGGCCTTTTTGGTTTTATTGTTCCAGATGTAAGCGTTCGGTGGCGAAGAAAAGAACGAGCGTAAAATCGCGACCGTCGCTTCTAGCGAAAGCGGTACGAGTATCCGCGTCGAAAGCTCGCGACGAAGCTACGAAAGAATCGCCGATCGCATCTCTTAAGGTCGAAAACGACGATACGAAAATCGGCGACGACGTCGCAAAGCGCTCGAAACGTAAAGGTTACCCGTGTTCGAATAAAACGTGTCCGACTTGCGGCAAAACGTTCACCCGTAGTAACGGTTGCAAACGTCATGTGGAGAGTAGAATCTGTATTCGGAGTCGCAAGTGCGCGAAATGCGGTCTGCGGTGCGCGAGTTACGCGATGTTATGCAAACACGTGGTGAGCTGCGAGGGTGAGCTTTCGAACATTGTGATTCGGAAATCCGAAACAAGCGCCGGCCACGTTACGAGCTCGTCTGCAGTAAAGCAGTTTCCTCGATGTGTTACGTGCAGTAAAACCTTCAGGACTATGTATAGCGTTAATAGGCACATTAAAAGAGTTCACCGATACGACGAAGCGAACGAAAAGTTGGAGAGGAAGAAGAACTTACACTTCGAACACCTAAATGTAACCGAGGATGGTAAGGAAATATTGAAATGCGACCAATGCGGTTACGCGACACCGTTCAAGCATCGTTTCGAGCAGCACTATCGTATTCATACGGGCGAGAGGCCGTTCTTGTGTTTTCATTGCGGTAAATCGTTCCGTACCAAGGGATATGTTCTGCGGCATATACTGGTCGTGCACGAAGGAGTCAAGAAATTCTCGTGCGATATTTGCGGTCGGTCGTTTTCCGATCGTCGATTCATGGAGAGCCATCGCTACATACATACCGGCGAACGTCCGTACGTTTGCGATATCTGCGGCAAAACGTATCGTCAAAGCGCTACGTTACTTGTACACAAACGATTCCATTTGAACGTGCGTGATTACGAGTGCGAAGTGTGCCAAAAGAAATTCGTTCGTCGAGGACATTTGTTGATGCATTTGAAACGACATAATAACATTAAGGATTTCGCGTGCAGTCAGTGCGGTAAAGCGTTCGTCGATAGGAAGATGTTGAAAGATCACGAAGTGGTGCATTCGAACGAACGTCCGTTTATCTGTGATTTATGCGGTGCCGGCTTCAAGCTGAGGAAGCATTTGAAACAGCACGATCGTACGCACAGAGCTAAATAGCTTGAAGCGGATTTATTTATGTTTTGAACAAAGTTATCGAGGGTGCGAATTCGTGGTATTTATTTTGTAGCTATTGTGTTGTTTTTTCTGTATCGTTCCTTGTCCATTGATTAATTTATTTATTTTTAACGAATTATAACGTTATTTTCTGCATATGTTGCATTTGTCAAAACAGACAGTTCTTACTTAATTCATTCTTGATTATAAAATAAGAGAAGAAACTATTTTGAGCATATTATAATTTGAAAGATGTCCTTCGTCATGGAATATAAAATTCCATTAGCCACGGCGATTGGACTGCTACGACGAAAACGAATTTTTAAAAATTTTAAAATTATGAGTCATAAATGTTTACAAAGTTTCAACTAAGTATCATAGTGCAGTGAAATTCACTTACTTATTTTGAAGGAGCTTAGTTGGAAAGTATACATGAACTTACATCCTCATAGTTCCAACACACACAATGGACAGTACAGCATACTAGACTATGAATTTCGAAAGATTTTTCGCTGTCATCTGTATGCAGCAGAATATTTACTCCTAACTGCGCTTTCACTTAGGATCCGTTCGTTGTCGTATGTTTTTACTTGATAAGTGATACTTCGTATTATCAATATGTATGTACAAAATGTGCGACTAGTAACCATGAGTTGCAGAATTTCAAAAATGAAGTATGCCATGTTCGAGTGTAGTTGGTGTGGATTTTCGTCTAAAATGAAATTCAATTTCAGCGACATATAACATGCAACAAGTGTTTTTCTAAAAAACAAAAAAAGTTAATTTGTGATCGCTGCTTAGTAATGAGAAGAGAATATTCTCACGACCGCATAATCGAGAATATTCTAAAAAATTTGAGAATGTTCTCCAACCTCGAAAATATTCTCTAAGAAAATAGTAAAATGCGTCTTGTGGCATATCAAAATACTCGGCTTTCTGAACTGAACACGATGCAGTAATTGATATCAAAATGAAACAATTCGATCATCTTTTCGAATTGTAGGTAATTCCCTGTTCCTGATTATTGTATCATTAAGCAAGTAAACATTAGGTTTATTTTATTTTATGTTTTTTGATAAATTTCTAATGAATACTTCAACTTTGAAACTTTCAACATGAATAATAAATTTTATCAAAAAAAAAAAAAAAAAAAAAAAGATTTGTAAATAGTGAATACATGCATGACAATGAGCAGTAATATGATTTTTTTTTTTTCAAGAAAAAAAAAATTTTTTCACTGTAATTAATAAGTTATTAAGTCATTTTCAAGGCTATGCCATGGTTGTGGTATTGATACGAGGGTCGCTCAAAAAGTAAGTTTCCCAACCCTGTAGAAAAAAAAACTAAAAGAGATATTGAAAAACGGAAAAAAGATTTGAAATCCTTGAAGTTTTTACTATTTTTCAATATAATTTCCAAAAACATATTTTATACATTTATCCAATCTAGAAATTAACTTATGAATACCAGTCTCGAAGTGTTCAGCGTCCAACTTTTTGAAGTATTCGTTGACGTGATTTCGCAGTTCATCGTCCGTGTCGAAATGGCTTCCTCCAAGGTGAAGTTTGAAGGCGGGGAAGAGGTGATAATCGCTGGGGGCTAAATGGGGGCTGTAGGGTGGATGGGGCAAGCAATCCCATCCAAATTTTGTGATTAGGTCGCGTGTTTCACGGGCTGAATGGGGCCTGGCGTTGTCATGGAGTAACACCACACCGGCTGTCAATAATCCTGGTCTCTTCGTTTTGATTGCTTTTCTAAGCTTGGTTAGAGTCTCTCAATAACGGTCGCCGTTAATTGTAGTCCCAGGTTTCATGTAATCGATGAGCAGTACGCCTTTATGGTCCCAAAAGACTGACGCCATGAGTGTTTTCTGGGTGAGGGTTTTTTTGAATTTTGTGACCGCTGGCGATGTGGTATGCTTCCACTGCATGGATTGCCTTTTGGTTTCAGGGGTGTCGTGGTAAACCCACGTTTCATCCCCCGTGACGATTCGATTTAAGAAATCATTTCCTTCTTGGTGAAAGCGAGTCAAAACATCCAAAGACGTCATCATGCGCGTTGCTTTCATGTCATCGTTCAACATTTTCGGTACCCATCGCGCGCAAATTTTTCGATAATTTAATCGTTCATGGATGATAGTGAATAACGTACCTTCACTGACCTCAGGAAATTCCTCACATAACTGAGCCAAGGTTATACGGCGATCAGAACGAATCGTTTCGTCCACGCGCGCAACAAGTTGGTCCGTAATCACTGATGGTCTACCAGAGCGCGACTCGTCTTCGATGTTTGTTCGGCCGTTTCGAAATTCTCGGCACCATTTTCGCACATGTTGTTTTGACATTACATTTGGACCGTATACCTCGACTAATTGCCGATGTATTTCAATCGGTGCAACTTTTTTTGAATTTAAAAATTCGATTACAGAACGGACTTTCAAGTTGGACGGAACTAGCATAGACATCGCGTCACTTTATCAAACGTAGGAACCGTAATAATCCGCTTAACACACTGGTTACGGTTTCTACCTAGAGACGACACTCGTACGAGTATTTTAAGACTACGCCCACCTGGAAAGGTTCATTTTTGCTGGACTTACAGGGTTGGGAACCTTACTTTTTGAGCGACCCTCGTACATTTGGTTCCTACTTACATATCGTGAAAGTTTGAAGTTTCTCGGTGCTAAAATGATGGAGATGAAAGAAATTTTTCAAAAAAATGTTATTATCGCAAAAAGATTCTACGCGCATATTCCCATCATTATCGTTGCTCGTCGTCCTTCACGAGGAAGTATGATTTAATGCGGCATATAACACGTAATTAGTGTTTTTCTAAAAAATAAAAAAAAAAGTTGATTTGTGATCGTTGCTCGTTGCCGTATACGAAAAAATATGGTAAAAAAAAAAATTAAAAAAAAAATGAAGTACTGAAACAACTAAAACTAATAAAACCGCTTATCAGAGTGATGTCCACATCAGCTGATTCCGAATGAGATTATTGTTAAAGTTACGAACTGACTCGAAGTCATGCGAAGTGAAGTTGTGGTTTGGAGTACATATTCTGCTGCATGTAGATTCCAGTGATTTTTCAACACACAGTTATTACTATAATTAATGATGTCATACTTACAACTGGGTAATGATTTTATGATGTCAAGGTATTGTTGAACCGATCGTCGCGTTCGAAAGTGATTCACTATCCACCTCTACCTCTTGAGAAAAAACCCCGCTACGAAAGGACAGAAAACTCGTTTACTTAAAGTGAAGCTTTTACAGTTGCGCTTGAAGACATTTTCGTTGTATTTCACGTTTAGGGGTCAGGAATTAGTCTCCACATTTCTTCTGTTCATCGTGGAATATTATAGCTGATGCTATACTCTCTCTGTACATACTAAAAAATTATTGTAGCATATATTTCGTGAGATATTAGCTGATACCCAAATAATTGGCAAATGACCCGTTTACCTTTGAACGAGGAAGTGAAGTAAATTGAGTTATTTATGGACGTGAAGAATTTGGTATCTGTAATATATTGAACCCTAAATAACATTTCTAATACGAAGTTTACCAACTTTGAAACTATAAATATGATAACTCCCTCAAGTGCCAGTGATTTGAAATGGAGTGCTCTTGCTGTTATAAAAAGTAACCAAATAAATTCTTGTTCGTAAATTTGCTTCAGTATAATGGGGCGAGATAGTGATCTAATTTTGAATAAAGTTCAAGTTTCGCTTTAAATTAACAAATTTCAATCTTATTCAATATTTGGTCAACCTTATCTCGGTGAGAATTAAATTATTGAGCGTTTTCTAACACGATTTCTGCTGAACCCAAATATAAGTCATGTTTTCTTGAAATGATTCTTCGGTTAATCTGTTTCGCTCCTTTTCTTCTTTCTTTTCGGTAGACTGATCTATTCGTCAGAGAAAACTTGAATTTGCTCGTCTCGTCAACAATTTTACTCATAATTTGGAAAATATTCGCGAGTCGATCAATTAAAAAAATCGCGTTGACTTAACGAGGAGAAAACCTTAGTTGATTGGTTTTTTTATACGCATACGGGCGATAATGCGTCTGCCCTTTTTTGCAGATGTAACCAGATTCGTAGCACTTCGGTAGATAAAGTTACAAAGTCGACCGACGAGAAAAATGATACTTCGATCGGCCACCATGATCACGATTATGAAAGCATGAGTAAACGTAAAATCGTAACACCTGTAGTGGCGACGACGACGATCGCGGGCTTGAAACATGCGGATGCTGCGTCGATCAAACCTCAGTATCACGTTATTTTACCTAAATCCGCTTTGAGCGCAGTCTCACCTTCGAAGGTGGTACCCGAAACGCCTTCGCAGGCTAATGAAACGCGTTGTGCCGCTGCCTCTAGTAATATTCCTAAAGCTTCGGAGAAAAATGCAGCACCAGGATATGGGGTGGTAAATCATCTATACCGGTGTAAGCCATGCGGCAAGGTATTCGCCGATCGTACGAATTGCGTACGTCATTTGTGTACGCACCAAGAAGCCAACAGGCTGCAGACGACGGTGGCTATCGAACGAAATATCGAAGGCTGCCTCGATGGCGAAGTGGTGCACTTGAAAGAGTCCACTTTGCCGAATAATGTAAAGATCGTGGACGGATATGTGATCTGCGACAAGTGCCCCTATCGATGCAAAGCGCTACGAAAACACAGATTTCAAGAGCATTATCGTATACATACGGGAGATCGACCCTATCAGTGTGAGTTGTGCGGTGTAGCGTTTCGTACAAAAGGGGTACTAAAGACTCACGTGAGGGGCGTACACGCGAAACTCGAGGATGAATTCTCGTGCGATGTGTACGACTGTAAGTTCGCGCAGAATACTTCGATGGAAGAACATCGACGTATGCATAATCAAAAACGATTGTTCGTTTGCGATCTGTGCGGCAATCAGTTCGTGCACGCTTCGTCCATGTATGTGCATAAGAGGTGCCATCTGAATGTGCGAGACCATAAGTGCGAGGTTTGCGGAGCCGCGTTCAATACAAGCTCGGTGCTGAGGAGGCACATGCGACGACATACTGGTGATAAGAGGTATAAATGCGGGATGTGCGATAAGGCGTTTATCAATAAGCAAGTTTTGCAATGCCACGAAACAGTGCATTCGAAGGAACGACCGTTTGCCTGCGAACAGTGCGATTCGAAGTTTAAACTGAAGAAACATTTGAAACAGCACGAACGTACGCATAAGAAGAAAGAAGTGTCGAGTTGACGTTGTAGATGGTCAAATGTTTTACTTTATTAGATGCCGAAATATCTTTTTTTTTTTTTTTGAAACCATGAAATGAATTTCTTTCTCGCTATTTATATTTGAAATGAAGATATATGTTTATGAGACAAGAATAAAGGAATATTGTCGTGTCGTACTCTTGAGTAATTTGTTGTTCATTTCATTAATATGATATGATGTGATATGATTTATTTGTAATATACTCTATAGAGTTTTTACAAAGTCGCTTAAGGAACATAAACATTACAATATATGTAACTAATTTCTGTAAATTTTGTGTAAAATGCTATCTGAGCTAATATGACTTGAGTTTTTTTTTTTTTTTTGAAAAAGTGCAAGATCACGTTATCTCTTGTAATCTTGTAAGCTGTTATGGAGGATTACTTTCATATCATCGATATATATTTATTCTGAGTGTACAAAGGTTCAGGAGGGATTTAAATATGGCGAAAGTAGAATTTAATTGAGATATTCATTGACAAATCATTAAATATTCTTAGTATGTCATCATTGACATAGACGAATCTCGAAATTTTTCGATTTTTCTAATTCCTTATCATCTGATGCATTGCCACAATTATTATCGGATTTGTGCGAAATAAGTTTTTTTAGAAATTTGGAAATGCATAATAATAATATCAAACAAGCTCATATTTTCTTTACTTAACTTTATTAACGAATAACGCATAAGTGTTTGTATAAACATCTACGAAAATGGTAAAGAACATGGCGAAGATGATGCCTATGAGTTTTCTGTCCTTTCGTAACGGGCTTTTTTTCTCAAGAGGTTGAGGTGGATAGTGAATTACTTTCGAACGCGACAATCGGTTGAACAATACCTCGACATTATAAAATCATTACCCAATTGAGTGTGACATCATTTTCAAGGTCATTAGTCACCCATATAGTCGAAGGTGTCAACGTTATTTCGGGATATATTTTATAGTTTTTGTAATAGAATCTGTAGTAACATTTTGTTCTCTTTACGTGAAGGGTATACTTCAAAAGAACCATCTTTAAGGACTGGAAGTTGATCGCATGGTTGGTGCAATCGTATGAGGGGCGTTTCAAAAGCCATTGCCAGGTCTCTGTAAGTCAGTCCCTAATTAAGATGAAAATATGAAAAAAATTCCATGATATTCCTGGCAAAATTTTTTATTTTTCCACGTAATCGCCGCTTGAATTTAAACATCTATCGTAACATAATACTACTTTTTATATTCCCGTGAAGTACTCCGTTTCGTCCAAATTTTTCAGCTAATGCGTTTCGCCGCGTTTGAGTTCGAAGTCGCTGTTGAACTTTTAGCCCCCTGAATATCCTTTCAGCTTCGGGAAAATATGAAAATCTGAAGGGGCGAGGTCAGGAGAACATGGTGAGTGGTTAAATACTGTCTGTCAAAAATAGCTTGAGACTTTTTGACAGCGCAAAGTTAGGCAAAAAGCGCGACAATTTTCACGATTTCATTACTTCCCAAAATGTGTTCAAATTGAAAATGCTGGCTAAATAGTCGAAACACTAAAGCACAAAAAAGTATGGTAAATACCTGTAAATACGTTTCCAGTCGAAGTGGTTTGACCTATAACATGTTACACCATTTGAGATCACGTGAAAAATTACAACTTTATTTTTTCAAGTGTATTGTTTACTGATGACGTCAATATGAGCAACTGTGAGTTGATAATATCAACAGCCAATAAGGCATTAGTCTTGATGAGTATTGATAGAATTTCGATTTCCCCTCTTACACCGCGAAAGTGATAAGTCCACGTGTACATTTAGCTGCTCATATTGACGTCATTCAGAACCAAATATTTTTTATTTTCATTGGTTGCTGTTCTCAGACTCTTGTGGCTGGGAGAACCAATAGAAATTTATTTAAATTTCTTGGTGGCCAGCCGGAATAGTTTAACCTATTATAGGTCAAACCACTTCGGTTTCCAGTGCCATGTTTTCTATAATTGTAGAATTCTCGACAGAGATATTGGGTGCCCGGGTGTAGGTCGTTCACGTGCCTCATAAGTGCACTATCGGTGTTGTATCTATTCTTGCAGGTGCGACACTAAAACGGTAATTCTGATTGCTCGCTAAGATGTTCTGTATTAACGTGTTTCTGTAACGCATTGCTGCCAAATTTGATTTCCGTTTGGCAACCTCGGCAAGCCTCACTTCCTTTGCCTACTTTGAGTTGCTAATCTCTTCGTTCTGGCAGAATATAACACGAGTTGGTTCTTGCCAAGTTCAAGTTGATAATTCGTTGGTTTTTTTTTTTCTGAAAATACCGTAATTACTGAAATGAGTTGGTGAGTTGATAAATTTCTCATAAAATTGTGGTGTATAAGTGAGATATGAAATATCCGTTATTAAATAACAAAAAAAAAAAAAAAAATACAGTAACGGTCACCGAAGACCAGCGCTAGAAAACGAATTTCAGATGTATATGCGTGTAGTTGTACGTTCTTCGAATTAGTTGATAAAAATATTCTCGCAGCGTGCATCCACCGAAAGCTCGGCCGAGGCAGAACTTGAGAAACCGTGTATAGCTACGATTAAATAAATATATTAAGAGCCAATAGCCAAGCGAAAAAAAAATCTAACCACCCTCTAAAGACGATGATACAAACGGGCGATAACGTGTATGCCCTTTTTTCCAGATACACGAGGACGAGCAAGACAACGACGACGACTCCGCCGCCTGATCACGTCGAACCGAAAATTGAAAATAGCGCGAACACGTTTTCCAAAATGTCGCCTCAGCAGTCGCATTACCTCGTTGGGGGTGTAACGGCGGTCGCTAGCGAGCCATTGTGCGATTGTACGAAACGGACGGGCGGCGTGAAATGCGCTACGTGCGTGGAACGCGAAAGTCTAAAGTGCACTTTATGCCCGATGGTTTTCGTAGAGAAAGCGGATATCGCGCGCCACATGTCCAGTAGTCATTCGGTGACGGCGAAGGCGGTGGTCGACGAAAAAAGTAACGTCGTTAGGAGAACGCCTAAAAGCTCGGCTGGCAGGAAAAGCGTGAAAGCGCGCGTGGACGACGATGCGAACCGGTGGCCGGAAGAGGTGTCGGCGAGTACGTCGGCCAGTTCGTCGTCCACGTTACATCGGTGTAAAGTGTGCCTAAAAATTTGCCTATCTCTTCGCGGTCTGACGCGACATAGCGCTATACACCGCAACATCGGATTGGCGCCGTTGACTAAGACGGATACGACATTTAGCTGTAACTTTTGCGATCAACGGTTCGCCAACGAGGATGATAAACGTAGTCACGTGAGCGATTATCATCGCATCGTAACGCCTATGGAGGGAAACGACGAAAACGAACGAAGATCGTTCGATTCAATTTGCGAGGTTTCAGTCAAGGTGGACGAAGAGAAGGAGAATATAAAGAACGAATTCGGCGATGAAATCGAGATGGTCGACGAGGCGGTAAAAAGTGACCTGGAAGAGGCGAAGAAAAGCACCACTCGCAAACGCAGAAGGAAGAGCGAACCGAGCTCGAGCGGAGATGTATTCGCGTGCGACGAATGCGACAAAACGTTCGACAAGAAGACCAGTTACACTCGTCACAAACTCACGCACAGCACAGGCGACGAATTTCCGTGCGACGTCTGTCAGAAGCGCTTCTCTTCGGAGATGGTGCTGAAACGTCACAAAAGCAACGTACATCGTAGCAAACGAGGCAAGATGTCTGACGAAGAAGACCCATTCAGTAAATGGTACGTTTTCGCCGACGGCCAGAAGCACTTGAAATGTGACCAGTGTAAATATAACAGTCTGTGGTACCATAAAGGCAGGTTCTTGGAGCACTATAGAATACACACGGGCGAGAAACCCTTCACGTGCGACTTATGCGGCAAGCAATTTCGCACGAAGACGTTGCTGCAGAAGCATGTGATGTTCGTGCACGAAGGTATTAAAGAGCACGCGTGCGACATCTGCGGCCGATGTTTTTCGGATAAACGATACATGGAGGATCATCGACGTATACATACCGGAGAGCGACCGTACGTTTGCGATTTATGCGGCAAAACGTTCAAGCAAAGCGCGTCGCTTTTCATACACAAAGAACTGCACAAAGGATTGCGTAAGCATAGCTGCGAAATGTGCGGTAAACGATTCACCACCAGGTCTAGCTTGACCATTCATATTAAAAGACACGTCGGCGAACGTAATTTTATTTGCGCGACTTGCGGCAAAGCGTTCGTTGATGGGAAACACCTGAAAGATCACATGGCCGTGCATTCGGAAGAGCGGCCATTCTCCTGCGAACTATGCGGCGGACGGTTTAAACTGATGAAGCATTTGAAACAACATGGTCGAACTCATAAGCGAGAATATGCGGTAGCATGAAGCTCAGTTACAGTGATTTAGTATTCGATTTCTTTTTCCTTCCCGATTAATTCAAATGTCTATTGTGAGTGACGTACAGTGGTCCAGAATTTGATTGTAGCGTGACAAATTTTTTTTTTTTTTCGTTGATAATGTTCTGTTTCGTATGCAAAACAAGGGACAAATAATGTCAGAAAAATATTTGTACCTACCCTCCCAATAAGGGAGCCTTTAAAGGTGAAACACTTTTCTAAAGTAATTTTCCTCTTGGTTAATATAACTCTGTTTGGCGTAGAAAACAAGGGAGAAATGGCAAAAAAAAATTTGGATCGTAAATCCCCAAGTTGTGAAGGTATCAAAGGGTAGATACAACATTTTTTAATGGATTTTGTCAAAAGAAAAGCTTAAGAGAGAAACTTAATTTCTTCGAGCTTCGGATTGTTTGTAGTTGATTGCCCTTTATGTTAATGAGGAAATCTTAGAAAGTCGGGATAAATAAGTGGAAAGGAGAATCGTATTTTAGGCCACTGTGACGACGCTTTGTATTTTGTATTTGTGATCTCAGGGAAATTTTTCGTATGAATTTTCGTCTTAAGTAGTCAGAAAATTCATGTTATTTGGAGAATTTATAAAGGACAGTCGATTGAATCGAATCACGCTTTGAATCATCTTTATTATTATTTATTTTCATATTTCTGCTCGTTTCGAGTATCATTTATTGTGATTTCTATTCGTTAAATAAAGAATTAATTTTTCACTTAATCATTACTCAATACCGCATACAATTTCTTTCACATTTTTCTAAGCAGTTCTTAGTGATCTCTTACATATTGTTGCGCCAATTTACATCAATTTGATGACCAATTTGATTTGATATACGTATGTATTCATTATTTAAATTAAATAAAAGATATAAAAATAAGTTACTCCACCCCTTTGCGATATGGGGTGAAACTCGCACTCAACTGGAGATGGAAAGTGGAAGTACCTTTAAAGTATGAACGATTTAGACGGCGCTTGGCGTTTTAGAAATAAGAAAATAATATATAACTTACCGTGAAAAGGCGCGTTGCTAAATTACACAGATTCGAACCAGAACGACTCGCGATAATTGTAATTTCGATTTTCAGTGTTGGTATGTTGGTAACTTGGTAGAGCGTTTATAGGGGAGTAACAACGCTTGTATTAGGCGGGCAAATCATTTTATTCGCTATCTCTACTATTTCCTATAGCGTACGTGTAATGTATATGCGTAGCAAACGATATTTAATGTGTAATATTGTAGCGAATGTTAAAAAGTAAATTAGTTGCAAAATCTCTTTCATTTAGGACCACCCACCTGGAAGGAACCTAGAGGCGCGCACGGCTACATACACATAGATAAACATAAAATTGTACACAAGCAAAGGCTAGAATTAGATCTTCAAAATAAATTAAATTATAAAATCGGCCACAGAAAATCGACAAATAATATCAGTATTTACATAACAATATCAAGACTGTGTATGATCGAACTTTAATTTCAACACATAAAATTCCAAAAAGGTATAAGAATCAGCGAACAATAAAAAATTTTTCCATCTATTATCAAACATATATGGATCGAGACTCATACATAAGTGCATAAGAAATATGAAATCGATTTTGAATTTGAAATCTAAGGGTTAAGGTAAAATTTCGAACTCATGTGGTATCAACATAAAATAATGGTTACAATTTAAATCGACAATAATCGGTCATCAAACAAAAAAAAATTCACAAAATAATCGGACATTTCTAATGATCGGACATCTTCAAATAATCGGGGATAAAAAATAATCTGATATCTCAAATAATCGGACATAAAAAATAATCATAAATGGCGAACCACACTTAGGATACTTTCCGAATCATCTTCATTTGAAAATCTTCAACATTATCTACGCTTAAGGCAAACTCTTCTTCATTTGAAGATCGGTAATATTTTCTTCACTTGAGAATTGACAAACTTTTCTTCCTTTGAAAAATTGACGAAACTATCTGAATTTGAAACTTGAAAACCATTCTAATCCAAAGGTCGGTCGTGGGTTCGATCCCCACCAGGGATGCCAAAATTTTGTAGCGAATAGAAATAAAGGAAATTCATCTTGTTTTGTGTCAAAAAAAAAAGTATATTCGGCCTATATAAACATGATGATAACTTTTAGAAATTTAACACTTGTGCATTATGATAAATAAAAAAAAAACTCATGTGCGCCCATAAATTCTTCACTGCGCAGGGTGGTATTGAAAAAACGGTTGGCACTGGGAAAAACGAATAATATGTGTCCAGTATAACGTATCCTAAGCAACTAACTCCAGGGATGGACCGAGCGGGGGGTGTGGGGGGTGCTCACCCCCCCAGAGGTTTTGCGCAGTCGGCAAATCGACATCGGTGAGAAAAATTCAATAATTCCTGTTTCACTTGTCTCAGTAACAGCGAAAATTTAACAATAAATAATTAAGGGGACTGAGGCGGTTTGTTGGGTTGAAAAAACGCATTTTTGAGTAACCTCAAAAAAAGATGAGTCGGAGTCTCCTGAACCATTCCTTGAATGGACATCACTCAAAAATCAAAGTGCTAGTAGGAATTGATAAGAGAATTTGAAAAAACATGTGGAGATAACTTGGAAAAATCAGAATGAACTCCTACTAAAGAAATGAATGATCAAGTGATATTATCAAAAATGTAGAGTGAGTTCAGCGAAGGAACAAAGTTGAAAAGATAGGCAAATTTATATCCTTCATAAATCAGTAGGTACTACATTGTACCTACTATGTCTGGGATTTAACCACTTCCCTATTACATTTATCTATACATAGAGGGTGTTACCTTTGAATATATTTTCTATTTGACAATTGATCCAAATTTTGATATGATGAAAAAAATTCATTTCACAGCTTAGTAGGATTCACACTATATGTACAATGTTTAGGATACAGCTATATGAAATTCAAATTCTTTTTATGTCCTACTACATTAATTGGTTCACAAAAGGTATAAACTTTAAATATATTTTCTTTTCAACTCAGATTCTAAATTCTGAGATAACAAACAAAATTCATCAAATAGTTTAATAGGATTCATAATGAACATACTATGGATGGGGATTAGGTATAATAATGAAATTCATTTCTCTCCACATTCCTACTAAGTTTATCCATATACAGGAAACCTGACCTTATAATACGTTTTCTTTTTGCCTGTTGTTCAAAATTTTGAAATAAAAAAACAGATTAACCCAATAGTGCAGTAGGACTCACAAGTATCTACTATAGATAAAGGTTTGGATTTGCAAAATTCAAATCATATCTCAATCCTACTATATTTATCGGTACAAAAAAGGATTAGCTTTGAATATTTCTTCATTTTTAACTAGATTCCGATTTCTGAGGTAGGAAAAAACATATTTTTGATAATTAAAATGGCCCACACTACACATACTATGAATGGGGTATAGGAATGTGAAAATCATATCCCATAGAGTTCCTACTAAATTTATCTGTACTCAAAAAGTGTAATCCTCAAAAATGTTTTTATTTTAACGGGAATTTTGAAATTAAAGGCAACAAAAAAAATTCACTTGATGGTTTAATAGGACTAACCTAGTACTTCTAATGGATGGGTTAAAGCTATGTGAAAATCACATCCTGTCACTTTCCTGCTACACTTATCTGTAGACACAAAGCAATAGCATTCAATATTTTGTCTTTTTGACACTGGGTAAAAATGCAGAGATAGCAAAAAAAAATTGGTCAGTGGTTTAGTAGGACTCAAAATGTACCTACTCAAGATAGGGATTAGCCATTTGAAAGTCATATGCCTTCCATTTCCTACTACTTTTATCAGTACACAGAAAGTGTGACCCGTGAATATATCTTCATTTTTAGCACAATCCTAAAACTTGAGATAATGAGAAAATTTTACTTGATGGTTCAGTAGGACTCAGGCAGCACCTACCATGGATAATGTTTAGCTATCTGAAATTCATATCTCTTTACTTTCCTACAAAACTTCTCAGTGCATAGGAAGCTTTACCATTGAATATGTTTCTATTTTGACCTCAGATCTAAATTTCAAGTCAACAAAAAAAATTCATTCCATGGTTTAGTAGGACTTATCAGGAAGCTCACAAGGATGGTATTTGGCTATGTAAAAATCATATCCCCATACATTCCTGCCACACTTACTGTAGCATAGGGAATTTAAACATTGAATATTTTTCTATTTTGACCTTAGTTCCAACTTTTGAAATAACAAATACATTTCTTTTCATGGTTCAGTAGGACTTATCTGGAAGCTCATATGGACAGTGTTTGTCTATGTAAAAATCATATCCCTTCACTTGCCTACAATATTTATCGGTGCATTGTAAGTTTGATCTATGAATATGTTTCCATTTTGACTCTTGTTCCAAATTTAGAAATAAAACAAATTCGCTGGTTTGTTTTGTAGCATATACCTGGGAGCACATGTGGATGGTGTTTGGCTATGTGAAAATCATATTCCTTCATTTTCCTACTACATGTATAAGCACATCAGAAGCTTGACCTTGGAACATCATGTTATACTAACACCAGTTCCAAATTAAGAGGTATCAAAAAAAATTGACTTGTTTGTTTAGTAGGACTTAGCCATCCACCTACACTGGATGGTGTCTACCATGTGAAAATTGTATCCCTTTGTTTTCCTACTACATTTTTCTGCTCACTGAAGAACTGTCATTTGGATAGGTTTTTATGTAGACCCCAGTTCCAAAATACAAGGCAATAAAAAAAATTTACATGATGGTATAGTAGGACTTATCTGAAGACACATAATTATGAATGGTGTTTAGCCATGATAAAATATCATCCTTTCACTTTTCTACTACATTTATCAGCACATCAGATGTCTGACCTTTGAATATGTTGTTATACTGGCCTCAGTTCCAAATTTTGAGATATCAAAAAACATTCACCTTCTTCTTGGTTGGAATTTGCCACTGCCTAATCTCAAAATTTGGAGCCAGGTTTAGAAGGAAACATATTCAGGGGTTACATTTTCTATGTATACACAAACATGGTAGGATTGTGAAGTGATATGATTTTCATATAACTATACACCATACCTGGGGGGGGGGAGGATTATACACCATACCAGGGAGGGAAAAGGTGAATCCTACAAAACTATCAGCTGAAACTTGTTTGTTATCACAAAATTTGGAGCAAAGTTTAAGAAGAAAACATATTCAGGGGTCACACATTCTATGTATACACAAACATGGTAGGATCGTGAAGGGACATGATTTTCATATAACTTATACCAGCCCTGGGAGGGAGGATTATACACCCTACCAGGGAGGGAAAATGTGAGTCCTACTAAACTATCAGCTTGAACTTGTTTGTTAACTCAAAATTTGGAGCTAAGTGTGGAAAGAAAACATATTCAGGGGTCATACGTTCTGTGTATACACAAACATGGTAGGATTGTGAAGGGCTGATTTTCATATAACTATACACCATACCAGGGAGGGAAAATGTGAGTCCTATTAAACTATCAGCTGACACTTGTTTGTTATCTCAAAATTTGGAGCCAAGTTTAGGGAGGAAACATATTCAAGGATCACACTTATTATGTATACACAAACATAGTAGGATTGTGATGGGATATGATTTTCATAAAACTATACAACAGACCTGGGAAGGAAAATATGAGTCCTACTAAACTATCAGCTGAAACATGTTTGTTATCTCAATATTTGGAGCCATGTTTAGGAAGAAAACATATTCAGGGGTCACACATTATATGTACACACAAATATGGTAGGATTGTGAAGGCCTATGACTTTCATATAACTTACACCACATCTGGGAAGGAAAATGTGAGTCCTACTAAACAATCAGCTGAAACTTGTTTGTTATTACAAAAGTTGGAGCCAAGTTTGGGGAGAAAACATATTCAGGGGTCACAATTTCTATGTATACACAAACATGGTAGGATGATGATGGGATATGATTTTCATAAAAATATACACCATACCTGGGAGGGAATATGCAAATTCTACTAAACTATCAGCTGAATCTTGTTAGTTATCTCAAAATTCAGAGCCAAGTTTAGAATGGAAACATATCCAGTGGTTACATTTTCTATGTATACAAAAACATGGCAGGATTGTGAAGGGCTATGATTTTCATATAACCATACACCAGACCTAGGAGGGAAAATGTGATTCCTACTAAAGTATCTCCTGAAAGTTGATAGTTATCTCAATATTTCGAGCCATGTTTGGGATGAAAACATATTCAGGGGTCACACTTTATATGTATACACAAATACGGTAGGATTGTGAAGGCCTATGATTTTCATATAACTTACACCAGACCTGGGAAGGAAAATGTGAGTCCTACTAAACTATCAGCTGAAACTTGTTTGTTATTACAGAAGTTGGAGTCAAGTTTGGGAAGAAAACATATTTAGGGGTCACACTTTCTGTGTATATATAAACATGGTAGGATTGTGAAGTGATATGATTTTCATATAACTATACACCATACCTGTGGGTGGGGAGGATTATACACTAAACCAGGAGGGAAAATGTGAGTCCTATTAAACTATCAGCTGAAACTTTTTTGTTATCTCAAAATTTGGAGCCAAGTTTAGGGAGGAATCATATTCAAGGATCACACTTATTATGTATACGCAAACATTGTAGGATTGTGAAGGGCTATGACTTTCATATAACTTACACCAGACCTAGGAAGAAAATGTGTGTCCTACTAAACTATCAGCTGTAACTTGTTTGTTATCACAAAATTTGGGGCTGTGTTTGGAAAGAAAACATATTCAGGGTTCACACTTTCTGTGTATGCACAAAAATGGTAGGATTGTGCAGTGATATGATTTTCATATAACTATAGACCATACCTAGAGGGAGGAATATACACCATACCTGGGAGGGAAAATTTGAGTCCTACTAAACTATCAGCTGAAACTTGTTTTTTATCTCAAAATTTGGAGCCTAGTTTTGTAAGAAGACATATTCAACGGTCACACATTCTATGTATACACAAACATGGTAGGATTGTGAAGGGATATGAGTTTCATATAACTTACACAATGCCTCGGAGGGAAAATTTGGGTCCTACCAAACTGTCAGCTGCAACTTGTTTGTTATCTCAAAATTTGGAGCCAAGTTAAAGTAGTACACATATTCAAGGGTCACACTTTCAATGTATACACAAACAAGGTAGGATTGTGAAGGGATGTGATTTTCATTTAACATACATCATGCCTGGGAGGAGAAAATCATACACACCACCAGAGAGGGAAAACAAAAGTCCTACTAAACTATCGGCTGAAACTTTTTTGTTATCTCAAAATTTGGAGCCAAGGTTTGTGGAAAAGACATATTCAGAGGTTACACTTTCTATGTATACACAAACATGGGTAGGATTGTGAAGGGATATGATTTCTATATAACATGCACCATACCAGGGAGGGAAAATTATACACCCTACCAGACAGGGATTATGAAAGTCCTACTAAGTTATTGGCTGAAACTTTTTTTTATCTCAAAATTTGGAACCAAGTTTAGAAAGAAAACATGTTTAAGGGTCACACTTTCTATGTATATACAAACATCGTAGGATTGTGAAGGGATAGATTTTCATAAAACTTACACAGTGCCTGGGAGGGTACAGTTGAGTCCTACTAAACTATCGGCTGAATCTTGTTTGTTATCACAAAATTTGGAGGCAAGGTAAAGTAGAAAATATATTCAGGGGTTAGACTTTCTATGTATTCACAAACATGGTAGGATTGTGAAAATACATTATTTCCATACAACATGCACCATAACTGGGAGGGAAAATTTGAGTCCTACTAAACTATCAGCTGAAACTTGTTTTTTATCTCAAAATTTGGAGCCAAGTTTTGTAAGAAGACATATTCAACGGTCACTCATTCTATGTATTCACAAACATGGTAGGATTGTGAATGGATATGATTTTCATATAACTTACATCATGCCCAGGAGAGAATAAACACCCTACTAGAGAGAAGGAAAATGAAAGTCCTACTAAACTATCAGCTGAAATTTGTTTTATATCTCGAAATTTTGAGTCAAGTTTGAGAAAAAGACATATTCAGCGGTTACACTTTCTATGTATTTACAAACATGGTAGGATTGTGAAAAGATATGATTTCCATACAACATGAACCATACCTGGGAGGGAAAATTATACACCCTACCAGAGAGAAGTAAAATGAAAGTCCTACTACTCTATCAGCTGAAACTTTTTTGTTATCCTAAAATTTGGAGCCAAGTTTAGGAAAAAAACATATTTAGGGGTCACTCTTTCTAAGATTACACAAACAGGGTAGGATTGTGAAGGGATATGATTTTCATAAAACTATACGCCATACCTGTGAGGGGGAATGTGAGTCCTACCAAACTATCAGCTGAAACTTGTTTTTTATCTCAAAATTTTGAGCCAAGTTTGTGAAAAAGACATATTCAGGGGTCACACTTTCTATGTATTCACAAACATGGTAGGATTGTGAAAAGATATGATTTCCTTATAAAATGCACCATACCTGGGAGAGAAAATTTGAGTCCTACAAAACTATCTGCTGAAACTTCTTTGTTATCTCAATATTTGGAGCCAAGTTTAGGATGAAAACATATTCAGGGTTCATACTTTCTATGTATACACAAACATGGTAGGATGATGATGGGATATGATTTTCATAAAAATATACACCATACCTGGGAGGGAATATGCAAATTCTACTAAACTATCAGCTGAATCTTGTTAGTTATCTCAAAATTCAGAGCCAAGTTTAGAATGGAAACATATCCAGTGGTTACATTTTCTATGTATACAAAAACATGGCAGGATTGTGAAGGGCTATGATTTTCATATAACCATACACCAGACCTAGGAGGGAAAATGTGATTCCTACTAAAGTATCTCCTGAAAGTTGATAGTTATCTCAATATTTCGAGCCATGTTTGGGATGAAAACATATTCAGGGGTCACACTTTATATGTATACACAAATACGGTAGGATTGTGAAGGCCTATGATTTTCATATAACTTACACCAGACCTGGGAAGGAAAATGTGAGTCCTACTAAACTATCAGCTGAAACTTGTTTGTTATTACAGAAGTTGGAGTCAAGTTTGGGAAGAAAACATATTTAGGGGTCACACTTTCTGTGTATATATAAACATGGTAGGATTGTGAAGTGATATGATTTTCATATAACTATACACCATACCTTGGGGGGAGGATTATACACCATAACAGGGAAGTAAAATGAAAGTCCTACTACTCTATCAGCTGAAACTTTTTTGTTATCCTAAAATTTGGAGCCAAGTTTAGGAAGAAAACATATTTAGGGGTCACTCTTTCTAAGATTACACAAACAGGGTAGGATTGTGAAGGGATATGATTTTCATAAAACTATACGCCATACCTGTGAGGGGGAATGTGAGTCCTACCAAACTATCAGCTGAAACTTGTTTTTTATCTCAAAATTTTGAGCCAAGTTTGTGAAAAAGACATATTCAGTGGTTACACTTTCTATGTATTCACAAACATGGTAGGATTGTGAAAAGATATGATTTCCTTATAAAATGCACCATACCTGGGAGAGAAAATTTGAGTCCTATAAAACTATCTGCTGAAACTTCTTTGTTATCTCAATATTTGGAGCCAAGTTTAGGATGAAAACATATTCAGGGTTCATACTTTCTATGTATTTACAAAGAAGGTAGGATTGTGAAGAGATACGGATTTTATATAATTGCAATAATTTCCTGGGATGGGAAATGGTAATCCTACTAAACTATCAAATGAATCTGCTTTGTTATGTCGAAATTTGGTGCCAAGTTTAGGAAGGAAACATATTCTGTGGTCACTCCTTCAATGGATACACAATCATAATAGGATTACGATGAGATATGAATGTCACATAACTGTACCCCATACATAGGAGGGAAAATGCATGTTCTACTGAACTATCACCTAAATTGTTTCTGTTGTCTCAAAATTTGGAGCCATGTTTTGGATGAAAACATATTCAGGGGTGACACTTTCTGTGTATACACAAACATAATAGGATTATGACGAGATATGAATTTCACATAACTATACCCAATACATAGGATGGGAAATGCATTTCCCACTAAACTATTACCTAAATTGTTTTTGTCATCTCAAAATTTGCTGCCAAGTTTAGGAAGAAAACATATTCAGGGGTCGCACATTCTATGTATACACAAACATAATAGAATTATAATGAGATAAGAATTTCACATAGCTATAGGTACCCCATACATAGGAGGGAAAATGCATGTCCTATTATAGCATGACCTACTATAGCATGACTAAACTGTTTGTTATCTCAAAATTTGGAGTCAAATTTAGAAATAAAATGTATCCATGGGTCACACTTTCTACATATAAACAAACATTTCAGGAATATGAAGTGATATGAATTTTATGTAACTGTACACCATACCTGGGAGGAAAGTGCGAGTCCTACTAAACTATAAGCGGAATTTTGATTCTATTCTCAAAATTTGGAGCCAAGTTTCGAATGGAAACATATTCGGAGGACACATTTTTTATGTATAAACAAACATTACAGGATTGTGATGAGAAGGCTCATATGGATGGTATTTAGCAGTGATAGAATGATATCCATTCACTTTCCTACTGCATTTATCAGTGCATTAGAGTTTTGACCTTTAAATATGTTATCATTTTAACCTCAGTTCCAAAATACAACGTAATATAAAAAATGTTACTGATGATTAAGTAGGACTTATTTGGAGGCTCATATGGATTGTGTTTAGCTTAGTGTATATCATATCCTTTAACTTTCCTACTATATTTATGAGTACACAAAACTAATAACCTTTGAATATGTTAGGTTTTTATCCCTTGTTCGTAAATTTGAGATAATGAAATAAATTCACGAAATACTTCAGTAGTACTTACAGTGTATGGAATATGATAGGGGGTGAAATTCATATCTGTTTACTTTCTCACTATATTCATCAGTTATCCTATTATGCTTATGCAGTCTAATAGTCTATTACCCAACAATTTATTGTTGTTGTGCATAACTTTTTGATTTTTTGTCTAAAATACAATGTTAGTATATATGTTTAGTAGGAAACTTGGCTTCTTGATTTTTTTTGATTTATCGTTGTAAAATTGTAATTTTCCTACTGCTAATTTGGCCCTTTGTTGAAATTTTTATATGTTTTTGGTTTGTATTGTAATTGTCAACTTTACAATGGGGTAATAATTATTTCAGTAAGCGGATTACTACTGCTCTACAATTCTCAATTTTCTTTTAAGTCTCCTGAAAAAATTTTTTTTGGACTTTAGGTGCATTTTTCTCAAAAACTATTTGATGAAATTTAATTTTCTTTGAATATTTGTGGAGGGCAATGTCCCCTTAAAATCCCCTCGAGGATTTTTTTTGTTATGTGTAATCTAACTTTTTTTACTGTTTGAAATGTATTATAAAATTGCCTAAACCTGGTGTACAATTCCATTACATTATTATCTGGTGCAGATAAATTTTTTATTACCACGATAAAATTTTCATTTTCAATTGCAAAATATCAGGTCGAAGTTGTATGAAAATTGACAGACAATGTTAGTAGGAAAATGCACCTTTAGCGCCACACAAATTTCTACAAAAACTGTTTTTTTAAATTTTTTGGAAATTTGAATTTCCTATTAAAAATACCATTCCTCAAAACTAATTCGTGAATGATTTCAATTTATGAATTGATTCTTATCTAAAATTGGGATAATCGATTCTCAGAACATGTATCATTTTTTTGGAGGAATTTAATTTCTCAAAAAATCATGGTTCCTGACTAAAAGAAAATCAATTTTTCCTACTAAACTTCTGTATGTAATTAGATTTTGGGACTAGGAAATGCATTATAGGTCAAAATATTCTCAAAAATGAGATAAACAAAAAATCGACAAAAACCGCCTCAGTCCCCTTAAATCAAACAAAGAAACATATGTATTTGCGCATTGTTTTGCTTACTCTGCTCGAAGCTTTTCTATTTCCGAATTTTGTCTACGCTAGGAGTGGTAATGTCGCCATCTGAGAAGGAGATACTGAATATCGGAAATGAACGAGATTAATGAAAACTGATGTTCCATTAAAATTAATATTGTTTCAGTTCAATTTCAATTGATATTATATGGTTTAAATTTATCTCAAAATAATGCTGGAAAATTGGAAACTGGAGAAGTACTCAGTCCCTTGAGTGATAACAACTTTTTTCATTCTCAACAAAAAAAATCCTACTTAATATTTTTGGATTTTTTTTTTTTATTGATTTTTTTAAATTTAAACTTATTGTTTTTCCATCATTTTAAATTTTTTTTATTGTTTTGTTTTAAATTGTTGAATATTTTATCGCCTTGGTTTCATTTTTCCTTATTTATTCGAATCTAGTTTTTTAGTTTTTAGGTTTTCATTTTTTTTTTTTTCGTTATACCGGGTGACTACTTGATTAGAGCACCCAACGAGACAAAATTAGCTAAAGGTGAAACAATTCAATACATTTACGTGTATTTTTGACAACAAAAGTATAATTTAAAATTTTGTATTTTATTTTACGATAGACGCTTTTAAGCATTAAATAAATTTTATTTATGTCATTTATTCTTGCTAATATCATCCAAATATATAATTTATTTCTATGAGTGTAAGATTTTTGCGCTTGGGATGCTCCAATCAAGTAATCACCCGGTATTTTAGCAATTATCTTCAGTTCGAAACATTACTCCATTTTTGTACATTTGTTTTCATCTTATAATTTTTTCTTTTTTTCATGATATCTTTCATTGTTGCATTTTTTAGTTTTCGGAATTTTTCATTTTTAACAATATTATTGTTTAATTTTTAGACTTCCCAACTTGTTTGCTTTCTAATTTTTGGATTTTTTTTTATTACTAAAAATTTTTCTATTTTATTACGTTGTTTTGTGATATGGATTTTTTTTTAATTTATCCATTTTCCCATCAATGTTTTCTTTAATTCTTGAATTTCCTTTTTTTTTTTTTTTAATTTGAAAAAAATCAATTTTTAGATATTCTTTATATTTCTGGTTTTGCATTTAAAAAACATTTTTGTTCTTTTCTGATTTCTGTATTATCTTAAGAAATTACTTCGTGACTTGATAGTTTTAAAAATTCAACATCCGTTTTTATTCACCAAAATTCAAAATGATTCAGAATATCCATTTTACATTATCAAAATAATTAAACTTATACCGTGTATCACCTTCTCAGGCAGTTCGAAAAACGACTGCACTTTGATTTTTTTAATTGCTTCTCTGTGTTCTTTGAATTCTTAGGCAAATATAAATGTGATATTACTCGTACATCAAATTACAAATCAATCAATCGTAGTCGGAAAACTGAAAATACCAGTCGGCATTTTTAGATTTTCACCCCCCCCAGAGTGCTAAGGCTCGGCCCGTCTCTGACTAACTCTCATACATGATGCTTATAGTGTCGATGGTGAGACAGGAAAAACCCCAGGATAACATACTAGAGTTGCAGTATCCTGCCTGTTTTCATGACGCTACAATATAAAATTCATAATATGAAAATAAATTCAACTTCGTGTTTATTTTATTTCAAGTTTTTGATTGACGTAAAAATGAATTTGATTCAAAACTGATTTTTGAATTTTTTGATGGGAAAAAATCAAGACTACGTATTCATACTCGCACTCAATGCCAAAAATGAAAGTTTTAGTACTTGTACCTCATATTTTTGGAAATTCATTAATTTTTTTCAGCTTATAGTTGAAATTATTATTTATTTTGTGTTCTTTGAACTCCACTTTTTCAGCCGAAAATTTCCAAATATTTTTAAGATGGGTAATAATTTAACGGGGTAGACGTCAAGTTCGAAGTTCGAATTTTTTATACAAATTAAAATATTAGAAAGAATTTCATTGGCATAATAATCAACAAAATATTGAAATTTATAATTTTAATTATTTTAATTTAATATTATTAACAAATTTTATATCTTATCTATGGTATATTGTGTATTAAAAATAAAACTGTGGCGTAAGGCCAACATATAAGCCACTTCACCACGTAGAGGTGAGGTGTTGAAGAGGCAGCTGGAAAAGTTCAAGGGTTGAATCACACGACATGGAGCGTGCAACCATGCACCCTATGTCTGTGGTAACCTACCTAAAAACTACCTAAATAAAACAGCCCCTTTTCAAGTGAACAAGGTTTATTTAAAAAGTCAACCTAATAGATAGGTACCTATACCCTATGCTAAGAGGTCTAACAGATAACCGAGGCATATGCCTCTTGTCGACAACGAATCTCGATTCAATATCGATAGGTAGAACCAGTTTACAAGGAAGAAAACTGATTATACCTACACAGAGATTTTAAACACATGCGAATACACATTGCCTAAACGTTGGAAGAATTTTGTTAGTTCTGCACTCGCGTGTTACACAAGTTTTAATATACAATTTACCTGCTCCTTCAAGTTTAATATTAGCTGATGCGTTTTTATTAGCACTACGAATCACACCATTTAATTTTGAGAATTTATTTAAAATACTTTCATCATTTATAATATGTTCTGTAGCCCCAGAATCAAGAATAAATACCAACTCACCTTCAGCGAAATTTGATGAAGGAAGCTTATAAAACGAATAATCATAATCGGAAACCATCAAGAATTTTTTCTTTTCCATCAGCTCCAGTCATTTTGACTTTTCGATACAAATTTGTATTTTTAGGACCATTACCACCACGTCATCGGTATATATGCGATAATTATGGTAATTACCATATTTTTCCAGAACTTGTGTACCCCAAAATTCTTATACCTCAAAACAAACAAAAAACACCAAGCAAACATGTACGTTTAAATTCTGCTAGCCACTGTCTTATTATCCATTAGAGGAGTCCGTAATCTACTGAAAATTGTTGAGATTTTTACTATAAGCTGTATATTATTCCTTGAAACATCAGTCATTGTCGAAAATAAACTCGGGCATTAATTTAAAAAAAACCTTCAGTCGAAGAAAAAATGATATGAGTGCGAGGCGGACATACTAGTGCTATAGAAGAATCGTTATCTCTTCAGTAATTATAACTATAGAAAAAATAAACAATATAATTGAATCCTAAACGTCAAAAATTGAAATATCGGGATAATTAATACTAAAGTACGTCGACAAAAGAAAGGACTCATCATATTGCATTCTTTTTCTTCTTCGTTACTCATTGTAAATTATTATTCTCGAGAACTCGTAAGATTATAATATTTGTTTTGCTCATTAAGGGAACGAGAAAATTACCACTAGTTTGAAAAAGAAATAAAGTCAGTTGTATAAAACAATGTTATTTCTTAAGCGTAGTTGAACTAAAAGTCAATTATCATCCTAAATCGACTCTCAATTTAATGGTCGAGCATCGATACTGAAATCGTAGCCACTCTTATTTATTTGGGAGAGAGATCTTCTTCTGTGTCTAATGAGACAGAGGTAGTTATTAATAATATACCATAGTATTACCCTTGAAACGAACTTTGGTTGTAGCTTAATGTTTTTCGAGAGATAAAATGCAGCCAAGTAGATCTAAGAGCTGAAGGGAATGTAACTAACACTATGCCCCCTATTTTGGCTTCCTTATTACCAACCGACATGGAGTACGATATAAGGAAACGTGTTTTTCTCTTGGTGCCAATAAGTAATGCTTATAGAAATAAGACTAAGTTTCCTCAAACATATTTAAAGTTTCTCTCCAGTTTTAAACGAGGTGCTCCTTAGATGGGATTTTGTAGGTTAAAATTTCTAAAGTGAGGGCTTTGTTATAAATAATGAGATGTGAAGTTTTATAATGCTCACCTCATAACTCTTGAGAGGTGTTGATGGGCGTTACCAAGAGGCTCGGAGACCATTTATCTCATTAAGGGCCCTAGTCTCCGCCTCTATTTACAGAAAATAAAAATGCGATAGATTGATTTTAATGATATATCAGTTCGAGCTACAACAATTGAATTATGGTTGACATGAGAGGAGCGAAAAATGTATAACTTAAAATTACACTTCACTTTATTTACGTAATTTCAGATACAGCTCCGTTTCTTCATTGAGTTGTAAATACATACGCGAAATTGAATCACAAATTAACTACAGTAAATGATTCCGGAATATCGTTTAGCGCGTCATAATCTAATATATTATTATAAAACCGCGTGGAAAAAAATATTATCAGTCAAGTGTAAACAATAATTCAAGATGCGAGATGGTTTATCAACCATTATTAATGACAGACTGGCTGAATCTATGTTTTGATTGTGATTTCAAGTAAAGTAGGAAAGAAGTGTGAATGCATAGTTTCGTAATATAACATGACTAGAAGACTTGTTCGCGGATAAACTCTCAGATTACGGTTTAATCGTGTTGAGCAATATTATTATTCTTCATTTTACTCGAAGCAGTTTGCACTAGAATTAAATTTAGAGCCCTATTTACTTAGTAGTGTGGCGCATACTAAGTGGATCCCTTTCTCTTTTACAGGAGTGCTGCGCTAGATGGCGAGAAATGGGATCCACTTGTATTACCACAACAGACGGCATCTACCACGTCCGCCGAAGACCGAGCCAAACTAGTGAAAAGTAAAAAATTAGGTCCGCTGATGCGTAACTACAAAGGCAACGTTGCGGTGCTCGAGTGCGGCCAATGTACGGCGTTCTTCATCGATAAGAACGACTTCGAGAAACATCGCGTATCGCATGCAGACGTGGAATGCGGCGAAACCGACGATGCGGTCGAAGACGGCGACGATGACGACGAGGCGAACACGAGTAATGTAACGACGACGAGTGGTTCGTCGAAAAGTAGTAAAAAGAAATTGGCCACAGTTCACGAAAACCGAAGTAGTCCTCGGTGGAAGAAATTGGGCGGACAAAAGTTACGAATAAAATCGGGCGAAGAAGTCGTAGTGAAGAAAAAATCGAAATCGAAGAAAAACGATCGCGTCGAAGCGGACGAAAAGACCGCGAAAACGTCTCAACAACGGAGGCGATCGGCTCGCGTTGTTAGTTACATGGAGTTAGACGATAGCGACGTGGAAAACGAAAGAAAACCGGCTAAGCGTAGCAGACGCGACAGCGAAAGCGACCAAGGGTTCGAAGCGCCGTTGGCCAAGAAGAAAAAAGAGGCTAGAAGTAAGAAGCAATCGATCGCCGCTGTGTCGGAGAACGACGACAGCTCCAGTAACGAGGTGAGTTTGGGGATACCCGAATTACAATTCGAAGTCATCGAAGAGATGATTGTGCCGGACAGTGTGACTAGGAAGAACGTTCAAGCGGTGGTATCCGATGCGACGGTGAAACGTCGTAAACCGAGGTTGAAGCGTTTGAGGCGAAATAATGGAGAGGACGACGACGATAAGAGTCAACTTATTTATACTTGCGCTCACTGCTTGCGTAATTTCCGGCGTAAGTCGAACCTGAAAAGACATATGTCCAAGTTGCATCTTGGTAAGGAAAAAGACGAAGGGCCTGATTCGTCGAAATGGTTCACCGGCTATTGTTGCGACGTATGCGGCGAAGGGTTACAGCTGCGGTCTACGATGATGGCGCATCGCGACGTAGTACACGGCAAGTACCCGGAAATGGATTGGTGCAAATACCAGACCTCTTTAGCTAGAGTGAAGTTCTGTGGTGAATGTAAAAAGTACTTCAGAGCTGGGAAACTGTACGACGAGCACAAGTGTGATAAAGGTACCAGTATTGTTGATCAAGAGCTGGTCAGATTGATGAAAGAAGCAGAAGAGGTGATGCCCACCTTTACCTGCCATATTTGCAATTTGTGTTTCCGTTGGCGATGGGACTACCGATCGCATCGTGAAAACGAGCATAAAGACGCACCACCTATGGACTGGATAGCGTTACAACCGATTAAGCCGGAGTACTTTTGCGAAAAGTGTTTCAAAGCGTACACTGAAGAGGACGAATTGCAAAATCATGAGTGTAGCGCGCAGCAACAGGCAGCCAACGACACGGTGGTGAAGCCATTCCGATGCGATTTGTGCGGAAACGATTATTTCTGGAAATCTGATTTCCGTCGGCATATGCGTACGAAGCATCCGAAAGAAAATTACAGACCGACTGAACACGATACCATCATATACTCGTGCCCATATTGCGAGGAGAAATTCTCGATGAAGAAGCGTATACTCCATCATATGCGTAAGGTGCACAGTATCGCATCTGATTCGCCTTTTGTATGCGTACAGTGTAATAAGGTGTTCAGACGACGCGATAATCTTGATCGGCACAATGAGTCGTATCATCCGGCCCTAAAGGACGAAGAAGAAGCGAATAAGATATTAGCCTCGGCCGAGATCAAGATAAACGGCGAGATCGCTTATCATTGTCAAATGTGTAATCGTAATATCACGAATCCAAATCGTTTCATATCCCATTACCGCGGTCACTATTCGGAAACGAAGTTCACGTGCGATTTGTGCGGTAAACAGGCGAAAACGCAGCATCAGCTGAATACGCACATAAAAAATATTCACTTGAATATACGTAACTACAAATGCGACATTTGTAGCAAGAGCTTTTACACGAAACAAGCGTGCGAAGAACATCGACGTATTCACACCGGCGAACGACCGTTTTCGTGCGAAATTTGCGGAAAAACGTTCGTAGCCGGGAACGCGTTGATATCGCACAAACGCTTTCACAACGATTTCTATCCGCACTCGTGTCATATGTGTCCGAAAAAATTCAAAGTACGGAGATCGCTTATTAACCACATACGAACGCACACCGGCGAACGGCCTTTCAAATGCGATTTGTGCTCGAAAACGTTCAACAACTCGTCGCAGTATTCGTACCACAAAAAGGTAACGCATTCGGACGCGCGACCCTTCACGTGCTCGTTATGCGGTAACTGCTTCAAAGCTAATAAGTTCTTGACAAGGCATATGGAGCTGCATACGGTACGTAGCCAAATACAGAGTCGTAAACCGAATAATCCGGCGCATTACGTTACGTCACAAATAAAAACCACTCAGGAACCGGTTGCCACCACAACGATGGTTACGCAGCAGCGTGTCAGTCACGTCGAACAACCAGTTCAACCGGCTCCCGCTGTTATAGCCCCGCAACCGCTACCGCCTCCGCCTACGCAACCGACAACAACAGTGTATATCAAAGAAGCGTCGAATTCGTATAGAAGCGATGATCTCGTAGCAGCAGCTTTGTATAATTTACAAAGAGGGTATGAGCCAAATGGTAACGAGTTTGGGAGGCCAAATGAGTGCGATATTGGTAACATGAATACGGTTAAGCGTAATTTTAGCGCCGCCGATGCGTACATGGCGGCGGCCAGTTATGCTTTGAATACAAACGAGGATTATAATAAGCAGAATGTGAACAGGAATTATACTAATAATCAACCGCAAGGTAATCATCCAATAGCTGCTGGTAAACAGATGACCTGGTTGTAAGGTAGTTAGTATAGGGATGTTTCAGTTTTCGATTTCTTCTGCACGTTTATGCCTGAGTACGTGCATGTATTCAACTTAGAATAAATATTTTCAATTTATTACTAAAAGCGTTTTTAATGATGTACCTTGTTGTAAATGTATAAAGCTTTGAAGTTGTGTAATTATGCGTTGATATTAAAAGCAGTATTTTTGTAATGAATGAAGTTATTTTTTATTGTTTGTTTGTTTTTTTTTTCAACCCTATTACATCAAATTTTGGACATTTCTCTTACTACGGAGATCTCCAAGAGTAACATTCATGTTTTTCAAAGTTATTCTGTGTACCCCTAGACGGGGTAGTGGTGAAATCGCTCCAACGGAAAATAGTATGCGACGCCTTAATTTTGTACCTGTTCTTCTTATAGGTCTGTAAAATGAGAAAATGATATAATCAATTCTGAATATATTATTTTACCTGCATAGTGTTCATAGTTTCATCACTAATTCTGCGTCTCTGTCTGCGCCTATAATTAATGACTAAGATCTGTTCTTCCATAGTTAGATGACGTGTCTATATATAGTGATCTATGGTCAAAGTGGCATCACTTTGCACATTCCTCAGAAGTGCATCTAATGTCACGTTAACGACACCACAATGGCGAACGGAATGTATAATTTCATAGGTTTTCGTGGAAACAAATTTTTAAAATGATGCCACTTTACCTGTAAACATCAAAAAAATGAGGCTACTACGACCGTAGACAGAAAAAAATTTTTTTGTATGAAAAATAGAATATTATTGGTAAAGTGGCATCACCCAAATAACCACACCAGTGACGTCATGACACATAGCTGAATCGATGAGCAATGTGATGGTAAAGTGGCATCAAAAAAAAGATGCCACTTTGTAAAAAAGATGCCATTTTACCTGTAGACGACGAAAAATGATGCCACTTTATCCATAGATAAATCTATAATTAGAAAATATATGTAAGTATTTAAACAGGTACAATGAAAACTCGTCAGTTATAATCACGTTCAGATCAATTGAATTCACTATGGTTAAGAAGGTATTAAACCATCCATGAACTGATCTTCGCGATCCTGACAACCGATGATTTATAATAAAAATAAAGCCTATACTTACATTGTCTTGCTGGTTGATCGTCTGAAAATAATGTACAGCAGAAATACTACTACGCAAATATAGAAAATATATCCAAACATATTTTTTGTTTTCAAAACCGTATAGATAATATGTTAAGATATGTTCCGCAATTTAAAATATCATTACCTTTTGAGATTTTTTTAATGATATTGAAAATTCGTCAAATTTCTTCTATTTCCCTTGATTTCATACAAAATTGAGCGTGTATTGAGTATTTTTTTTTTTAATAATGTTGAAATAATTTACCACATTTCTGCAATTAAGGTTAACATTATCAGTGATGTAAAACTACAAATGACGTATTTACTTTTCTCGATGCATTATTAATCTATTTTGAAATCGACATACGTGCAATAGCTCAGAAATTTATGCGTTTTAAGAAAATTAGCCCTACTTCGCGCCATCAATTTGATGTTCAAGTGTTGTGTGTAAACGTGTGGTGATATTAAACAGCAAACTACGTTATGTGTTCGAATAGTATAGGTACCTACTGATAGCCAACAGCAAACGTTTGAAAATATAGGTTGATTAAAATATTTTACTCTTCTGTGTTTTCAAACGTTTTATAATAAATGATCTAAACTTAGGCTTTATGAAATATTCATCACTAGTGTGGTACTATGTAATCTTTTACCATGTATTAATACTTTCTATCAGTAACTGCTTGGACTTTTTGGGGCCTAGTGACCAAAAACCAAATTTTATGGGAAAAATCATCCTTGAAGATGACTTAACTCGAATTTGATGAATTGAAAAAATTATACATTCCTCTGACTTCTCCTTCTGATAACAATAACATGTAACAAATGAATAGATGCGAATTTATCACCTCTCTCTGAACATGAGTATCCCACAGTTCTAAGATATTAGCATCACCGAGAAATAATTTTTTACCTCATCTATGTTATATTATTTGCAATGGTATGTTTTTTTTTTTTAACTTGAAAGATACTCTTATCAGTAAAGTCAATTTTAATGGAGAAAATAAATTGTTTCGAACTAAACTGGGAGGGGGGAAGCGGAGGGAATTCAAGTCTATTTTCGGCACTTTTCAGGAGAAGCAAAGAAACTGTTATATTGGAGAATAAAAAACTGTTAGAAAATATATTTTAGAGCGGGACCACAAGAGGCGATTTTCAAGACCAATGTAAAAAAAAATTCAAACATACCAAAGATATGGCCGCTTGAAGATTTTGGACTTAGTCCCTTTTGGTGCTCATGCTTGCGATTGTGTGGAACTTCTTCTCACTTTCAAAGACACTGTTTTAGTATTGGTCTCATTTCCATCGACTGAAATCCGCCCAAGCCATTATAAAAAAGGGGAACGAAAAAAATCAAAAAATTTTTCTTGAAATCGCCTATTTTGGGCCAAACATATGTTATAAAGTGGAAAAATGAAACTTTTCGAAATACATATCTAATATAATTATTTATTCAATATTCATACAAAAACATGAATTTGGGAAAAAATTTATCACAATAGTCAATATAAAAAAAAAGTTGAAATACGAAAAAATTTTAGCTCAGCGGAGCTTCGCCGGATTTCACTCCCTCTTGGTTCTCAACGCGATAGTGAAACCTTCTAGAAACCGGGATTACAAGCTTTACTGGCACATGAGTGAAATTTCAACATCATCAGTCGATGCGCTATACTTCGGTGCCTCAATTTCTGTCGATAACTCAAAAATGTCCAAAATGGACTTGACGCCGGTTCAGGTGTAGAATTTTCACGTAGTATTTTTTTCTGTATACGATTGGAAAGAACGTGAAATTTCCTAAAAATTTGAAAACCTTATGATACCCCTTTAAAATGTTGAGTAGGTAACGAGAATGAAAGTTTTGAAAAAGTATATTTATTATATCTTTGAATTGAAAGCTTCAACCTTGTCCATTAGATTTTTATTTTTTTTTTATCCATTCGAACTATATTCGCATATCATACCACCTTTTACTTCACGATTAAAGTGCTGTGTTCATAGTACTAAACCTTATATCGTTTTCTGATATTGAGTAGGATAAAAAACGCATCAACTTGGCCAAAATTTTTCACTACCTAATGAATAAATGTATTTCATAATCATTAAGATTCACTCGGAAGTTAAAGTTCGTCATATGTGATCAATTATGTTACACATTATTTAACTTCAGCATTAACGTTTAGATCTGATAATGTATAGATTTAATTCATCAATAACTTATTGTAATTTTGAGTTGGACTCAAATCGATAATTTCCCTCGATATTCTATAACATGCGTGTCATGCCTTGATGTGTTAGGGTGAAGCAGAATTCACTCCAACATTCCTTTAGTAACTATGTTGTATTTTCGAAAGAAATGGAGTAAAAATATTGGATAAAAGTATTAAGTGGATCCGTTTAACCTTTTACAGGTACGCTGCTCGTGGTACCAGGAAACGCGGTCCGCTTATTACTAAAAATCCAACCAACGAAGAACGTGCGAAAATCGTGAAAAGTAAAAAGATACGTTTATTGCCTCAAACGAAAACTAGTAAAATCGAAAAACACAAATGCTCAATTTGCGGAGTTGCGTTCACTGACGTTAACGATTTAGTTTGGCATAAAGATGCGGCGCATGCAAATCAGGACATTATCGTCGAAGAAGTAACAAAAAAGACCACGAAAGTAGGAGAAATGAAGACTCGTCGTAGCGCTAGAACAAGAGAGAAAAACGAAACGAAAACGTTAAATAAAGAAAATGTGGGTAACGCGTCTTCGTCTAACCTTAAAACATCGTCTAGTAAACCATCGTTGAATTATGTGCAATTGAAAGTCGGTACTCATTGTTTCATTTGTGGCGGTAAACTTGCTAAAGATAACGATTACAAAAGTCATCGTTGCCCACCGCATGATCAGATTGCGAAAGTGACTCGGGAAAGGAAACCGCACGATGATACCTTTTATTGTCATCACTGCGAATATGCTTGTAAGAGGAAGTATACTTTGAAATGCCATATACAAAGGTCTCACATGGATTTGAAAGGTCGTTCTTGTGATACTAGTAATTCGATGAAGACTTGCGCTATGTGCCAAAGGTCATTTTCGAGGAAATCGAACCTACGCAGGCACGTGTTTGATCAACATTTGGCTCGTGCCGGTGGACCGAAGTGTGTAATGAAAAAGGGTTATTGCTGTGATATTTGTGGTGAAGGGTTCAACGATCAAAGAGAAATGTTAGCTCATCGCGATGTCTTGCACGAGAATGCATCACCTATGTCGTGGGAGTCGTTTTGCGCTAGTATGAAAAAAGTGATGTTTTGCTACGCTTGCGGTAGATATTTCAGCTACGAAAAGGAATTCTCGCAGCATTTATGCGAGAGACCCGAGTACGCGGAGAAAAAAGTAATTTGTATATTGGAGTCAAAACCGTTGTACAAGTGTGACAGCTGCTCGCGCTGTTTTCATTGGAAATGGATGTACCGTTCACATCGTGAAAGCTCGCATCCACACGCTGAGCCGTTGGTATGGGATACGCTAGCCATGGATAACATAGAGCATTGCTGTTTAATTTGTTGCGAAAATTTTAATAATTCCGTTGATTTGCAACTCCATGAACCATATTGTATGAAGAAAGCTCAAAGTAAGCTGAAATCTTTCGTGTGTGACCTGTGCGGTAGCAGTTTCGTCCGCAAGTCGGATTGCAGAAGGCATAAACGAAATAAACACGCCGATGGTAAAGACAGAATATCCGATGAAGAAGGGTTTTCATCGTCGAGAAAAAAATGCGTCATCAGATGTCCTTATTGCGATATTTCCATGACCACCCGTAACAGTATATTGACTCATATCAAAAGCGTCCACAATATCGAGACCGATACGCCTTTTTTATGTATTCCATGTAATAAGGTTTTCAAACGTAAAGCGACGATGGATGCGCATAATGAAGTGTATCATCCGGAAAAGGAAGATACCGAAGAAACCAATAAGATACTGAAAGAATCTGAAATTTTACTCAATGGCGAAACGGCTTATCATTGCAATGTCTGTAATCGTAATGTTCTGAACTCTATACGTTTCTTAGCGCATTACAGGTTGCATTATGTAGAGCGTAAATTCACGTGCGATTTATGCGGCAAGCAGACGCGTACGCAACACCAGCTGAATATGCATATAAAGATTATCCACCTGAATATTCGAAACCACAAATGCGACATTTGCGATAAAACGTTCCACTCCAGGCAATCGTGTGAAGAACACAGGCGCATTCATACCGGAGAACGACCCTTTTCGTGCGAAATATGTGGTAAAACGTTTATCGCCATGAATGCCTTATTGACACACAAAAAGTTCCACAACGATTTTTATGCCCATCCTTGTTCCATGTGCCCGAAGAAATTCAAAGTTCGAAGATCGCTTATTAATCACATTCGCACGCACACAGGAGAAAGACCATTCAAATGCGAACTATGCCCGAAAACATTCAACAATTCTTCTAGGTTCTCGTATCATAAAAAAGTAACACATTCGGATAATCGTCCATTCACTTGTACTGAATGCGGTAGCTGCTTCAAAGCGAATAAGTTCTTAATTCGTCATATGAAATTGCACAAAATTCGTACCCACATACAATTCCGTAGACGTAATAATCCAGCTTACTTCGCCACTCAAAGTGGCAACAGCGCTGGTAATAATGATACTCAAAAGAAGGGTGATCAAACCCACAATATGTGCATAGAGGAGGTTATCGGACTTGACTATAAGTCCGAGAATGAAGGCGTAATGCCGACCATCTATACCATTCGCTCGGTATATGAGAATGAGGTCGAGGTCGAGTTGAAAGAAAATAGCAACATAATTGCAGATAGTAATTTGGTTGATGCGAAAAGTCATTTTTTAACCGAAGGTTTTAGTAATTCTGGTCAATTGACATTTCCTAGCCCTTCGGCAAGTACTACACCCGCTGGTCCTAGTGATAATAAGCATAATATAATTTGTTTATAGAAGAGAATAGTCTATTACCAGTAATACTATTCTGTTTTTAGGTGTAAGATTTCTTTGTGTTTTATTTTTTTAAATACAAAATGATGTCCTGTAACTTTTGCAGGTTTAATTCTTTTTTTTTCTTGTGCGTTTTACAATTCATAATTCATTTGAGCATATTCAGTTTATTTCTAACATGGGTGAAGGAATTGTAGTGCAAGGGTATAGCGTAGAAAAGTTTAATTTTACAAGGGAGGAAAGAACAAAGAACGCAATTGTGAATTCCACTCACAATTTTATTTCATAGAGAAAAATTGTGAACAGATTAAAGATGCAAGTTTAATTCTTAGTTCTGTGTCTTAGTTACCCGTCCTGTTACTGCGGATTACTTTTTTACTTTGTTTTTCGAGATGGTAAATGAAGATTTACAAAAGGTTTCTATTGTATTTTTTCATTATTAAATAAAATAGACCCGCTAAGGAACTTACATTTTAGTTGATCTTCAAGCGCAAATAAAAATAAACAGGTATCGAATGTAAATTCTTTATGATAACCAAAAAAAAAACCTAAACTTTTATATTCAAACCATAGGTATTGATAAAAATCGCTCAAAATGAGGGCGGGAAGAGAAAACTCTTCTTGAAAATACGAAAAAGGTACTTTTTGTTTCTCAAAATAGCGAATCACTTATTTTCGTTTTTAATATAATATGAAAGAGTGAGTTATGAACACCAACATATCCGAATTTAGCTTCCTTTATGTGACCCTGCATGCCAAAATATTCTTACCCAGTTTCACGTCGACTGGTATTGGTCAACTTCGCACGATTATGATTGGTTGAAGTGATAAGCAAAAAAAAGAAATGAAGAATTCGCTCAGAATACTAAAGAATGAACTCTTCTCCACTCAGAGCGAAAAGTAAGCGGAACGTCTCGTTCTTTGGCTCTTGAGCCACTCTGCCCAACTCTGAGTGCGACGATGTGCTAATTACCGAATATAGTGTATTATAATGACTGGTCTATGTTCTAGTTGGTCATACGTCACGCATGTAACAACCAATCAGCAAGTTGGAATGTGGTAAATTATCTCGACTAACTCGTAAAATAAAAACACAAATCGGCTGATGATTCAAATCACAAACGAATTTTCAGTCGTTCACTGAAAACTGAACGATATTATTTAGGAAGGTAGAAATGAAACTACCTATATTTTATCACGTTCTAGTCTTATGATTGGTCATTACGCGCGTAACATATGACCAATCAGAACCCAGATCAGTTACTATAAGAACTCTATGTATGGTAATTACCTATTTTGTGCAAGAATACTTGGCACAACGCCTTTTGGCATAGTGAATATGTTTCTTGGTTAGTTGAAAGAAGTGTCGCTTTTGAATCTGGTTTGTTTTCTGATGGTTGGAAAAATTCTTAGTGCCAGTAATTCATACTTAAAATAGGTAGTTATCATACATAATTATACAGCATATAACCGTTAGAGAGAGTTATAAAATTTGAAGTTTTTCATCTACATGACAAGGGTATATTCATGACCGACTCGAATAACAGGTCGAACAAGTGAACTATTGGCAACATCGTAATAAACACAAAGGTGGTGGGCCCATGTGCTTATGTTTACATTTGTATTAATTGTGTTCCCATAAGAAAGAGTCTTTCATGAATGCACGTGGGCCTACCACACATCAGTTGATATCGGTGTTGCCAACTTGTGTTGTTCGGCCTGTTATTCGAGTCGGTCATGGTATATTCCAACATTCCCACCAAAAACGTTGAATTTAGTAATGATAATAATAATAATAATAATAATAAATTCATATATAATATTTTATCAAAAAAAAAAAAAGAGATAAATACTTCAAATTAGCGATTCATTTTCGAAAAGAAAACCATTCGGAAACATCTCACGAAAACCAATGCTACATTATTTAGAATGGCACGCAACGCAAATATATTGATGCGGTTCGTGATTTCTGCAAGTGGCATCGAACACGTGGCCTAAACTAGTGTCCAAGTTCCTTGCAATAAGAGAAAATACAATACTTCCGCTTTCATCAGCACTGATGAGCTTCTGCAAGCCCATGAAGACCATCCATGGCGATCGAAGCACTGAAAAATCATTTTGTGCTAATATGCGTTAAATTTATCGACGCATTCATTCCATGCATAGCACATCCTACCTCGAAAATTTGGTCGTACTGTCTAGTATAAAATTAGAATAACGCCATGTTGTTATTTCCGGATAAAATCTGTCTCCAATTAGATCAATCTTCAGCCTAAGTCATTCCATAATAATAATAATAATAATAATAATACCTCAAATATAATCATAAAGATGATTTCTCAAAATTTTGATCAAACTTTAATCTGAACATTTATTATCAAGATTCATAATTGAATTTCGAAAGTGTATGGAGGTTGATTTTGGTAGTGCCTGTGTCAACATTGGCAACTTGCTCTCATTCAAATACTATAAGCAGATAACGAATCGTTGGAGCTTGACTATGCATTTTCGATCGGTATCACCAGTTAACAAAAAGTAAATAATGCCAGTTTCAGCATACCGGTCTACGATATATTCTATTTTGGTTTTGTTTCTTCATTATTTTAACCACCACAGCTAGATATACGTATTGTATTGGAAATGGGAACCTCTCTTGCAAATAAGAAATAATGAGTCATTTTTTATTACTTTCAAATTCTATAAACACTGGTTGACCTTTTTCCTCAATCTCCACCACATTCGGCATATTATAAACGAGTTGAATTTGGATAATTAAAATTTTTAAACGAGTTCAAGATAGTAAGTAAGTAATGACGAGTGTACGCAGTTTCGTCATTTTAACAATCAGTTTCAAAATTATCCTTCAAATATAAGCATAAAATACAAAATAACGTGATAATCATAATGTTTGAAAAGTATTACAATGTTGTGATGTGGTCATGACTTATTATTAAAAATTTGAATTTTTTAAAGATTGTATGTTCGAAAGTTTGCTGACGCCGCTTAAATATCATTGCACACTGTTTGCCAATTAGTACCTAACGGTAGAATTTCATTTGCAGGAGGCAGTACGAGAAATATTGTGTAGCCGAGGAGGAATGCGAAAGCACGATCGATCGATATATATATGCAGTTGATGAAAGCGGCGGCAGTATCGTTGCAACGTGTGAAGAAACAGATTCTGAGCAAAATTATCTTTGTACTATTTGTGGTATCCGTATGCGTACCTCAGATAGTTTACAAAAGCATGCTGCAAATGCGCATAACGAACGTTTGGAACAGTTCGTGTGCGATTTATGTGATCGAACGTTTAATAGTAAGAATAAACTAGCGGGGCATATACGTAGCTGTCACGTGGATATAACCGACTTGATAGAAAATCCAATTAAAAAACTAATTAACGGGAAATTTAAATGCCCTATTTGTAATAAAGAATTCCTGCGTAAGACAAATGCTAATCTGCACTTCCTATCGCATGTGACAGAAAAGAGCTTACAATGCGAGAAATGCCAGTTCAGATGTCATACGCAAGCCCAACTGGATGTGCATAAGAACAAACACGAGAAACGATTTTGTTGCGAAATATGTAGTAAGATGTTCGCGTATAAGTTTCAGTTGGATGTACACGTGCAAGGAGTGCATTATAATTTACGACCTTTCCCTTGTAACATATGTGGAAAAACGTTCAAAACTAGGTATAACTATGGATCGCACATGGCTCAGCACAAAGATATCAGGAATTTTCAATGTCCACATTGCCCTAGAAGGTGTCGTAAGAGTTATGATTTGAGGGTACATATTCGAACACATACTGGAGAGAAACCATTTCATTGTACATATTGCCAACGCTCGTATAGTCAGAACGGTGATCGGCTCAAACATGAGCGACATTGTCATCAGAAAGCGAATATTACGCAGGTTCTGGTAGAGAGGTACCCAGATAATGAAATAATAGAAGTGATTCCTGTTAAAGATGGTATATGAACACCTACACTATTTTTAGTAATGTTGTGGTATGGAATATGATCATATCAGATGGTTCAATATAAATTAGGTAAATTATGTATAATGGAGGTAAGCCGAACTTGACAACCTAATTTGTAAAGTTGAGTAATAATTTTTTTCAATATTTGAGAGAATATAATGAATAGGTATCTGTATTAAGTGCCTCTATTTTGTTTCTAATCGAATTGATAAATACTTATATTCTGCTTAAGTTTAGTTTTTAATGGGGCGGAATTTGCCACAGAATAGGTTAACCACTGCTCGAGCAGCGCGCACGATTTTTCAAATGCGCGTACAGAAAATTTCGTGGTGTATTCGAACAATTTGCGAAGTTTCGTCGCACGAAAGCTTGAATCGAGCTTCAAAGTTTGCGTGACGTCATTGCCTATTCAATGGACTTTGTGGGGCGGGCAATCAGTTGAGAAGAAAGATTAAGCAAGTTTTCATTTCAAAGTGAGCAAGTTACGTTTGGGTGAGGGTAGATGCTTGGATATTGGTAGTGCTGTGGTTTTAAACAAGGTTACCAATTAAAGAGAAGAATAATGTTTTTTTCATATATTTTTACTGGAAAGTTTTTTTTTACTCATACTAGTGTTATAATTTGTAATTTGTTTTACGAATTCTCTGAAAATTTTCAAAATTCGTTCCAATTTCATTGTCGAAGCTTTTTTAAAAATATATTTTTTTGCTACCGGTGTTTTTTTTTAGAATTTGTTTTTGTTTAATGAGTTTGCCCGCCCAAAGGACAGGCTGTGCGCTTGTTTCATTATATTTTATCAAAAATCCAATATTTCAAAATAATTTATACATCATTGAACAAACGTAATAACTTTTGAATTTAAAATTCATTTTTTTATCATTATAAACATGGGAAAAAGATGAAAGGACAATGACAAATACTCATATTTGTATTTACAGAATTATTTCAACTTTCGTTTTATATTTAGAGTATTTTTTAAATAACTCATTGAAACTGAATGTTGATTAGCTTCTTTATTTTTCTTATTCAAGTTTATACCCATTAATAATACGTTCAGGATATTTCGTTCCTCGCTTGCAAATCATTTTTATTTTTCTGGGTTCGTCGGTGAAAGCTGTTTCATTGTAGTTGATAATGTACTGAGGAGCGTTTTGTAATTTTTGTTCAGCATTTTCAAAGAATGTATCAATGGATTTTTAACTCAGTTTTGCTCGCTTTGAGTTTATGTTTCCTAAAGTGAACTAAAGAAATAATTATTAGTCGATGGTTAATATATACCGACCATTAATGATTATGATATTTACGTGCTAATCATTACGAAACTTTATTCTTATGCCAACGGAAAAAACCTCTAGCCTAGTCTTTCCCAGGTAGGTTATCAATCAGGCCCGATTCTTTCTATAAGCGATCAAGATAACTTTTTGCCATCAAACGAAGATTCATCTCCTGAAATCGGTACTCTCCTTCGGCTAGAAGGTTATAGATATTTTACGAAACTTTCCTCTATTTCAATTGAGAATAGTAGTAGGTGTCCAGCTCGCGTCTATACATTGCCTGTATTGGTATTAAATTTTTTTTCAATATAGCGTGGAAAAAGGAATTTTATAATACAGCTTTTTCGAGCGTAGTTGAATTATAGGAATTATAAGGTAATATGAGTTTTACCAAATCTTTGATGGGCGAACGCCGAATGTCTGGTGATAATTTCTTTTCTTATTCTAGTTTTCTTTTCATTATTCACGTGTTCGATTTTACGTTTATTTGTTGACTCTCTTTACTTATATGCGTTTTTCTTTCTGGTTATTTCGTGTTTCGTTCGTGTTTTACTTTATGTTTTTCCTTCTTTTTCGTTGTCTATTCTTGTAAGGAAAATTCTGAATTTTGCATTATTGTTATATAGAGACTTGAGACCTCGAGAATGCTTAATTTTAATTTTGTAATAAATTTACTGGTTTTTGTTCTGAAATTTATTTTATTTGTCACATGGTCACATCACTAATTCACCATGCCTCGAGCAAAAAGTGACAAATTCCAAAAACATTACTGATTACGCGTATGATATTGTCAGGTTTTATTATTTTACTGACGACTAGGTAAGTAGTCTTTCAGAATAAAATAAAAGTGTATTTATTCATTTCTCCCTCTCCCTTGGGAAAAAAGGAACGGAACAGGACGAAGCGAAACGAATAATTATAATTTAAAGTGATGGGAACGGATAGGAACCTACGACAAATAAGAAGAGGGAAATTCAAACTGTTACACTGTTCCTTGCTTACCCTGTATGTAATGCCTAAATCTAGCCCACTTTTTTTTTTGGTTTTTCACCCGAATTCCCCTTATTTTTTAACTATTCATCAACCAATAAACCCAACTTGAGTTTTCCAACTTTATTTCTTACATTTTTATATCCCATTAATAACTTGTTCATTATTCAGAGAAAATAAAGAAGCAATTTCAACAATGTTGAAATTTTATTATTTTTAAAAATCAATGAAGTGTGGAAAGAAACATGAACCAGTATAATTAATCTACTTTATAATATATAAATTTACCTCGAACAGCTCTTTGGTTTGTAAATGGTAATAATTTACGCAATGGTGTAGTGACAACTAGTATACTTATTTGCAGGATGGCGAGGAGCATGCAGGTTATTGAAGAGGAATTTTTGTTCGATGAATTCAAATATGCCGAATTATCCGAGCCATTCGATTTAAAGTTGAATGACGATTTGATAGATAGTGCCGACGATAGATGTGTATGCGGTATATGCGGTGAAATATGCTTTGATGAAAATTGTCTTATAGAACACGAACGATCACACGAGGACGTAGTTGATGATACCATAGAGCTGTCGCAAGAATCTAGTCATCTGCGAAAAAAGGCTGTATCTTACGTCGGTAAAATCGAATCCGGCTTGTTCGAGTGTACCATTTGTAAAGAAAAATTTCCACTCAAAAATACCGTCCGCGAACATTATTTTAAACATCATTGTGGATCTGAACAACAGCAGTGTCCGCATTGTGAGTTTGCGTGTTATTCGAAATGTGCATTGGATGTGCATTTAGTGAAATGCCACACCAAAAGGTACGCTTGCGAAATATGCGGTAAAATGTTCCCATATAAGTATCAGCTGAAGACACACATTAACGCGGTGCATTTAAATATTAGAAATCATACGTGCGACGTATGCGGGAAGAGTTTCAAAACGAGAGCAAACTTTGATACACATATGTCTCGCCATATGGACGTGAGAAATTTTCGATGTCCGTATTGTCCTCATAAGAGTAGAACGAATCATGATTTGACCGTGCATATACGTAGGCATACCGGTGAGAGACCATTTAATTGCGATGTTTGCGGTAGAGCTTTCGCACACAGTATCAATCGTATTAAACACGAGAGAACGGTGCATGGAAAGTCCCTTAATGGCGGATTGATTATTAGATTTCCTGATAATGAGCTAGTTGATGAGTTACAATGAGACTGTAAATGGATGTTTTAAAATTGAAGCAGAAAAATGAAGGGTGTTCTAGAAATAGTGTGGGCTGTATTTAAGCGGAAGATAATGGATACTTGAAAATCTAATTCTTCCTATTTAGTCGCAGTTTGCGATCCTTATTGTTTTGGATGATTAAGGTAGGATAGGGTTAGCCTCATGGCTTTCACTTCATTCATCAATTCCCCTCTGCTCGACTTTTTAGTAGATTTCCTTTCAAGTACCTAAATTCAATTATACGTTCACTACAGTTCATTTGTTTTTGTTTTTGTGTTTAATCCGTTCTCTGACGAAACTCGAGTGAAAATTGACGGATTGACCATAAATTTTGAGGATGGGTAGAAGAATAGAGGATTTTAAGAGCCCTATTGTTTTTGAAATCGATTTGTCCACTGAAAGTCGAGCTTTCAAGCTTTTTTGGGAAAATGGTAAAAATTTCATTCTTATCTAAAAAATAAAAACTAAATGCGGAAAATTTACATAAAAAAATGTTGAGAAATCACCATACTATACTTAAGGCAGAGAATATGCAACATTCGAACAGGAAATGTCCCATACTAACGAGAAATAAGAAGTTTGTGAGATAAAACAAACATAAATTTCTGAAGATGAACTTGAAATATGAATTTGATGAGAATTTAAGAATGATTTTTGAAAATGTGGAAAAAAACAAGTCGTTCAATACCTCATACGTTTCTTTTTTTTTGAAGAAACATGCCTACCATATTTTTAGTGATTGATTTCTAATTTTTTTTACGCGATATTTTTGCTAAAAGTATGCTGATTGCAATGATGTATAACAGTTTTAGTAATGCTTTCTTTCTTGATATCTCTGAAACCAATGTGCCTGTTTTTGTCTAACATGGGATTTTGAAATTACCATATTGTACCCTATTTAACTCAGTGCGATAGCATATTAATTTGTTCCCAGCATTCATTATCAGTTGAAAGCAGCGATTTTATTTTTTATATCTATACCAATAAAATGGGGTTACTTTGATAAAAATTGCATGTTTTTTTTATTTGTACAGTTGTAGTTTCGTTGCATTGAAAGATATTGTAGTGGAAAAAATGTATTCTTAAAGTAGACTCGATTCTGCGCAAAATGACCCTAATTGCGAATTTATAGCTTGCAGTGGTGATAAGAAAAAAAATGCCAAAAAGTAAGAGGTCAAACTTGAAAAATAGGGTAACTTTGAAACATATTGAAAAGATTATGATATAAGTTCGCTGAAGAGAGAGAGAAAAAAAAAGTACAATAGAAAACTAATTTATTGAAGGAATATTATAAACACAAAATGCATAAATACTGCAAGGTTTTTTGGTCTGCTCCACTGTAGTCTAGGTGCGTCCATCTTGCACAGTTATTATTACAGCATTGTATTCATTCCTACAACATTGGAAATATCATAATATTAGTTAGGAATTGAGGCACATATGTAGAAGCGTAATATGGTATGGTGTGGTAGTACCACGCCTGGTCTTTCATTACATATAATACATCCATTTTTATTAAAGCTTCTATGGAGGGAACATTGCGAGTAGAAGACGTGACTTTCTTCAGCAGTTTTTTATTTTTTTTTGTCGCTGTTTTTACTTGAAGTTGTTTTGGAAGTACCTATTGCATTTACAAATCATATTTTGCACAGTTAGCAAATTTTATTTCCAAAGCCTACATCGTAGTATAATTAAAGTAGGTTTACCTCTTTGAAATTTTGATAATCGACGCCTCTTTTCAGAGAAATGGAGAGATGCTGTACGTTCTTTCTCTTTTGAAACTTCTTATCATAGATGATAATCCATTGTAACAGAAAGAAAAAAATTGATAAAATTAATTTGATGTTTCTAATAGAATGAATAATAATAATTATTTATTCCTAAAAAAGAAAATTACCTTTTTGAATGTTTGATAGAGTTTCAGACTCAGATGAATAATTTTCTTCTGAATTCATTAACTCGGCAAAATTTGGAGATGCAGCTGAATTATTAATAGCTTCACATTCTTTACTCCTCGCTTCATCGTATATATCTGTGTATATAGAAGCATAAGATTAAGAGGAAGGAAATTTATAGCTTTATATATAACTCAAAATGATGTATAGAAATAAAATATGTAATTCACCAGAACTATAAAAAATTCTGTTAATTTTGAATTTCAGCCAATCTTTCTCTGGTGAAACTAAGCTTTTTACAAGCTTGTTTATCCTCTGTTTGTCCGTTTCGCGCGAAGGCCAAGCAACATACCCTTTCTTTACCCATTTGGTAGGTATAGTAAAAACTTCATTAAATTGATCCTCCACCACCAAAAATTTTTTATATTTGGTCAAATTACTTGAAGTCACTACAGAAGTTGAAAATTCACAATGATTATTCCCAAGTATGGTAATTGTATAGCTATACCTTTCATCTACTAATGACTATCATCATGCATTAATAACATTTCCCCAAGAGTTGGAAACCAAATTATGACTTTTATTTTCGTTGAAAATTAGTTGGTTTAGAAGTAGAAATTAGATTATTGGATATTTGTTCTAATCTTTAAACTTGAATAAAACTATGTATTGATATTTTATGGTTATAATTTGGTTTCCAACCCCTAAATTCACCATACAATAAGCATCTACTTTATATTATTTTAAATTATTCATTTTTCTTAATGTATAAAAAATTATAGTAATCATAAATATTACAACTACAGCTATCATTTACTCATGCTACCATATTCATTAATGATATTCCCTACCATAAGCACCTAACCCTGAATTATTTTGAATATCTAGGTAGGTACACGTATTTAAGAATCTTATAGTATTTCTTACCATTAATTCAGCAGTTTGGCTGCAACAAATTTGTCCTTATGTGGCATAAGCAAAAATTTTCCGCTAATAATGTTTTCCACAGAGTAAGTGCGATTGTCTTTCAAAATATGAAAATTTTTTAGAGATTCAATTCTTCAATCACAAAAAATTATTCTTGAGTGAGAAAAATAATTAGGTATGAAAAGTTGCAGTGAGATAAATAGGTACCTACTTACTTATTTTTAAAATTTTGTAATTTGTAGTTTTTTTTAGAGATTTTGTAGAGGCGCTTTATAAATAATTTTTTAGGTTCATTCATTACGAATAAGAAATTTTGGAAAAGACAAAAATTATTATGGAAATTTTTGTATTTGTAATATTTGTCAAGATTCATTATTAACTATTATAGATAATTAAGTACGTAATTTTCAAACGAGAAAAATTTTTTAAATTAAATGTTACTTAATGCAGTAATTTTGCAGCTACATATTTATTTTTAAAATGCATTAAGAAAAATTTACCAGTAATGTCTTTCACGAAAAAACTACTCAGTGGGAAATTTTTGGGCATCATAACGGGCAAATGGTCGCGAATTTCTTCAATTTGCAATTGGACAAAATTATGGTCATATGGTCAAATGATATATTTTTCAGGCACATGGTTGAAAATAAGGACAAAATTTGGTCGAATGATTGCAATTTTGGTCGCAATAATGGTCGTTTGCTTCAAATGGTCGTAAAATTTGCACTTTTATCCATTTCGCGACCAAATTTTCCTATTCAAATGCATAGGAAAAAGTCCCAATGGCAGGCTGATTATTAGGCGAATGGCCTTATTATTTGGACTTAAAATTAGTCGTACGGTCACAAAGTCGCGGTGAGTGGTCTAAAACTGGTTGTGTGGTCGTACTATGGTCATGCTGCGCGACTATACAACCATGTTTTAGACTATTTATAGTGACTTTGTGACCAAAATCGCAACTCTATGACCGTACAACTATTTTTACATCCAAATACTACAACCATGCGCCCAATAATCAGCCTATCCATTATGAATTTTTTCCATATGTAAATAAGAAGTAAAACTTAATATTGCACTTTGTCCAGGATCACATCACAATTTCTTCACATTCGATTTTAAAACAAATAACACAAATACTAGCTTAGTTACATATTCGGTGGCGGCCCTAAAGTAGACATTTTATTATTTACCGCAAAAATATTTGCATTAAGAAAACCTATGAATTTCACTATAATTTTATTGTTTTATTTATTGTCTTATTTATATAGGTATTAAAAAAAAGGTATTAAAAGGATTACCAATTTTTTATAGCCGAGAATTCACGAAAACCTTTTGGTGAAAAAAGAATTGAATAAGTTCAAAAAGATCATACAGAGCTCAAGAATTCAATTTTTGTAAAATTAATAAATCGCATCAGATGATGCGGGAATAGGTTTAGAATAAAGAGAAAATAGTATAAACTCAACTTGAAAGCCCAAAACCTCAGAATATGAACTTTTGTAAATTGTGTTAAACTTATGAATTTTTTAAATTGTATTAAACCATCTCTCTAAATTTTTTAAATCACGTCAAATGAAACTGGAATGCATTCAAAATGCAGGGAATCAAAATCTGTACTTTTTTTTTTTTATTAAATATACCCCCCACTTATAACCGCAAAAGTTCGAAGTAAATGTAAATTCCTCTCACATACCTACTCTCAAAAATAGGAAACGAAAGGATAAATTCATGTGATGTGATGCGGAAACTTCGTCTACAACTGTTATCATCACACATACCCGCGCATATGATATATTTACTCGCGAAAACAACTTTTGACATTGCACATACCTGTAAACGCTCAAACTACGTGTGAATTCCTCGCACATACCCATAAGTGCATTCATATATACTCGCGAAAGAACAAATAAAAGTATAGATATACCCGCAAGTGCGTTCATATCGATACCTTAGCGCACAGGTCGGCTATGTCCACTTTTCCCAGTTTTGAGAAAACGAGGAAAGAAGTTTTTGACTTCTCAGTACTTTTTTCGTATTGAAGTGATTTGGTTGAAAGTTGGATTTTATTGAAATTTAAACATTCCCGAAGGAGTTATTAGCAACCCGAATTAAAGATGTTCGAAATTCAGCCCAAAATAAATTTTTGAATTTTTTTTTTGGACATAGCAGAACAGTGCTCTTATAATGAACATACTATGGACATAGCTTTGGACATAGCGGAATAATGCTCTTATATTGTTGCAATCACGGACATAGCCTGCATTAATTTTTCAATTGTCTCTGTTTCTTGGCTTTTAATTTTATTTTTCAATGATTTGGTAATACGCGAATAATTCTTAAAATGCCTTACTAAAGTATATTTTTCAATAAAAATTGGCAAAAATACATTTTAAAAATGGGCAAGAAAATTAAATTTAAAAAAATGAAAGAAATACAATAAAAAGTTGAACTTTTCGATTTTTTTTAAGAGAATAATCAAGCTTACGAAGATTTAAACGTCGTCTGGATTGTAATCTGTCTTCCATGCAGGTTCGTCAACTGCTTCCTTACTCGCATTTAAACTTCTATAGAACTGCGTGTACTGGGATGGAATGACGCCCGTTTATATCAAAGACAGTAAATCCTTTTTCTTGGCAATCGAAATGTCGAATGTCTTTTTGTACTTCTGCTTCAAGGAAACTAAACTCCAATCACGCGCATAATTTGTGCGTGCTGGTATACTAGTTTAATTTAATATTAGGTTCATTTTTTAATGGAACATATACAACAAATCAAGAAAAAAAAATCTTCACTTTATTAACAAAGTTTTGGTAACAAATGTAATAGAAAAAAAAAACTTAAAATGTTATAATGTAAAGTGTGCTGTTAAAAAAAAAAAAAATGGACTAACTACAATTCGTAAAAAAAAAGCAAGCCAATCGTGGTGTTCATGCGGATTCCCTGATGTTTTTCAGAGGATGAAAAATTAAACAGAACTATTATGCCTCACTCTACATCATCGCTTCCATCTCCACCATCTTCTTTATCGCTACTACAGTCATCTATGAAAAGAAATTATATTTTGGCATCTGCTAGGTAGGTATCTACGCATACCTTAGTACATTGCATAATTCAATTTACTTTATTAATTTACATTTTGTTCTTTTGAATCAAATTTGCACAGCTTTTTTTATATCCTTGATTGCTGCATTTTCGTTTTCATCAATCGACGCCTGTGCTACAACACCTACAAAAAGATATTTAGTATCATTATCAATAAAGTATAAGAAATAAAAAAAAGAACAAAAAAATTACAGGCAAATGTTTTCATCAATCGTTTTTTGCACAAGTTCTCCTTTTTATTACGCCCTGTAAAATTTGCTTCGAGTGTCAATTCTAGGGAAAAAAGGAACCGAATTAACTTCACAGTATTTTCATTTGCAGAAGACAACACATCAATTCTCTCTTTCAAAAAGTATTCCTAATAAAAAAAAAAAAAAAAAAAATGCAGCAGGAAGTAAGAAAACACTGATAATCTAATTTGGTGAAAGAATGCTACAAGCTCCATTACTTAATGTTATTTCATGATGTATGATTAATGAATAAATAAACTATTCCTACATGCGCAAATATGCAATATTAAATTCTTACCTTGGTTAATAGCTTCTAAATCCGGGAATTCATCATTTTCACGTGAACATTTCTACAGAGAATAATCAAGTTATTCAGAAAAACTCCTTTTAAAATGTAAAAAGTTGATTTTTATCAAAAGTGTAGTTTTTAAAATTGAATATAATGGCTAATGAAAGAGGAAAAACATTTTTTGAGGGAAAATTAAATCAGTTTTTATTTATAAGTTTTTATATTTACATATTGGAGTTGGACTTTGGAGTATTTATTTTTATGTGTTCACTCCCACGCCCCAAAAAGCTCAAAAATTTCTACTCTTCAAAAATTTTGAAGAGGGGGAGCCAGTGTAAGGGCGAGAAAGAGCGTGAGCAAAATTTAAAGAGAGAGCCTAGAGTAAAGAGCCCCAATTATAAGAAAAAGGAGAAGAGTCAAAGAGTGAGGGCAATTTTACTTCAAATTTTCAAAAGAGCAAGAGAAGAGCGAGAGCCTTTAATGCCTAAAAGTAAAAGAGTGAACAAGAGTGGGAACACTGAAAACACGGCACTCACATCACTGGTTTTTGGGGAGGGAGTTGTATTTTTAAAAAACAATCAAAATGAAAATCGCGTTGTAAATAATAATGTTTTTCTTGGAAATTCAAAACAGGCTTACATAGGATCAAAAATTAAAATTCCCTGAACAACGTACTTTAATTATAAACGGATTTTTACTCAAAAGCTTCTTCTCACGAAATTCAAGTTCCTTTATAACTCTAAGCATTAATTTTTATTTTGTTTTTTTAGTAATGAAAAAGTTCGAACTTTTACTATCTTCTACACAGTTGAGAAATCCGAGAATCAAAATTCTATGGAAAATGACATTTCATAATTAACGAATGTTTACTCAAAAGCTTCCTCACACGAAATTTACGCTACTTTACAACTCGGAACATTTAGTTTCATTTTTTCCAAGTTATTTGAGAAGGTAGAAAATGAAATTCCAAATTTTTATCATTTTACTACTGAGTTGTAGGTAGTATAAGTATTCCACGTTATCAAGGTCCTAATTCTTGAGTACTCTAAGCATTTCTTGAAAATTCGATTTTTTCATCATTAGTAACCTCCCACCCTCCCTTAATACTTATATTGAGTAAAAAACTTTATATTATAAAAATTCTGTAATTCTACATTACGTATGGCACAAATGGATTACATATGATTACTTGACTGTCTTAGCACATTTGAATTCCGAGTATTATTCTTTTTCTTTTTGCGATTCTCATTGTTCATGAGACTTCAATTATGACCAACATACGTGACCTTAATACATATATATAAGAAGGAAATTAATGATAGGGAAGGAATTGCATTGAGTACATACTAGTGCCTTCTCGCCCCTTCGGGGCTCGCAATAAAAATTAAATAAAGAAAAAAAAGTCATTTTATCAGACAAGTACTACTACATTCCAAACTGCACAACCCAATTTATTCTTTTTATTACCCCCACCAAGAGTTCTTCTTTACACCTTTGTATACTTGCCATTTTAAACAATTTTACAACTTTACCCTTACTCTTGCCTATGTACAAAGCTTTTATTGAAATTTATTACCTTTTTTTCCTTTTGTATACCTGCTATCCTTTGTACTTTTTATACATGCTACTCGAAACAATTTTTGACTTACCATTGTGCATGTACAAGGCTTGTATTAAAATTTACAACCTTTTTTCCTTGGTGTACGTGCTATCCTTTATATACCTTTTATACCTGCTATTCAAAACAAAGATGCGCGCGCATCTCAAAACCGATTTCATTTTGATTTTAATATATAGAGAGATATATAAGAAGGAAATTAATGATAGAGAAGGAATTGCATTGAGGTATTAGATTTTTTGTTTTCAGCTCAAACCTATATACTTGGGTATAAGTACAAATACAATATTATAATATTGAAGATAACAGTATGAGTAGTCATTTTTTAGATTCAGTTTTTTTTTTTTTTTTTTTTAATTTATTTTACCACTTGATGATAATAATTATTTATGCCTACTCACCTTAGAAGCTCTTAACGTAGTTAAACGATTTCGCTTTCTCGAATGGATGTTACTAAAAGTGGTAAATGTTCTCTCGGTAGCGGAACTCGAAACTGGGGCAGTTAGTATCTTATAAGCAATTTTGCTCAGTGTAGTACTAGAACATAAGACTTTCCACCAAAGTGATGGTGACATTGAAGTATTCTCCTATAGAAATGGTTTCTTGAAAAACCCTTCTTGTGCTCTATAATTTGCCATATCGAGAGTAATCGTCATTTCATTTCTATTTGTACTTCCTATTTAAGAAATAAAATATTCATCAGTTAAAGGTTAGAACCAACTTAAAACTTTAGGTAATGATTTGAAATTTAAATGCAGAATTGGTAACTGTGAACACAATTTTAAAAATAGAAGTATAATTATCAAATATGAAAACGTTATACCGTTTACTTGAAAATTTAAATGATTGAAATTAATGATTTTCTTTTGAGAATTTAGTGTATAAGTAAACTATAATATACATAATATTTAGGTAAACAAATTACCAGATGAATCCATAACCAGGGCTGTAATAACGGATCGTGTTTCGTTCTGTTACCGTTTCGGTATCCGTTCTTGAGTCATTCCGTTATGTTCCCGTTACGTTACGTTCCGATTTTGATGTTCTGTTACGTTTCATTACGTTACGTTCCGTTCCGTTCCATTCCATTCCATTCTTTACCCCTTTTTTTTAGTACAAGTTAGAGTCTCGTCTTTTTTTTCATGTTTTTTTTTATTGATGATAGTAGTGGTAAAAAATTTAAAATTTAAAAAACATTGAAAATCAAACAATAAACATTTAAACAATGACTCAAAGTTGCAAATAACACAATGCACTGAGCAGTTTTGTCATTTTTTTTTCTTTTTGAAGACTGATTGATGATTGATTGAGTTATTTTGAAAACGTTTGAGTCACTTCATAGACACTCAATCAGTTTAGATTACAGTCAGGGTGGAAATACTCAGTCACTTTGTGGTTCACTAAAGTTAACGGTTAGCGATCGAGTTACCATACCCTGCTACAAATTCATAATTCTACTATGGTACTAGGTATTAAATTAATTGAAAATGATTAAATTTGATTTTCACATAAAAAAAATGTACATTACATTGGGCTTAGAAAGTAGGAAGCTAGGAACAATTTTGCCAGCATTCAAATTTCAAAAAATGAAAACAATGTAAAATAACGGAACACTAACAATTAATCCGTTACGTTCTGTTACGTTCCATTCTAAAAAAATTTCGTTTCGTTACGTTATGTTCCGTTCCATTACTAAAATGAAACAATTGGCCGTTGCGTTCCGTTACCGTTATTACAGCCCTGTCCATAGCATTTAAGCATTTTGAAACATCGTGAATTTACTCCGTAGCGCTTATCACTTCATCTTCACTTAATAAAGTTCCTTTATTAGCTGGATCTAAGAACACCGCAGTTAAATGGATTGGTTGAATAAATTTCTATTTACACGACATAAATTTTTTTCTGAAAGTTCGACGGTTGTTTCCCAGGTAAAAACATTTTTCTAGTTCAATTAGAACAGTATTCCAAAGCTCATTTACTTTCATATAAATCTCGTGAACATATAACTTATCACCTTCATCAGAAATTGGTTTCAGAAGTACAAAACTACTCTCTATCTTACACCAAAAATTTGGGTCTAAAATATTTCTTTTAACGTCATCTTGAATGACTCCTTCAATTCTAGGATTGATGGCTATCCTTTGAAGCGAAAATTTATTAGCTAACATGCTCTTCAATGAACTCGCCATACTACCCCATCGTGTTTTACCATGAAGTTTTAAAGAAATATCTGGAGTATTATCACCATCATGAATGGTTTTCTTAGTTTCTGCTAATAATGCTTACAAGACGTGAGAATTTTTGACATGATTACTCCGTTCATATCTTGCAAAAGAAACTCGTTTAATTTAGGTAATTGAATTATATCACCACAAACTAGGTTTAATGTGAGGTCAATGCATCTCAAAGGCTGTACATAGGGAAATGCTTACTTTACCAATTCAAAAGCTTTCTGTATGTTTGAAGCATTATCTCCTATCAAGCCAAAAAACTTATCCGCATCATATGAGTTGAAAATTTCAACTATTTCCTTTTTCAAATCAAGTCAGTTTTTCATATGGATATATATCATATCAAATCAAAATGATTTATATCGATATAATATCAAAATAAAAAACGCCATTTTTGTATATTTTTTCACAAGTTTTATTTAAAACAAAAAATTTATAATAGGCCTATATTTTCTTCACATCTTCAGGATTTAGAAGGTTTATGTTTTTGTTTAGAAACACAATTTTTTCTAAATTTGAGGTGGAAAGTCGGCTCCGTTAGTGATGCTGGGTGTAACCTGCAGCAGAGAAGACCGCTTCAGAAGCCACACTAGTAGTTGGCACAATGAGATATTTCAAGGCTGCTTTCTTTATAAATTCGCCAACAAGTGTGTCTGGTTTATTTAGCCAGAATCTGATAGGATCCGTGCCATTAAGTTCTTCAGCAGGTGCCTCCAAGTAATATTGTTAATTTCAATTATCACATCAGACAAACGAGGTTTCGGATTTGATGGGATATTTCGATTGTTAAATTTATTTTTCGTGAAAAAACTACATAGTTCTGTAAAAGAAATATAAAAAGAATCGAACAATGCAGATTAAACTTATGGGTAAATTTCGAAATCGATTTAAAATTTTACTTGGAATCTTTTTTAGGCACTCGGTTGTAGAATTAGAACCAGAACTGTTAGCTGAAAATTCAGTGGGTGGAGATGGTTCAAATTCGTTTGGAAAACTAGATACAATTTCATTTTTCAACGTTTCAACAGCAACTATATATTGTTCTACATTAATAAAACCACATTCTTTAAAACGAGGATCGAGTAACGTAGCCAGTCTATAACAAATGAAGCGAATTTAATCAAAATTGTATGGATTATAATTCATGAGAACTCAAAAATTTTAAAAATACATACTGTGTAGGTCTTTGAGATTCGTAAATAAACAGGCAATTGGAGTTGTAAATTTAGATGTTAATACACTAGGACGATCAGGATCTTCTATACTTTGCTGTATACCTTTGATAGTTGGAATTATCGCGCGAGCTCGCGCTCAGATATCTGGTTGCTGTTTCAAATGGTTCTAATTTTTGAACTATTTCTGGTAATGCTAAAAGTTCATCTGCTGACAAACTTGGAAAAGATGGAGATTGCTTTATTTTTGGTTTTACTCCATGAATAACGACGATTATCTCATTAATACGTTTCAGCATAAAAAAAGGTGGAGTTCCACCTTGTCGAAACCTCTTGAATGAAATCAGTGCACTTATGATTAGCCTTTTTCAAGTCTTTACGGAGCAATGCCTATGATTTACTGCTGCTGTTAAAAAACATAACCATTTTTTTACACTTCCAGATGATTGAATAAACCGACATATGTTCAGGCGGAAGTTCATTTTCAATTTCTTCGTTTAGAGCCCTGTAGGAAACAAAACAACAAATATTGTTTAATAGCCTGGATACTTTGATAAAAACGAACGTGTTTTGAGACGTCACATTTTTTTTTTTTTTTTCGCAAAGAACTTATGAAAAGCGAATATTCGCGAATATTCTTGAAAATTCTCCAATGTTCGCTCACGCGAATATTCGCCTGCTATCTCGGGGTAAAACATAGTTTTAATAAAAATAAATAGCTTACATATCTTTCAAACTCTCACTTCCTGGTTGTATCGTTGACACTGCATTTTTACCCAATTTGCTCCTGGTATTTGTCCCCCTAGTAGATAAAGACACTGAATTTAAAAGGAAGTGGTTCACACATAACCTGCACTCTAATGTTAAACGCTTATCAAACTCTATAGAGGCATTTTCATCTCCGATGCAGTTATGGCAGAAATCCACCCACATCTGGCGATTTCTAATATTTTGAGGAAACCTAAAGGAAGGAAAGAAAGAAAGAAAGAGAGCATTATTTGAAGATGGACAAGGCTCGAGATTAACAAATTCATTACTTACTTGAAAAAGAGTGCTCCGGGTTGGCAGCATAAAATATATGATAATTTCTTCATTATTTATAACTTTAAAACTTTTTTCTGGCTAATTGCTAATAAAATTGCAAATTAGGCCACTATATGAATGGCGGGAAATGTGTATTGCTTACAACAAAACCGTACTAGTGAAAACTAATTATAAATAGGATATACCAACCTTTTAAACATCTTCACTCTTATTGTTGGACATTCGATTGGCAATACGTTGTTTTACTTCTGCTCTTTTAGACTATAAACAGGTGTATAAGTTTATAATAAAGCTATGTAGGTGTGTGAGGATGTAAGTAAATAATTATACGTACTGAATCGACGACAAAATTGAATTTAAAGGAGCCAATTTGCCACCACGATTTTCTAAATTATCAATCTATACGGACATATAGATACAATATAAGCTTGACGTAAAAAATCTATTAAAAAATTCGCTCGAGCAAATTTCACCACCGAGTCCGCCTCGTCACACCCGCCCGCCCGTCAAAAATATTTTAAAAATCAAATTACGAAATATTTCAATGAAAATGACGTAAAAATTCATCAAAAAATTCGCTCGAGCAAATTTCACCACTGAGTCCGCCTCGTCACACCCGCCTGCCCGTTAAAAATATTTTAAAAATCAAATTACGAAATATTTTAATGAAAATGACGTACTGACCAAACACAATAAAATTATTTATTTCAACGAAAAGCTAAATCAGAATCGATCTGATCAAAGGTGATCAGATCAAATCACAGGTGCTTTCATTTAAATCATTTCATGACTCAAATCAGATAAGGCCATCCGTAACATCTAGTTAGGTCTGATTTCATCAGGAGAGACTTGAATATTTTGAATTTTTTCATCTAAACTTGATTAAGTATTCTTTCCTCAGTACGAAACTGCGACCTTAATTCACACTATTGACATCAAGGTCTCAGTTAGCTTCAAATACGAAGGAAATTTGTGGTGTTGAATGGGCTTTCGAAATTTCAACCAAACTAATCGTTTCAGAACAAACTACGAAAAATGTATTTAAAAAAAAAAAATCAATGAACCTAAACTCCCCAGAAAGTGGTCGTTTTCAAAAATACGACTAATAAGAGACTTCGATATTGACATTTTAAAATTTAATTTCTCTCCCCTCGCCCTTAACTTGCAACATGCATGTAATAAATAATAACTTAAAATAACGCGGAGACGTTTAACCTCTTCTCTATATTTTGTCGCTTTTGCAATGGCCTCTTCTTTCTCTTTCATTAGATTTACAATCTACATCAATAGGAAAACATTTACTGCGTGCTTCAGTTGCAGTATAGTTACTTCACACAGCACATTATATGTATAGATAGGTAAAACATTACTTACATCATTAGATAATTCATTAACTTTAACACGCAGTTCGCGAATTTCCTTTACAATTTCACTAATATAACAATTAGGGCATGTGTTGGAAATGCACTCAATGGAATGGATAATTCGCTGCTATTGTCGGACATTATACATTTAAAAAAAACACGAGAAAAAAACGCCTAACATATTCCGCACAAGAACACATGTGCACGCACTTTCGTTGTAATGTGTATAAGTACAGCAATAGTATGAAAAAACGTGGACTCGGACTAAATCACTAGTATAGAAATTTCGATGTTCGAAGAGTATAGAAATTGAAAATCAACGTAAACAGTTAAACGCGAGTAAACAACACAAATTACAATCCACCGATCAAAATATATGTATTTTGTTCTTTTATACCTGTATAGTGACACTAACCATATAACCAACATCAACGCAACTCGTTACATTAGCAGCGCACCAATATAAACAGAAGAGTAACACTAACACATAACCCTATAACATCGTTCTAAAAAATCTGCGCATGCGCGAAGAGTAACACGATAGATGGTTTTACCAACGAATTAACCAGCATTCTTACACGCAGAGCGGATTTCCAAGCGGAATATAAAAATTAAAATTCCGTTCGATGAATTTTAGAGCAACTTTATGAGCAGTTATAAACGTATAGCAGATTTCGGAGCTATAATATAAGCGGAGTAAAAAGTTAACGTAAATTAAGACGGATTGTTGAGCAAAAATACATCTTTTTCGGTAGAAAAGCGGATTTTATCCCCGTTTTCACACCTGTTTAGCGGATTTTTCCCCAACTGGGAATAACCACAAGGATCAAGGGGAGATGGACTCAAAGGTATATGTACAGGAGGGCAGGCAGAAGTAGCAAGATGTAGGTAAGCTAGAAGGAATAGACTGTGTGATCGGAGGGCAATTACTGATTGATGAGAGATTAAAGGGTATTTCATCACATCTAACGCTTTCAAATAGGAAACGAAAAGTTGATTTATACAATCTGCGCATTGTGGAACGCGATACACTGAAAATGTAACCAAAATAATCATCCATAAATTTGTATATTTATGTATATCATTATACTTCTGCATCGCGATCACATTATATCAGAATAATACCTTCTCCTCTCCACCTATAGCGACGGCAATAAGCTGTAGAACTCATCTGTTTGTACGAAGTTTCCTATATGAAATAAAAGTGGAATATTTGTACACTGTAGGTGGTAAGATATGTACAAACTTTTTGACCGAATTTCAGTTTTTATACCACCTGTTTTAACAATTTTTAATTTAATACCTTTTAGAGAATTTCTAAACATTACAAATCATTTCTTAATTTTATTATTCCTTTTATAATTATGTATTAATCATTTCAAATTCGAAAAATAATTTTTGAAAAAATTGCTCAAAAAAAAGTATAAATAAAATAAAAATGAAAATGAAGTGCTAAACTTCAAATGGGTTATGATAACTTGGTACAAAGAAATAAGTTACTGTTACTTAAAAATTTGCCTTCCGAAAGTGATCAATTTTTGTTAATGAATTTTTCCACTCTGTATAAAATCTTAAGAATTTTTCATTAAATTTTACGAAATCCATCTCATAAATACTTCCTTTTTGTTCGCTGTATTCAAGAATGTGACTTAAAATAAATGTAAAATGGCTGAGCTCTAGGTTTTCACCTAAATCCTACTTAGGTAACTGCTTCTAGAGAAGGGTTTAGAATCCGACAATCAAATTGCAAATATGCCCAAATATTCCTCAAAATAATAAATATTGTATATTAAAATTTTTGCTAAATTCCGGAAAAAATACGCTCAACTTCATTGAGTTTTGCGGGGAAAGAATGGAATTGAACGGCAGCTGTGAAAAATCAAAATAGAAACGAAGAAACGAAAATTAGTTAGTCTAATTATGGGTGCATATGTTGCAGTACGATCATAATAATTTTTATTTTGAAAACCACGAATTACTAATCTTGCTTTATAAATGACTTTATTGTCTATAGTAATCTTTTTTCGAAATACCCATTTAGAAGTGAGAATATTTGTAGATTTTATAGAGTTTCTTTTTACAAGATCCCAAGTATGATTTTTAACTATTGAATTGAATTCATCTTGCATAATAATTTTTATCTTGAAAACCACGAATTACTAATCTTGCTTTATAAATGACTTTATTGTCAGTAGTAATCTTTTTTCGAAATACCCATTTAGAAGTGAGAATATTTATAGATTTTATAGAGTTTCTTTTTACAAGATCCCAAGTATGATTTTTAACTATTGAATTGAATTCATCTTGCATAATAATTTTTATCTTGAAAACCACAAATTACTAATCTTGCTTTATAAATGACTTTATTGTCAGTAGTAATCTTTTTCCGAAATACCCATTTAGAAGTGAGAATATTTGTAGATTTTATAGAGTTTCTTTTTACAAGATCACAAGTATGATTTTTAACTATTGAATTGAATTCATCTTGAATTGCAGTTTTCTAATTTTCAGAATCAGGGCCAGTTATAGCTTCTTTGTAACTTAACAGATCACTTTCTAAATTTAGCACTTCAATAAAATCATTATCTTTTTCATTGAAATAATCTACCCAATTGCATTCTGTTAAATTTATAGATTCTAAGGGTAGAGTTGCCTAATATGGACCACATTTTTGTTTTCGAATGCCTACGACGCTGCAATAGAGATAAAAATAAGGTAAATGGCTCAAAATAAAGCTAAATCTATCTACTTTAAGATTCCAAAAGCTAAAGCCCCTCGCAATTTTGGAAGTTGCCCAAAAAAATTTTTTTCTGAAAAGTGAGAAAAATGAAAAAGTGAAAATTGGGTTCTTAATATGGACTACCCCAAAATTGGTGTCCCTAATATGGATTTTCGCCAAATTAATGCAAATAAATGTGGATTAAAGTCGTAAATAGAATTATATTTCAATAAAGAGTTCTGAAATCAAACAAAATTAAAGTTAATTGAGGCAATAAGAGCACACATATCGATCCTTATTGACGCATTCGTCTATGGCCGCGTCACAGACCTCGTGACACCAAGTGAAACATTGACTGCATCTAATCCACTTTTGTCCATGCTGGTCCAAAGAGTATCGCCATCCGCAAAACTGGCATTCCGGATCGTCTTCGCTGAAAACGTCTCTATCGTCGGATTCATTATCCTCAGCTTGTAATTCTCTTTCGAAGTCGCTGTCACCACTTGATGATTCCAGGCTTGGAGAACGAGGCTTCTTTGCTCGTGTTGTTCTTTTAGCTGCTGATTTCTTCTCCGTTTCTTTTTTTCTGTTTTCTTTTTCTTAGCGGGGTTTTTTTTCAGTTTCGGTTCGTCTTTCTTCTGTTTAGCGGTTTCTTTTTCTACTTTTTTGGCCTTACGCTCTTCAAGCCTTCTGTTTTTTGCGATCTCCTTTTCGTTGCGCAAGGCTTCAGCACGTTCGAGAAAATTTTTGTAAGGCGATCCGGATATGATGGTTGCTTTTTGACGCCTTTTATTTTCGGGCGCGGGTCCGATTTTTGGAACTGGTTGGATGTCTTCGGGCGAAACGTGAGTAGAAGAAATCGGCGACGGTGTTTGACCTGATTGGATGTCTTTGGGAGAAATGCGAGGAGAAGAAATCGGCGACGGTGTTTGACCTGATGATGCTGGAGTCGATGGTTGCAAAGTCAATGGCGATGGCTGCGAAGTCCCTTGTGAAGTTGATGGTAGGGCTGTCGATGAAGCTGACGTACATGTCTGGCTCTGCTTTGGATCTGTTATGTCTTTGATCAATTTCGGATCATTTATAAAAGCGTGCTGATTGTATGGTAATATTCCCGTTCTTCTGAAACCGCTCTTTGCGATCTTAAGCGTAGCACATTGCTCATAAGCCGCGGTGAATAACCTTCCAATCGAATAGTAGGTAAGAATCCGTCCTCCATGCGAGTCCATCCAATTCTCTACTTCATGGGCGTAATAGGTTTTGAACGCTTTCATAAATGACACATCGAGTGGCTGAGTTTTACCACTCGTGTGTGGTGGCAAAGACACAATAGAGACATGATGCTCCCGAGCGATGTAAATTATATCGAGATTTCTTGTATGCGAATAATGTCCATCTAACACAAGGACCGCCGGATTCTGCTCATTAGCATTGATGAATTTAACAAAGCTGTTAAACCACTGTGTAAAAAGTTGCGATGTAATCCATCCAGATTTTGAATACGCTGGTATAGCTTCATCTGGTAGGTTTTCAGCGAGGTCGGCTTTTCTATTCTTTCTCGGAAAAATAACCATAGGTGGGATGAAACATCCGGATGCCGACATGCAAAGAACCACTGTGATTAGCCCACCACGTTCTGCAGACGATAACTTATGGACTTCTCGTTTACCTTTTAATGTGAGCACCTAATTTAAAAAAAGCAAAAAAAAAAAAAAAACGTTCAAATTATTACGTAAAAGAAAACAAGAAAAATTTTCAATTTGGCAAATCATTTCATCTTACTTTTTCCGAGGAATGCTGCACAATCGTTATCCCCGTTTCGTCCACATTAAATATGCGGCTAGGTTTAAACTCGACTTTTGCTAGTTCAGGTTTCAGGACATCAAAAAATCGTTTAATATTGCTTTCAGTGAACGCCTGAGCCCTCGCAACGCTAATTCGCTGAGGGCGTCTAAAAGACAGGAAAGGATGTAATTTTAAAAAAGATTTCAGCCACTTCCTTCCTGCAATATTGTTTTTCTGCGAAAATGGGTGACGAATGTTGTTTCTCATCGCCAGCTGAAATGCCAACCTATTTTTAAGACAGAAAAGTTTTCGATTTTGTTAAACTTTCTATACTATGAACAATTGATCGATGAATTGAATTAATACAAACCTTCGAACGTCTTTTCGTCTCAAACCGAAGTAGGTCGCTTCCATTTTTAAACAATATTCGACTAGTTCGTCTTCCAATTCTGCACTGAACACCGATTGACGTCCCAAATTCGTTTCAAAAACCATACTGCTTGTACGAGCTGGCTGTTTCGGATCAATATTCTAATAGAAAAATCAAATTCAAGGTTGTTTATCATCAATCAAGTTGAATTAATGTTTGAAAACACTTCGAATTGAAAGAAATGTAATGCTCACCTGGTCGTTTGCCTTCTTAACATATCGTTTCAAGGTGGTACAAGGCACTCCGTGTAATTTTGCTGACTTCTGGAAACCATATTCTTTATTTCGGACAGCGAGAATAGCAGATACCATATTTATTTTGGACCATTTTGCTCTCTTTTTCGACATGACTGTAAAAAACACACACGTAAATATGTAAACAGTGTGAATTCTACAGGTGGTCCATATTTGGGCAACCCATAACTTTTCGATTTGATCAAAATTTAGCTGAACTTACTTTCAAATTAATTGAAATCTGATTATCGATCATAAAACTACGCACTGTTCTCTATTAAAAGAAAAAACTAGAAAATAGACCACGTTTAATTCAATTGTCGAAATATTCACTTGAAATGTGACCATAAAAAATTTTTGGCTCATGTATTTTCGTTTTTTCTTGATAACTTCGCGAGTTTTGGCTTTAGAGTTGAGATTTTAGGCTTCAACTGTTTTTCTTTGAAAAACGGATATGAAAAAATTTTTTCCCGATTTTTTCTGGCATCACCGGATGAAAGAGGCACGTGGTCCATATTAGGAACGTGGTCCATATTCGGTGCCCCTACCCTTACTAATTTACTAGGGGATTTTTCAATTGTTTCACTCCAAAACTCATTTTCTTTTTCACTCCCTTCCTTTTCCAAAACAGATTTTTCTTTTGGTTTATTAAAAATATCACCATTAACTTTACTTTTTATAAAATCTACATTTTTACTTTTTATAAATTTTCTTATCTCAGGAATAAAAATCATATACGAATCTTCATTGCAACCAACTAAGAAACCTCTAATTGTTCTTTCTTCAAATTTTGCTGAAAGAGTATTTTTCAACACATGAGCAATACAACCGAAACGCTTTATGTATTTTATTATACAAGGTTTTTGTACGAAGAAAGTATACGGACATTTTCCAGATAGTTTTCTTAGGAGTTTTATTATGAATGTCTACTGTATACTGAAGTGCCCAAGCCCACATATCCTTAAGAAAACCAGAATCAAAAATTAAACATCGAATTAATTTTTGCAAACTAAAATTTAATCTTTCAGACGTTCCATTTAGATTTGGAGAATAAGGTGGAACAGGATTCAAATTAAAATTTTCTTTCTTACGTAAAACTTTCATTTCTTCAGTCAAATACTCTGTACCATTATCTAAACGAAATTCTTGAATTGAGGCATTTTGACCTTTAATCTAACGTATATTTGTAAGTAATTTTGAAACAGCGATATGTACAGTTGTTTTATCTGGTAAAGGATATGCCCATACATACATTGTAGCATCATCAGTAAATGTAATTATATAACGATTTCCATGTTGAAAACTGCTGGGTAAAATAGGGCCCATTACATCAGTATGAATCAATTTTAGAGGCTCCGAATTTCTAAAACACACTGTAATACACCCTTTCTTAACAGCTTTAGCTTGGAAACAGATTTCGCAATCTTGAATATCATTTTCAAAAACCACATTTTTTAATTCGGGAATATATTTTGAAGCAGCTTGTAAATAGGTTTTCGAAACATGCCCTAATCGAATGTGCCAAACCAAACCTTTGCTTATTTTTATATTTTTCCCACCTGTTTTATTCGTCATTCCAGAAACTTCCTCAAATGAATTTTTTGCATGATTAAAGTCGATATTATTCTCAGTGAAACTTACAAGGGTTTCATTATTATCTGAATTTTTACTAATTGCTCGATCTAGTGATCTAGCGTAAGTATACTATTACGCTCCTCCGTAGGCTCGTTTGTTGCAAGTGGTTTTGTAGCATAATTATGCTCCTCCCCTACAGCAGCATTGAAACTACGCGTTTTTGTGTACGGTTTTTTGGCAAAATACATATTGCACGTACAGTGATGGTGGTACACTTCCGGCGAAATATCGCCACAGGGTACTTTTTTTCGTCATTATTAGTTTATTGTTTATTACATTTACATTTATTAGTTATTACTGACGAAAAACAGAAAAAGTCGCTCAAAAAAAGCGTGGAAGAAAATTTTAATCAATTTGATGATGTTATGAACTTATGATGTGATAAACACAAGATTCACAGATTATAAAAAACAGAATGGTTTTAAAAAAAAATCAATGTTACCATCGTTCTAAGCGTTGAAAATTAATGTCAATCAATATGTCACACTGCTATATGTAAACATTGAAAAGTCGCACTTTTCACTTTTCCGGACCAACTTTTCTTTTCACTTTTCATGAAAAGAAAAAGTACTTTTCAACACTTTACTTTTCAAGGAACATCACTATTTTTAGGTACACTTTTTAGTTTGCTTTTGATGCACGATTCACAGTCGAGAATATCGTTAGTAAATATAACATTTTTTAATTCTAATATGTGATTTTTCAAAATTTCTAAATACGACTTTGAAATATGTCCTAATCTTTTATTACCAAAGTAAGCCGAGCTGATTTCTTAAATTTGGATGTTGATTTGCATTTTGCAACTCGATTAAATTATTATTTTCGTTATTAGAGTTATCTAATTTTGCTTTCTTCGAATTTTCAATATTTTGTATGGATGAGCTTTCTCGTTTTTTACTACTCCCACCATTTGTGAACTTTTCTGCATTATCAGCTGCGGCGACTTGAGAATAAAAGGTTTGAACACTTGAATCTGGAGTTAATTTGAAAGTAAGCCACCAAAGTTTATCTTTATATGGACCTTTCAATATGATTTTATTCGTGCGAAAATCTTTAATTGTTATACCTTTATTTGATAGGTTAATATCAAGACCCATTTCTGCGAATCGACTTGAAGATAATAAATTTTCACTCAACTCTTCAGAACACAGAACGTTATCTGGGTACGTGAAATTATTTCCTTCACTTTGTATAGAAATTGTTCCCCTTTTTTGAACAAATATATCAGAGTCTTTGTTTTTATTAGCTACAATTACTCGTTTAGGATTTTTTAAAAATTCGATTTTTGTGAAATAGCGTTCTGCGTTTGCTAAGTGCTGTGTAGCACTAGAGTCAGCAACAAAAGTAGGTAATATTGTTACCTGTTTCAATTGGTTTAATACGTGTGGTGAATGCAGAGTCATTTTCTATTCTTGGTTGGACATCTTCTTCAAAGTAATCGAATTCGTCATCGCTGTTGATTTTAGCATAGCGAGCGCTTGGTTTAGTCTTTGGTCTTTCAATAATTCGTTTTTGCGCATTCATTTTTGCATCGGGATTTTCTTTCTAGTAATTGTTCAATCGATGATCACGATTATTGGAGTGATTTGTATAGGTTTTCGAATGGATGTAATGAGATTTGTCGTAAGGTTGGTGTCTTGAAGGTTTGGCTGGGCCCCTTCTGTTATCAATTTTCCGCATTGGACATGATTTCGATTCGTGTTCGCTTGTTAGCTGCTTACAAAAATAACACATTCGCTTGCCTTGGTTAGGACATTCATTATTTCCGTGCCCTCTTTGTCCACAGCTGAAACATTGGAGCGTTGATTTAGCAAATAATGCCTTAGGTGCTGTTGATCTTGCACGCAGTTCGGATTATTTTTGTAACGCTTCTTCCTCCAACAATATTTGCTGAGCTTTCTCATATGAGAGCTTCCTTTCTTGCGCCCTGTCAATCACGATAATCTCTGGAAGGCTGTCTGAAACTGCAGTCATCAAGATTTTTTTCTTTCGACTATCTGACCAAGGTTCGTTATATTTTTAGACTTTGTTTAGAAGAGTATTTAATCTCAGTAGGAAGTCTCGGATGGGTTCTGTTTTTGGATTGTAGGTCATCGAGTAAATTTCCTTGAAGTAGGCTAGCTCACCAGCTACTATCTTATCTTCACGATAGTTTTGGATTTTTCGTATAATATTGATTGGTTCTTCTTCATTTTCAACCAATTGTAGGTGTTTTTCGTCAAGTCTTGACAAAATAATATTACGAACTACAGATTTTTTCCACTTTCTAGTGTGTCGATTCGTCAATAACATCTAAGGTATCATATGATTCTAACTCAGTTGAAGTCTTTCATACCAGCTATGAAACAAGACTTGGTCGGTGAGTGTATATGGAGGAGTTTGAAAACGAGGTGTCCCACGAATTGGTACATTTGAGTTTAGCATTTCATGTTGATTACCACTTCAGTTTTCAATTAATCCTTCCTTGAATGCCTTCAGTTCGTTCTGGATATATGTTTTCATGCTGTCGACTTCTTTCATAATAATTGTTCGAATAAGAGTTTCAACATCGCATTGATGAACATTTGTAGTTTCGTTTGATGCATCAAGATTGTTCACATTCGAATTATTATTAGTATTATTCGTAGTCGAATTGTTTTTCGAATTATCGTTCGAATTATCATTCAAACTATCGTTTTTCGAATTATTGTTCGAATTATCATTCGAATTTTTATTGTTCGTTGCATGCATATCGTTTTCATCATCAATCAAATCGCAATTCGAATTATGATTTTTATTACCTACTGCGCACTTGGATGATGTTTTAAGATGATTTCGTCGAGATCGTTTCTCGCGTTTTTTCATTTTCACAGCAAAATACTTTTCTGTATTCTGTATAGCACGTATACACCACAGTCACAAATAACAGTTGCTTTAGTTTTTAAAATTTTACTTGTAGATATAAACCACAGCTACTGCTACCATCCCTATTGACAAAGTTTGGCTGAAAAGTAAGCAAAAACGCAAACGTTTACGATACGCATACGCATGCGCGTTTTCGGACTTTTTGAAAAAACTGCTTACGTTTCAGCTTGCGAATAGTTGGCTTGAAAGTATATGTAAACGCTGACATTTCTACATGCTGAACTCTTTGCAGAAACGCTTGCTTTTTCACAGGTATACTGCATACTTTTAAGCTTTGGTGTGGGGTCGTAGGAAGGGATGGCTAATGGCAGCAGCGTCTTTTAAAAATAAATAAAAACAAATTGGGCTGCCATGCCTCATAACTAAATTTAGTTAGGCATACGCCTATTCGTTTGGGACAATATAGCTACTAGGTACTAGGGAATAATTTAGATTTTCATTACATCCTCTGAGAACACCTATCTCTGTAGATTGAACAAAGGAGTTTGCATCCTTGTTCGCCCCCTCGACTATTTGATTATATGGCGTGGCAACTGTCAGTGATTCAGGCATGCGAACCATATGACAACTCGCCGTAGAGTCTCCAATAAATGTGATTTGCCTACCTGCGTCCAGATTTTCATCAACTGACAGCTGCGCATCAGTGATAACTCTATTCAATTCTTCCTCATCTCCAATGCCTTCGTCGCCAAGTGTTGAAGCCGCCTACCAACCCCGCATTAAGTAAGAACGGGTAGACTCGATGAATTTATCTAAATCGTCTAGGAGCACACTGCGAACTGGGTCATAGAATCGTCTCGTTGGGTTTTCTTCTAATTCATTATCCCAATTTTCAACAGGTGGTAGTTTTACAGGTGACTGTGGACGTTCAGGTTCAGGAATGGGTTTTGGAATATTCTTTCGACTCTTCAGTTCTAGTTTTCCACTCGACTTTATAGGTTGACTCGACTTTATGGGTTTTAGAGGTGTTGAACTCGACTGAAGGTTCAGGAATGGGTTTTGGAATATTCTTTCGACTCTTCAGTTCTAATTTTCCACTCGACTTTATAGGTTGACTCGACTTTATGGGTTTTGGAGGTGTTGAACTCAACTGAGAGGTTGGCGGCAGCAACTGTTTTAATGCTGCTTTACTTCTCAGCGGTGGTCGATGTTTTAGTTTGACGGTTTCACATGAGTGGCCTCGACTTTGTACTAAATAAACTGGCGATGTAGTGATGGTCGGAGTAGACAGAGTGACTGCGACTGTGATTTTATCGATTGGCTGCGTAGGTTTAATCTGTGTAACGGGAATTGGCCAAGTGTTTGGTGGGTTCGGGAATGTAGACTGGGACTGTAGTTTTGGTAATGGTGGTGGTGGCGGTGGCGGTGTCGGACACTTTAGAATTGGCTGAATTGTGTGACTTACAGGTATACCAGGTAGAGCGCTTAGTTGTAGGTTTTGAATGGGAGATCGGTCCTGAGCTGATACTAGACTTAACGGTGCTGGTATAAGTACACTCGACTGTAACGGCGTTGGTATACTCGACTGTAATGGCATTGGTATACTCGACTTTATAGTTGTAGGTATCCGAAGTAATGGGGAGATTCCCAATGACTGCTCCATTACCAACATCTTTTGACGATATGGTATACCACGACCTCGACTGGTGCACATTTCTGGTTCTGCATTGGGCTGAGTAAGTAGTTGATAGTATTCTGTAGATAGTTGCTGCACTAACTCTCTTTCGCGACATTGTTCATCTTCAAGGCGGTGCCGTTGAAGTCGGCACATCCTTTCCATTTCGTTTAGTTTGTTGGCCTCCAATTCGACTACCGCGTACCTTGCTGTATATGCCTTTTGGAGTTTGAGTAATTTAAATTGTTTTGTAATTCCAAGTGATGTTTCCTGGACTGATTGACCTGGATTAGTTTGCAATTAGTCAATCCGTTTGAATTCATCCAACGGGATGTTGTTTATTATTCCTATCGTATCGATCGTTATTTTTCGACCACTTATTTTTATTTTGATTCCAGGGTTTTGAACGGTTTTTCACATACTGATGACCACCAAATTTGTTCCCTCGACTGCCACCATTGTTATTATATCGATTATTATGCCCACTTACGAGGCTGCCTCGACGATGAGGAATGATATTTCTTGTAATGACAGTCCCAACTTAGATGGCCAAACTTTTTGCAGTTATAACACTTGGATCCGGCTGGGTTGTTCATTCGGCCCGAGTATGTCCAAATTTGTTGCAGTTATAACACTCTACCCCTGACTGCGTTTAACTGTGAGGTTTTTTCCTTCCGAGATTGTATTCTTCCTCACTAGATGCCCGCTTCTCCCAGCGTTTGCGAGCTAAATGTGCGGTTTGAGTGGGCCTCCTTCGCCGGTTCGCTTCCGCTTCCTCCTTTAACAATTGTACACGAAGTTCATCGACTGTTAGCTTATGATCTTTTCCCAAGTAATCTACAAACGTGCGAATACCGGGGTATGTATCCCGCGTAGCGTTATACATTTGATCAAAATATTCATTTTCCCTGACTTTAATTTGCGCGATTAGTTCATACTCACTTTTAACCTGATCGAGTCGTTCAAAAAACAAATGTAACGACTCACCGCGATGTAACGTTAACCTATGAAATTCTGCTTTCAAGTCGCGCCTACTCCGATTATTTTCAATTCTCCATAAAGTTTCCAATTTTTCTAGAATGTCGTGTGCATTCTCTATTTTAATTGTTGAGGCTAAGTAACGGTTATGAAGGCGATTGATAATTAGTTGTTTTAGATGATGATTCTCTTTCGGCGTAAGGTCCTTTTTCTTTAAATCGATGTTCTTGTTTTTAGCTTCAAGTTCAAGAGCCGAGAGCCAGATATCAAATCGTTGTTCTTTTGTTAACTCAATTCCTTTGTAAGATGATCGTTCTGTAATCATAGATGCTGATGCCAACCTATCGATGGTTTCAGATAGCCGATCAATTGGTGTTGGCTGCGGATTCGGTTGATTATTCGATCGACTTTCATTATTAATAATTCTCCGACGTTTGATTTTCCAAATGGTTGTCACTTAATTCTACTCGACTGTTATCAGCATTTATGAATTCATCTCCTCGACTTTGACTTGACGTGTTTGATGAGTTATTTTCAGAAGTGGTATGAATAGACCTGTTCGTATTCCTCAACTCGTTTATGTTTCTCCTCTAAGACTTTCTCGACTCGGGTATATTCTTACTTATACTCGACGGTTTCTTATTTTGAGGTTGATTTGCCATTCCTGACTCCTTTTCCAATCTTTGGGTTTCTTTTTGAGTATTTTTGGTGAGGTGAGTGGAGGCATTTCTTATTTGATCGACTGTATTAATTTCCACGGTTATAATTTCTCGATTCTGGGTAATTTCATCCACTTGTTCGAAATCCTCGACTGTTTCAGGATGTAGTAAAGCTCGCCTAGCATTTTCCTGTTCATCACATTCATTTTCCGCAACTGTTATATCTTCGACCAAATTATTCACAGTAATTGTTTCTGAAGCTATAAGATCTGTACCAGTTAAGGTTGACGGAACACTCAACGTTTCATTTACGACCCAACCGCCCTTATTTTTTCGACGTTCATTTGATTTAGAAGTAGACTCGACCTTTTTATTTAAAATTGATATTGCCTCGACTGGCGGGGGATTTGGTTTTGTTAAATCAGAGCCCAGATTTCTACAATCTATCCGAAATTTTGTTATTAGTGGTGTATGCGCTGAGGTACGATTATTTAATGAACCCTGCGATATTCGCACGTAATATGTATATTCAGGTAAGCATAAACACAGAAAAACAGAAAAGAGATTAATCTCATAAATCCCATTATAAATTCGTCTGAACTACGACTTCATTAAAATAACTCCGGTTAATATACCTGCTCAGTGCCCAATTGACCACCTAAAATAGTTTGAGTAAGGACACTCAGATTAGATGACATTGATTTAAGTACCTCGACTAACGCTGTATCATTTCTTTCTCTATCTCTGGATCGACTAGAAGAACCTTCCTCCTCTCTATGTCGACAGTCTCTTCGTTCATGGTCATCATTTCTTTCCGAGCGACGAGAACTATCTTTACGATGGTGATCTCTACTGGAACTCATCTGAAATGTTTCAAGTATGTTAAGACTTCCACATCACAACTAGAACCTTGACTAGTCATGAGGCAGGATTTTTATATACAGGTTTCATTATATTATGGCAAATACAGGAAACTAATCTGGGAAAGATTCCTGCAACTTACTAATGGGCAAATCCTGGGATGCACAGCAATCCGGCCGTTTTCAGTCAATCGAATATTGCGCATCTCAAACCAGTACAACACGATGAATGAGAGAGCAATACTCGATGTTCGCGGATACTCCAAGAGAGTTCTGATGGAACCAAGATGATCTTACGCACGCAAAATTATCAAATAAATTAATGTAATTCTTTCGACTAATATTTCTTCGACTTCAGCGTTTGTGTACCTCATATTGTTCTATTTTATTTTTCACCGGTGCCTCGACTGTCGTTTTATACCTCGACAAACTCAATAAAACTCGACTTCATATAATTTGATTTAGAATAAACTCGATTTACCTCGACTAAATGCAATTCCACCACTTAACTTCAAATAAAAGTAAATATCATTATAACAGAACGCTGAGCTAAAATGTGTGTAAGGACTCTCATTTCTCCACCCGTCGACGGGCTTTTAATTGGCCATAAATCACCAATAATCGACTATAATATGTGTGATTTATATCAAGCGCAACACCAAAAGAATCAATATCTTGTTAATAAGCACGTAATTACTTCAGAACGCGACATAATGGCGAAGCTTTGAATGTGTGTAATATAAAGATAAGTTACCTTACCAGGATTTTGGCTACAGTATCCAAGCGACTTTATTAACTGAACAATTTATTTAAATAAAAGGAAAAACCTGGACTATTTGTTTCCACTCCACTTCACCTACGACGCACATGTGGCGTCGGCCGCTCACGAACACGAGTGCGCTGCTACCATGTTAGAGTTGTAATTAAGCTACACGAATAATAAAACCAAAAATGAATACCTTAATCAAAGTCTGTATTAAGTAAGTACAAAAAAATATCTATATCAACACAAAAAGTAAATGTAAAAATGAACTGTAGATAAAAAGAAAAGAACAAAATGCAGTCTTCTTCGTAACAGGTAAGGAACAGCAATGTGCAGTCTTAAGCGTCCAAAATGGCTACCTCTCCTGATGAGGAGAGGTGTCATGTGACCTCGTGATGTCACCTTTCCCCGCTCTCCTGACATTACCGATCTTTAAAACCAAATTTTATGTGGATTAACCAACCCAAGTCGATGTCATTTGATCGTCTGAAATTTAGAATCATTCATCTGGATTATCATGAAATAGAATTTTGATTATGTTTATACTGGAATCAAATTACAAAATTTTTCACATTAAAATAATCTTTACACTCATTAATACACATAAAGTCACATACATCTCTTCGGTTACCGAACTTTATTCTGCCTTAGAACCGCATCTTTCGGAATCACAAATAAATAAACTGATCCAACAATTCTCACGCAAATAATTTTGCATTGAATCGATGCGATTCCAAAACAGAATAACATTTAAGTTCGTATGTTAGTTCACATTTTTGGGAGTTAAATATATTGCAATTTATATAAATATCATGCATGTGAATAACTACACATCTCTACTCACTTCAAATTAATTGCAATTACGTTTTATCAATTATGTATTCCTTTCAGGAATTAATTTTGTCGAAATTAGGATTAAATCATTTTTGAATAAATGATCGTTGCATTGGTGATTTTTTCGAATATTAACCACTCAAGCACTTATTCTTTTCGACATATACTGTTTTCACAGTAGCTAGGTTTATTTCCAAAAAACCTTGGAAAAAGTTTCTGGTTGATGTCGTTCAACCATCCAACCCTTCAACAATTTCGCAACAGTTGTTTTTCCTACCATTCACACCTCGAAACGCGGCTGATAGCCTACTTTGTCACAGTTGGATTTTTCCAACTGGCCAAAATAAAGAATTGTCACAATCGGGAATAATTAAATGGTCAGAATCGGGTAAAACAGTACTTACAGCTCAGCTTAATTATTTGCTTGAACCAAATCCAGCTACTAATCTAACATACACAAATCACTTTCAAAATGCGATCTTTCATTTTGCTCTTTTATATGCTATTATCATTTATGTGATGAATACGTTTTCGTTTGTATTTCATACTCGCGTTGTCTGGTCAGTGTGACCATCCACTTAAGCACGAAAATCCACCAATAAGCAGATTGTTGCAAGTGAACAATAATTTCTCTTCGTTCACGTTTGGAACCGCTTTACTTTTTTATTTTATTATCATTATTTTTTTTTTCAATTTTGAAAGGGAATTGAATTTATCCGAATTTTATTGAAACCAAATCTCATTTTAATTATGGACGTTTTTACCTATGATAATCGATAGGATTTAATTTTTTAGCAACTCTGTGGTTCTTTTAGACCCCAAAATGGCAGCCAAAAGCCATTTTTCGGGCCCCACGTTGGGCGCCATATTTATAATGTGTGGTATCAGACCACTGGATGACTGGAAAATCCAGTTATCAGGTGGAAAGTCCTACACATTACTGGGTTGTCACGCTGAGACAACTACTCGAAACGAACATGAGAACTTTAAATTTTGGTGTGGGGTCGCCGAAAGGGATGGCTAATGGCAGGAGCGTCTTTTAAAAATAAATAGAAACAAATTGGGCTGCCATGCCTCATAACTAAATTTAGTTAGGCATATGCCTATTCATTTGGGACAATATAGCTACTAGGGAATAATTTAGATTTTTATTACATTACGCAAGGATAATTAGAATTAACATAAATAAGCAAAATTTATCAAAATGGAAATACTGATTTATTGACAAATAAATATATAAATCAGTTTAACCGGCTCATTAATAAAAGTAAATAAATGAAATAATATAAAAGAAAAAAAAAAAAGAAAAAGAAAGGAAGTTACAGCGAAAACGTATTTTTATATACACCTATAATTAGGTACTTTATTTTACACGGAAATCTGGATCAGCATCGAGTTCAAATTGTGAAATCCATTTTGAATCACTTAGAACAATATAAACACTATATTCGCGAAATTGATGTTTTTTAAAATATAATATACGCGCGCGATTAGGTACAATTTGAATAATTAGTCGAATTACATGGTAATGGTTATAATAATCAATACTCACAAATTTTTGAGCAATATCTTCATTTTCTAAAATCTTATTAGCTTTTACAAATTCATTTTTGGTTTTGAGAGGTAATTTCAATTCACTTATCACGAATTTTTCAACTTCTTCATAATTACACTCATCATCATTGATCGAAGTATTATTATTCTTTACCAGCAAGACTTTCAAAAGTTCATCTGAGGAATAAAGTATATACGTATTAAGTATTTAAAAAAACTGGGGAAATGAATGTGCTTACTCGTTTGTTTATGTAATTTCTCTTGTTTTTTTAACGATTGAGCAATCATAATGAGTAGCGATTCTTCCTGCTTATAAATTTCATTGCTGTATGCTAAATCATGAGGAGTTTTTGAATGATGAGATAATAATGAAGACTTGTGAACATTATGATTGACTTCGATAATGTTTTCTTCATTTTGATGGTTCGTTGTTATTTCCTCAGAATTAAATGACAAGGGAGTAGAACTACGATAAGGTGGTGTTTTTTGAGTGAATCTCGTTGGGGATTTTGATGTCAGCGAAGTTTGAAGTGGTGGCAGTGCATCTTCACAAATTAACGGAGCGCTTTCACGAACTAATATTTCCTGAGATGAGCTTTTTCTTTTATTACCATTAGCATTATAACAATCTACAAAATGGGACAATCGCATAAATATAATGAGTATGCAATAGAGGCAGATTTTAATCTGCTTCTGTGTATATGTATATGTAATAATATTTATTATTCAATTTTCAATTCACAGGGACGTACCAAAGACATTTTTCATGGGGTGGGGGGGGGGAGGAAGAAAACAAGTAATTGCCGAGTTATTTGTCATTTTGATTTTTATCAAAAAAATCAAAAAAGCTGTTGTCTAAATTTTCAAGAGAAGTCTCTCACCAAGTTTTGAGCGAATTTCATAAATCCTGCGAGACCTAAAAAACATATCTATATACCAAAAAGTTGAACATTTGCTATAGATGATCACAAATGATCTGAAATGCAAAAATTTGAACACTACACCTTCTCCAAACCCCCTTTCCAAATCAGGTAAGCTGGAAGTTATCATTTTTAAATTAAGAACTCAGCTAAAAAGGTAAACAAATTTATAAAAATATGTGTACTTGATTATTGTAAAGAATAAGCAGGTTGAGAAAAGTATAAAAAAATAACCTGGTGTTCCACGATTTGATGATAACAAATGACTTTTGTTGAAACCAGGTTGTAAAATGGTTCTTGAACGTTTTGACGATGAATGAGCAGAATTCGGCGACCCATCTAAAATGAAATAAATTCATGAAAATATTGGACTATTTGTGAAGAAGGAGGTGGGGAAAAAGTGCAAAAAAATGACCTGTTGTTCGACGATTTGACGATAATTGTAAGGAACGAGTAGCACGATTAAGCAGTAGGGTTTTTGCAGCCAACGATGGTTGTGAATGACTTAATGCTGATCCTAAAACGGTTTTAGAACGTTTTGATGGTGGATAAGTAATATTCAACGAGTGAACTAAAACAAAATAAATTATGAAAATATTCTAACATTATTAAGAATTAAAGAAAAAGTGCAAAAATAACCTAGTGTTTGATTAGATGATGACAAACGTTTTGCTGGTGGAGTAGTGCTCTGCGATCGATCTAAAATAAATTAATTTGTAAAAATGTTTATTCGACTATTATATATATAGAAGTAGAGAAAATGTGAAAAAAGATCACCTATTTCATTTGAGAATAATGAACGTTTTGCTGTTAGAGTAGTGCTTGGCGATCGATCTTAAAAAAAATTAATTTATTTATAAAAATATTGTTCTACCATTATGAAGAAGGATGAGCAGAAATGTAAGAAAGATCACCTAGTAATTGATTTGACAACGAACGTTTTGCTGATATATTTGGCGAACGATCTAAAATGAAATAAATTCATGAAAATATTGGACTATTTGTGAAGAGGGGAAAAATATATGAATGACGAGTGAATGAATAAATAAATAACCTGATGATTTAATAAGCGGCGATGATGATAATCTGCGAGCTTTTTGATGATAAGCCATAGCGTTTATAATGTAAAACCTTTCATTTTTGTTAAAAATCAAAAAAACCGATTTTCCTCCCATAAGCTATGTGTATTTTATTTGATTCGATCCCCTCAGCACACTAGCGCTGCAGGTGAGTGTGAAATGGTCAATGGCAGCCCAGTGGGCACCTCGCCAGCGAACTGCTATAGCAGTTCTGTCCATCAATGTGTTAAAAGCAGGGTTAAAAACCGTTGTTGATGTTGGTAGGTGAAATTACTTTCGAATTTTTTAGATATTAGTTGCGGATTTCTCTCCATGAATTGGATGAGAAATTCGCGTTGCATTCCATTGGCCTTTTTTTTTTGGGGAGGCTGCATTGGCTTCATTATGAAAAAAGTAAAAAAAAACAAATTCTTGACTTGAAGATTTATGTTTTATGAAACATGAAAAACGAATGAGAATCACCATCCAAGGTACTATTTCATTAAAAATAATGTAAAGAACGGACAAAAACTGCGAACAGAATACATTTTTTTTGGACCCCCAACATATAACCTATCATGCAATATAAAAATTACCTCAATTACGCAATAATTCAAGAATGACCCTATTGATTACGCCGTTTACGCCCAGGGTTGGCATGTAGAATAACATTTTACCTTTACATGTAGAATATACACTTATTCTACATATGTAGAATAAGTGCCTTAGCAATGTAGAATATGTAGAATATGTAGAATAAATGTAGAATAAGTCTTTACTCTGTCTTTATAAACGAAAATTTCACGTATTTTCTAAAAATGAAACAAAAAATTGAAAAAAAAAAGATCAATATCGACACTTATAATTAGATAAAAAAAATGAAAAATGAAATAGGTTTATTATAAAATGAAATGAAATGGAACTTTGATGTAATTATGATTACTTACTAATGAGTTTTCAACCTTGTTTCAGCTGTGTTGGCCAACTGTTTATTGCATAATAAACGGAGTGCTGTATACTTTTTCTGACATATTACCTAACAGTAATCCAGCGCTTCGAATAAATCACTCTTTTCTCTAGTCATTTTTCAAAAAATGGAAATAAAAATCATCTTTGCACATCAATCAGTAAACTTATCACTCAGTCAATCATTCATTCATTTCGCTCCAAAAAAATCCATAACTGTTTTTTTTTTGGCTTTCAGCTATATTCTATATTTATTTTACATATTCTACATATTCTACATTTATTCTACATATTCTACATATTCTACACTTATTTGACGTGTAAATGTAGAAAAAGTTTTTTTTCGTGTAAAATGCCATCCCTGTATTACGCCGATAAGTTTGTCGTTTGAGATTACGTCGAATACGCACGTCACGCCGATTACGATTTTCAGGAATCGACCTCCAGGTTCAATTGATTGTTGCAGTTGTGGTACGTGATAGTTAGATTTTAGGTTGTGGTACTTAAGGTTTTTGAATTGGTTTTCAATTGAAAGTCCGAAATGGTTTTAAGTGGTTTTGAAATTCCAATTCCTTTCTTTTTTTGGTTATGGTTTTGAAAAAGTTTTCAAAATTTTTTCAATATAACATATTATGGTTTTTGGTTCTATTTCTAATTTGTGATATTGAAACAAATTCAATTTTCAATTGGTTATTGTGGTTGTGGTTTTTTTTTACATTTATATTTGCAAAAGCCCTGTTATTGTGTTTGTATATATGTCTGTCAATTTGTACAATAAAATAAAATGACTTGAAAATTCATAAATTAAAATTTGTCTTTTATTTCCAACACTTTTATTTATTTTGCTTTATTTCAATGTTTTCAAATCTTCAAGTAGTTATGACTCATGAGAAAAGTAAAATACCAATGTAAAAAAAATTGAAAATAAAAATAATAGAAAAATTTTTATTTTTATTTCAATTCAAATTCAGAAGTCAGAACTTCAAAACCATCAAAACATCAAAAGTTCAAAAGCTAAAAACGGCAAAAATCTAAAACTAAATAAACGAGGAATATAGAATGCTTACAACATAATATCACTTCAAAATTTGGAATTGAATTTTGAAATCAATGGAAACCAATTCGTGAATTGGTTGTTACGGTTTCGGTTTTTTTTTTGAAATTGAAGGAAATTATTGTTGTGATGGTGGTATTTCTAATGGAAAACCATGTATTGTTATGGTGTTTTTGATAATTTTGAAACTTTTCTGTTAAGGTTATTGTTTTGTTGGTGGTTTTTATTTTGGTCATTAGTTGTGGTTCTTTTTGGTGATTGTATCAAAAATGTTTGAAATGGTTTCAAATGGTTATGAAAACCCTTTCAAATTTTCAAAAAATACGGTTGTGGTGGCTTTTGGTGGTTGTGGTTTTTAACCCTGGTTAAAAGCCAAAGTTGCTACTGTTTTTTTTTGTTTAGTGAACGTAATGAAAATTGTTCATGTTCGTGAACTTTTGCCACGAACTGAACTGAACGAGAACAAAATAACTACAAACGCGAATTTGAACTGAACGTAGCAGCTACTTCCTTAAATGAAAGTGAACTGAACTGAACGAACAAATTTTCAGTATGAACGTGAACTGAACGTCATAATTTTATTTTAAAAATGAACTGAACATGAACGGGTTCACAAATGACTCAACCCTGTTTAAAGAAAGCGAAAGCGAAACCCTCTTACAATGAGCTTGTAACTCATAGCTTGTGTTTCAAATATAAAGAGGAATAGACTCGTGATGTATAAGATGTTGATAGGTATTTAATTGAAGTAAAAGTTGAGCTTTTTAATTTTCTTACTCTCCATAAGGTTTCTTTGGAGGTATCTTTCGATTTTTTTCGGTTTTTCTAGATGAACAGCGAAAAAAATCTGATCTTTTTAAAATCTAAATTACTGATAATTTAATTTTTTCCTTCAGTTCCTTTGCTTTAATTTAATGTTTTTGGTTAATTCAACAACAAAATCTTTATCATTGTGAATTCAATAAATTCAACCAGTTATGAAGATTGCATGAAAAAAAAAATATACTTAAATTAAAAACAAAAGTACAAAACTGATACAAAAATTAAAAACAAGATTGAAAGTCATTTAAACAACAAAAATAAATTAAAAGAGAAAAATAAATTAATAGATCTTTAAAATTCCCAAGAGTCCATCCATCGTAAACCATACATCGTGCTATTTTGTTCTGTAGCAGATGGCCCAGTCATGCCGTATGATAACGGAGAGAACAGATAAAAACTGCAATACCAAGAAAATTCACATTAATGTGCGATAAAAAACGTAGGAGTGGCGAAAGGGTAATTGTTCATACACACGAATGAATAACATTCCTATACTTCCTATATAAATTGATTGATGAAAAAAATTGTTGATCAAATTTTAATTTGAGTACAGAAATTGAAAAGAGATTGCAAATGTTGGATGATATATTATCTTATAATTATTTAAACATATTATAGAGATTGGAATACCTTTTTTTATGTATTTTATATTGTTATTTATTTATTTATTTGTTTGTTTTATTTTTTAGCAATAAAACTGTTCAAAATTATTATTTGTATTTACTCGCCTGTAAAGGACGGATGAATAAAATATTGCCACTATAGTGTGGTACATAGTGTTAGCTATTCGCTCGCTAAATATCTGGTGTAGAGATTCAGTAATATAACTCACAATTACACCTGAAAAAAAATACTAAGGAGGTGAAAACGAAGATATCGAACAGATTGATTTTATTGTTTTTTCAAACATAATCCCATTTACCTGATAACATGGAACTGAAGAGTAAAGCTGGGAAATAATGGTGAAAGTATAGTATTCTTCCCATCGCCCAGAAAGGAACATAATGCAGAAGCCAACTTAAAAATAACCAAGTACAGCTATATAAAATTCTAGTCTTTTTTTCTGAAAAAAAAAAATCAATCGATAATTATTATTTTAATCATGAAGAGTCATAAAATTACGAAGAGAAAATCAACTTACTCGCTATGTTAACGGGATCTCTATAGCCACGCTGATAGCGTACAGCATTGTATACGAATATTATTACAAATAATGCCAAAAACAATAAATTAGACCACCATATTACCGGATTCCCGAGCAGGTAAATTTTATAATCATTTCCAGAGAAAAATTGACCCTACAAACGATATTTATTAGTTTCAAGTTGAAAAACAAAAAAGTAAGCGGCCATGCTCCATCACTGAAGCTGAGTTTTTAATAAAGGTTTGTTCTGGTTTACAAATAATGTTGCTAACCCCGTCATCAGTGGCGGACTGAAGATGAACCAAAGGGGCTTACACAGCGCCGGATTAATGTATTTTATTGCTCTATGCACAGTAAATTGTCGCCCTAGGTCAATTTTATCCCCACCCTCACTCCCAAAAAAATCAAACATCAATAAATCATTGGTTTCCGTAACTCACTCTTTCATATGAAATCAAGTACGAAAAATTTGAGGTATTTGCCCTTTTTCCAGCTCCCCTCAAAATTCAAGTGATTTGCTATTTTGAATTTTATCGAAAAAACAAAAAAGTTCTTTTCTCGCATTTCTAATAAGAGTCTGTTATCAAGTTTTGAGCAATAGCGTCGTTTTCAAGTATTAAAAACTCAGCTGAAAAGCGTAATTCAGATGCGATAATAATTATTACTCTAAAATTAATTGGCCATTGCCAAGGTCTTGATGTAATCTCGCCTTCTTTCGGTTTTAGCCCGGCATTACCTTGAAACATGACTGCGTGAGATTCGATGAATCTTTCTAGAAAACTAGGAGCGTATACTTCGAAGCTAACGTTGGGAACTGTTTGAATAAAATATCGATCAAGAAGAAGTACTTTTCTTTGGAAAATTTTTAAAAATCTGAAGTCAACTTACGTTGAGGAAATATGTTATCTTCAACATTCCATATGGAATTTTTATCCCTCAGATTAGGGTTACAGGTGACTTCTTGTTGTTCATAAGCCCTGTAGAATTACAAAAGATGTATATCCTAATCAAGATAAAATCTTAGTGACATGACAAATTTAAGATGGCATGTATGTCAAATACCATTTAGGAAGTTGTTTCCCAGTGGTGGTTAAAACGCAATGTTGTAGATAATGAATGAATTTAATTTTGCTAGTAACAGTTTTCACAACATCACCTTCGGAGCCACCAATTATCAATACTTTCCAAACGTCATTAGCATCACCGATTCCATTCTGTAAGTGAAACATAGTAAATTATGTGAACTCCAACGCAGAGGCTGGTGACGCAAAAAATATACCTACTTCGCCATAACCGCTGACTTGGTTATGTTTTTTAGTAACTGGAGCTGGTTCCCTGTGAGAGTGTAAATTTCTGCGAGTGATTACATGCTCTAATCTAATAATATCGCCATGTTTTAATAATTCTACAGTTCCGTTTTCCGGTAATTCTTCGTCGTAAGGTTTGATGCGCCAGTGGTTATTTTCATCTTTGTGAGTATACGTGGTAATCTGTGATAATTCAAGGTGAGTATAAGAACAGAAATGTTATAATTTTAGCTAAAGGAACTCACTTGTTGCTGTCGAGCTCCTACTCCCTCTGGGTATAGGTGCCAGTGAGAGTGTAAGTATCCACCACCAGTGCGATGGTTTTTTAAACTGACTACTGCGCCGAATGCTACATCTCTAGGCATGCTGGCATTATATAAAGAATTTCCTATCAATTTCGATTGAAAACCTGAGCTATAAAATCCATCCCCGTTGCCGCTACAAATGAAGAAGAATTTTATTATAGCTAGAGTTGATAATATACTTATTTTTATTATTTTTGTTGATGTTAGTTGTCGATACCTTCTATTTAAAACTTGAAGATGAATGTAAAAAAACATTAGGTAAAGCAACAAAGGAAATATAATAAGTCCTAAAAATCTGGCTAAAAAATGTTTCACTGTATACATCTGAAAGAAAAAATACATGAAGCCGAAACTCAAAAAAATTAGTTAATAAATATTAAAAAAAGAAACTAACAAAAGGTTTATGTAAATCTCCCAATATATCCCACAATTCTTCGATAGTTTTCAAACCAACTAGAATTACTGTAAACAAACCGACAAATTTTACGCTAATGCAACAAGTCATCATAAAACCTGTGAATAAAAGCCAACTCCACCACTCAATCGTGAATGGTCTGAAATAGAACAAGAAAAATTAAAAGCATAAAAATACTTTAAAATTGCTGTAACTTTTATTTTTAAAGCAGTACTTCTGAAACATGGAATTGAATCTAGCACTTCCGAATACTGCTCCCATCATAAAAAAGAGGAATATAGGATCGAGTAAAATATATCTGGTAAGTGTAAGTATTCCAACATCTGTAAATAATTTGTTAACAGAATATTGTTATTTTAGTTAATCACCGCAAATAGAGTAGATGAAAACTTACCGAATAAAATTAACGTAGAAGAGAACATCGCTGCATTGAGGGATTTCGTCATTTCCCAAACAATCAAGAAACCGAATGGAGCTATACACATTCCAAGAGTGGCACAAAACTGACAAAATTCGTTGAAATCACAAAAATGTTCAAAAAAATAGATCATTTTTCGTAACTACATATTTAAATACTTACCACTCGCATTCCCACATAGTTGACGTTTTCGTACTTGTCTCCAGGTTTCTCGAAAGGAAATGTACCTTCATAACCAGTTAAATACCCAGATAACGCAATTAACATCTAAGAACAATGAATTTATAAGAATTAGTATTTATGTTCTCGTCAATATAATTTTGAATCGCAGACTTAACCTTTCCGAGCGGCGGATGAACATCGAAGAAAAATGTCCGATTTATGTACCAGCTCCCCATTTTCCCGAAATGTGTTTCATCCCAGCTGAAAAGTTGGTAATCGAAAGTTAATCATTTAAAAGCTACATATTCTTAAATGTAATTATCACTGTATTGTTACCAAACATGATCCGGCTGATCCACTTTATACAGGCGACTACTGAAAGATAATACAACCACCGCAGAAAACATCAACCACCATAATTTGTCATTCCTAAAATTAAGCGTTAAACTTTAATAATAATGAAGTGTTTTTTCAAAGGTAGTGTTGACTTACTGATTTTTTGAAGTCACTGATGAGTGTTTCCCGGGTTTTTCTTTTTTATTTTTGGATTGTGTCATTGTCATGGTTTGGTATAGGTGAAACTGAACATACAAATTATAAAAGAGTAGATAATGTGAAAAATCTATAGTTGATTTCTCTGCAACATTTTGAATTTCGCGAATGTTTTCTCTAAACAAGACAGTGATTATTTTGTTTTGACACGTTTGTTGATATGAATGTATTTGATATATTTGATGCACATGTTGCCAAATCGATCCCCCAAGGCCCAAGCGTCAGCGTCTAATTCTTTGCGTTCTTTTTTCAGATTTCGGAACAGAACGAAACGTAAAAATTGTTTCGTTTACAACCTCCACTAAAAAACTTAAAAAAGACCTTAGACCTCCCAAAATGGTGAAAATTTTTATAAAAAATATGGAAATTTGAATATGGAAACGATTGTTACGAACCTAGTGCGCGAAATTGAAACAAAATTAGATGGGTCACGAAATTTAACCTATTTTTGTCCTCTTCTTCCCTCCCCTGTACCACTTTACCATTTCGTAAAGTGATAAAGTTCAAATCATGCTTTTTCTATGCTTTTTCATCGAGAATCCGAATGAAGGATTATATTTAGAATTTATTATGTTGTGTTCCTCTAATATTTGAAATGACTGTAGTAATTTTAGGTGGTGGAATAGGTGGTTTATCTGCTGCTTATTATTTATTAAAAAGTGCTGCGAAACGCAAAGTAGTATTACTAGAGGCAAGTAACCGGCTCGGAGGTTGGATTCGTTCTGATAAGCAGACGAATGGACTAATTTTTGAACAAGGTCCCAGAACTCTTCGGCCTGTTGGCGAAAATGGAGCGAACACTTTAAATTTGATCGAAGAACTTGAATTGTCTGGTAAAGTCAATCCTATATTATCGAAAGACCCAGTAACCAAAAACAGATTTGTTTATGTAGGTGGTCAGTTACATGCGTTACCATCTTCACTAAGAGCTCTTTTCAAAACATTACCTCCATTTTCGAAGCCTATGATATCTGCCTTGAAGCAAGATCTCTTCGCAAATAGGAAACGCATTGAGGATGATAGTATATATAATTTCGTAGCAAGAAGATTCGGCCAGGAGATAGCCGATTATGGCATTAGTCCCTTAATATGTGGTATATGCGGAGGCGATGCCAAACGTATTTCTGTTAATTTTTTGATGAAAGATTTTTTTGAAAAAGAACAAAAATATGGATCGGTATGCAAAGGTTTCTTATTCCAAATTGGTAGATCTAAAAAACAAAAATATGAGCTGAACGAATTAGCCAAACGAGCCCTGAAAAAAGAATTCTGGAGTTCATATTCTTTACAAGGAGGTATGGAAATACTACCCAATACTCTATCTTCGAAAATTGAACAATTAGGGGCTACCATCATGAAGAATTCCCCTGTATTTGCTGTAAATTTTGGCAAGAAGGTTGTGGAAACGGAAAGAGAAGTAATTCCTTTCGAGCACCTCGTTAGTACGCTTCCAGCATATTCATTAAGCAAACTAGTACGCAATGATCACTATCCACTATCTAAAGAATTAGCTAAAATTCCTTACACTTCTGTCATCACCGTAAATTTAGCCTATTCGAAAAATCTGCTCAGTACTCGAGGATTTGGATTTTTGGTTCCTCCTTCTGAAAACTTGCCAATTTTAGGTAAGATTTTAAATGTTTTCATTCAGAATGAAGAATCTATATTTATATTGATTATTATTTTCAGGTGTTGTTTTTGATAGCTGCTACGCACCATTCGGAGATTGGACTGTATTGACGGTAATGATGGGAGGACACGCATATGATTCTTTCTTCAAAGACAATACCACGCATGAATATATTCTCAAAATCGCTAGAAAATACGTTGCAGATATTTTAAAAATTGATGCATCCCCAGATTTGTACCAAATAAATGTACTAAATAATTGTATACCGCAGCAAGTTGTAGGTCATAATCATCGAGTTACCTCCATAGAATGTTATATAGATTACTATAAATTGCCATTGCATTTAGTGGGTACTGCATTTAAAGGTACTGGTATAAATGACACCATACTTGCAGCAAAACATACTGCTGAGAATATAAATAATGTTAAGTAATATTTTGTGAGTTGAATTTTAATAAAAATGTTGAATTCATTAATTAGGTACACTTTTTATTGGAGAAAAATAATACAAAAAATAAACATGACTGTTCTTATTATAACAATATAAACTTAATTTTAAAACAATATATATACAGTGATAACAAAGAATGAAGTTAAGTGTTCTCATCAAGAGCTAGAGACGATTATTTATCTGAAAAAAGGAGAATTAATTTTTATTGTGATCGCCTAAAATTATAACGAAGACTTATTGCGTATAATTTACCTGCATATTTCACTTCGTCGAAAGCTTTCCTGGCCTTTTTGAGTTCTTCATTCATACTCAATAGTTCTTTTACTCTAGCGTATTTTCTTTTATCCTTCCTCACAAGATACATGATGTCTTCTACTTGAACACGACCACTTTTACCAACATCCATTGCTTTATGTGTCTAATAAATGATTCATTGTCAAATTTTCCCCGTCATTTTGAATAAAAACACAGGATATATCATATATTACCATATCGGTGATGAATTCGATAACTAAATCTTCGAGAAAATCTACACTTTCTGTATACGGATTTTGATCATCACCAAAGCCATACATCATGCATCGTAGTTCTTTAGAGAACATACGTTTGCGTCCTCCAGAAGATGTGATTTCAACCGTTTGCTGTTGCTCTTCTTCCTCTTGTTCAAACTGTGTTTGGAAATGTTATGAGAATGATGAAAATTTTTTATTGAAATTAGGTTATAAGGTACTTACTGAATCGAAAATCTCTTCAGTTGTCATAATGATGAATTAGTAGCTTTCTCTACTTCCTGTACGATTTTTCCAAGTATTTCGATTATAGTAAGGTGACTTATTACACCAGAGAAGAAACGAAACACGCACACAAATTTAAATTTTTTGTTTTTTATGAAAAAATTGATAATTTTCCAATTTATTGATAAGAAAGTGTTTGTTTGCATTAGTTTAATTCACAAACCCTATTGTAGGTAGCGCTACGAATATAATCATTTGGAACTAAAGTCTAAACTACGGCTCAGCCAATCAGGAAAGAGTAGCGGGAGTTCAACAAGATTCGAAATAATATTTTTTTGAGATTTATGTAATAGTGACTCGCGTTCATGCTTTGACAGTTTGTTTAATGTAATATTAATATTTTGAAATTCGTTTGATTATCATCTTAGAAGTAAGTAAACTTGAGTTGTAGTGTCTTGAAAGATGTTTCCTTAAAATCTGTCATCGTTTTATGTCGGTAGTTATCCAATTGAAATCATCACCTGAACAAAAGAACACCAGCGTTACCCAACTTCGGATATGCAGAAAAAGTAAATGCAAAATGAATTTCCATGTTTTCAATGATATGGTAAAAGCTCAGTTTCACATTTTTTGTTATCTTAATCTCTTTTTATGTTTATTTATTGAAAATTTATTCACATTTCGCTTTGTAACTTCCTTACAGAAGTACGAGCTTATATGTGTATTCCGCCTTATTTTGGTGACAAGTAGATACTTATTACTTACAAGTAATCTCAGTTCATCCATAAAGGTCGAAATTATCCATGTTGTTACTCAGTATACCTATCCGCATTTATGCGATAGTATGAAGTATGTATTCTTATTCAACTCGCACGCGATATCTTTGTTATGTTATTCCTTGCAAAAAAAGCCTACCGCATGTTCTTAAAATGAATAGTCAGATTTCAGATTGTATTCGAACTCTTCCACGAACACTTGAATAGTATTTTGGTTGCATGTGTAAAAATACAAGTTCAAGATCACACCATTTTCGATTTTCAGTTCATAATTTTCTACTCTTTAGGCTATGTATTAAGTACTGACGCAGATATTTGCCTAGAATAAAATTATTTTAGTCAAGCTCAATCGCTGGTACGTAGGTACACAGAAAGGAATTGAAGACCGAAGTCTCATGAACCCAAGTCAGGTACTCATTTTCTGGTCTCTACACTTGAAGAGAAATGCTAAAATCTGTTTCTTATTTTTGTCTTTTTTTTTCATTTCGTGAAGTAATTATTTTTTGCATAATTGAATTTATCTTTTGAAACATCCATAATTCTTCGATAAATTAATGTTTTGCGTAATCCCTTCGCGTACTTTCAATGCGAAGCAACATAGAAGATTCGACGAAGGTACGTGACTAACGTAGGTACCGAAAGCTTTAAAATTTTACCTTCATTAGAGGACTTTGTCAAATAGATTCAATGTATTTATTAGCTGAGTTTGTAATGAAAAACTAAGCTATTACAGGTTGTGTTAAAATCAGTTAAACGCTGTGTATATACATATACATCAATTTTCGTCAGACCTCTAGCAACAAACACGTAGTAGATATTAATGAAAATTCCTGGAAAATAGGTGAGGGCATTATCTATTGAACATCTCAAAAATATTTTTCCAGATTTTTCATTCCACCAAAAATGGAGCTCAACTCAGAGTTTGAGTTGAGATGGAGCGGATACGCATTCAAGTTTGAGTCTCCTGAGCTGAGTTTTAAAAGAGTTATAGTCAATAATGTTATGAATCGTTCATTTCTGCCCTCCACGTGTAGATAAAAAGTTTAAACTTTGAAAGTTCAATTTAGGACCAAAATATGGTCACTCGAATTCGGTTCAAAATTGCGTATGCTCAAAATTTGTAGTGAAGTTTGAGAATACTCAAACAGCTCAAAAGTAATAATTATGTACTCACATGATTATTGAACATATGAAGTATTATAAATCTCAAATTGACTTCACAAGTCATTTTGGAGGGTAAAAGGAGGGGATCTTGTTCTCAAAATATGGTTGGCGTGAATAAAGCGTTGAAAATATTTCAGTATGATGTCATACGATGTAGTGAGCCCAAATGACTAATATATTCGAAATTAAGCTTCGCAAGAGTATACATTAAGGGGGAAAGGAGAAAACCAGATTTTAGAGGAGAAATTCGCTAGTGCCACATTTACGTTTCCGAAAAACATAGTATATTTGAATAGAAATTGTTGAAAATTTGGTGAAGGTATGGTCAGCTGAAGGTTTCAAAGTTACTTTTTCGGATTTTTAATTCAACTCAAAATGGAGTTTTCCTCAAATTTTGAGTCAAGGTGGAGAATGTGCATTAAACTCAAAGTTTGTAATTATAATGACATATCATAGAGTGAGTTGAGGATACTAACATATCAAAGTTTGAGCCTCTCAAGTCAAGTTTGAGGGGAGTTAGAGCGAGTAACTGGGTTTTTGAGGATATTTTGAGTTATGATATTCAATGAATTGTCCGTATCTCCCTTCCACATACAGGTAAAAAACTGCAAATTAGTATGTGAAAGGACCAAAATATGATCATACAAATTTGGTTCACAGTAGATTCAAAATGGCGAATGCTTAAAACTTAGAATTACGTTTAAGGATACACAAATACCTCAAATTGATATTTTCAAATTAGAACGTGTTCATTAAAATTCAGCTCCAGTAATGTGGCATGGCTGCTTATGTTTCAAAAAAAAAATTATTCAACATTCGTCTTTATAAAAGCAGTGATTACCCACGAATCTGACATTTAAATTTAAAATGCATATGTTTATTTTTACCATAAGCACAATGAATCTGACATCATTAATAACTTCACCGATCCCTTTTAATTTATAGCTTCGTCATCGAATCTTGACTACAGTAACAAATATTACAAACTAGATGAAATTTTTCCCCCTTCTGTAATTCCTACCAGATGGTCTAACTGCTTCCCTTTTGCTTAAAGAGATAAAAATATAAGGCGATAATTATCCAGTTACAGAAAACAAAAAGGTCGTTTAAACCTAGTGGTATTTCTGCGCGCCTAAAGATAGCGTCGATGTTAACGAAACTCCCTTGACTTCAGCTTTTGAACGCTGGCGCAATAACATCGTGGGAAAAGTTTGAATATGGTTTTTAATGTTTATACTTTTTTGCATTAGTTTGTTTCCGGTTGGTGTTTGTTGCGTTTGTGTCTTACTCTTCGCGCGCTTTGCGGCCGGTTATACGTAAATTACGTAATCCTTTTCGGTTAAATTATATTTTAATATTTTTTTTCCATCTAAAATATTAATTGTAAATTATCGTCGAATTTTATGGTTGTTAGAGTTATGTGATAATTTTTCGTCGTTTTACTATGTTTGCGCGAAAATTTCGATTTCGATGGTGAACTGAAATTTGATTTTATCTGCGAACATGTTGATCATTTGCGAGCTTCGGTGAGTTGATTATTAGTTTTGAATGCAACGAAAATTATAGTAATTTTCTCGGTTTTCTCGCGAGTATTGAAATTAAAACGCGTATTGTAATTTATTCTCGTTCAATAACCTCGTGATATGTAAACACGAATATATTTATGAGCTCGTAAAATATCCGAGATGCTATTGGCGATTTATTTTTCACATTATAAACCTCTACTTGCCTTCTTACACGAGTAAATTTGATAATCTAATCAACTATCGGTTCTCCGACCATTTCAATTTCCACCTGACCTCCACCAATCCCTCGAGAATAGCGGTTGCATTTTTCAAACCAAATAAAACCACGTCGGTACCAAAGCAGACGCCAATATTGGTTTAACACACGTATTCGGTACACATAACGTCGATAAAAATTGGAAAGGTCAAGTGAAAAAGAATTAACCACGTTTCCGTCTTAGATGTATAACGAAATACTTAAAGATGACGCCTCCAGAGGATACCAGCGCTACACGGTTGTGTAAGACTAAACGGAGGTGATTGATAATACGTTTGTTGCAAGTTGAAAGTACAAAAGCTATGACATATATTTTCCTCAACGTCGAAGTAATTTTCAATTTACCACGGGTCAAACGTGCTACGATAACATTGTAAATTTTTCCATCATATGTTCTCGTCGAACAAAAGACATCTTATACCAAACGACTTCATATTTATAGCAAATCTCAATGAGTGCTGCAAATGATTGTGAAACGAAAATACACGATAAGAGCTTTCAGCAATATACTAGACGTCAATTTTAACCTCTTTAGGAGCATTCGAAGATCACCGGCGAAAGTTACGTGTACCCGAAACCGTCATTCATTATAGAGAATTCATTAGGAAACAACAAGTTTCTTTTATTTAAACCCATTAAAGAACGTTTTTCCAGCAGCCCTTCAGAAAAAAAAAGCGCCTTGAATTAAAATGTCATGAAACTAAGAACGCCGAAATAATTAAAAGTAAATTCGGCAACAACTGAAACTTTTCTGAGAGTTGGAAGAAACACGATTAATCTCTTTTCTTGTTACTTGATTGTTCTAGGTATGATTTTTTTTCTCTTTATTCTTTCTTTTTCATCGTCTCCTAATAAGTTTACAGGAAGTTGGCGATTTTCTTTCAGCGCTCGTGTTGTGTAATTTGCCAACTTATGTGGTGATAAATGGGCATTTTTTTCGGCTTCAAGTATGATTCTTTGCTTGATATGATCTCTTTTTTCTTGCGAATGGTGTCAGTAATAAAAAAAAAAAGACGTAGTTTTATGTAAACTTTTATCCATTGGGACTTGAGGTGGAATAGCTAAAATGTTATTCTTCTCTATGCTTACATCGTCATTATTTTCCGCATTGCTCGTTGGTCAATTATTTTGTAGAATTAGAAATGGTGTTTACTGGAGTAAAAATGGAGATCTCAATAAAACTATGTCTATAGTAATAAAGGCGTAATTGAGATTACTTTTGAAAGGGAAAAAAACATTTAGGTAATGATAGGTATTACCTACTTTTTTTTTCTTTTCAAACTAAAGTCCATACAATGATTTCTCTTCTTGTTTTATTCGCTATAATTTAGGCAGCTTTATGAGTAAGTGTATTGGATATTATCATTGAGCAGTTTTTTTCTTTTGATATTATTCATCATTATATGGATGAAAATTCAAAAAGTAATATTTATACATATTTAAAAAATTTTTATTAACAAATATTTTTTTTAGGAGAACATATTTTTTAAAATGATTTTTGTGGTAAATTACTAGAATGAAATCATTTTTACTTTTTTTTTTATGTACCATTGAGCTAAAGGCCTTAATGATTGTAAAATAGCCCCAATAATATGTAAAAATTCAAATTCAAATTCAAATTTAAATCAGATCTTCACGTTAATATTTACACCACTCATAATAGGTCCAAGTTTGAAAATTTTACAATATTTCAATAAATTTTGATAGAATAATTTTTGAATTATTTTTGAATTTTTTGGCTTTTATGGTCATATTTTGTTTCCATTACATCAAAAAAAAATTTATGCAAATTTTTCCCCTATTCAGGGGTTCCAAAAATACTTACAATATATGTAAAAATACTTCATTTCATGTGTGTATTTTTCTGTTGATACTCAGTATATATTTTTAAATTAATAATTCATTATTATTATTGTGTATGTAATATATTGAATTATTAGTCTTATAATCGGAAAATCACATCATGAGCCCTACAGTGGATTGATAAGTAGTTCTAATCACATTTTTCTATGTATTAAGTACGCACTTTTCGCCATATATTACATACTTTTTCATTTTTCGCATCAATCATCTGAAGATGTCTGTTGAAAGCAGACGAAACGTTGTGTATAATTAACAAATATATTTTTTCCTCCAGTAATGTGACCTTTTTTTTTTTTTTTTGTTAATACGCGTCATATTCATTTCTTATTGTTTGTGGATTCTCAACTATACCTTGTTCAAGTAAGTCTGGCTAAATATAAACTCTTTCCCCAAAATTCATCTCGTGAATGTGATCGTCTGGCCGGTAATAGGTTAATTCTGAATTTGCCTACATTTTATTATATTATTTTTTCGTATTAATCGTAAGTATCGCCCAGAAAGTAATTCAGCACAAAATAATTATGTCGAATTTCAACTGCAGTATTTCAGTATTTGTTAAGAAGTGAGACCAGGAAGTAATGGTGGTAAAGTAAGCTGCGACTAATTGATAATTTTTATATATTCCTTGGCTTTTAAATGCAACTCTGCAGGAGTGAAAATTCTATTTTCACTTTTTTTTTTGAGCTATGCTCTTTTTCATGTTTTGTTTTAAATTACTGTCAAGCTGATGTCAACGCTTAATACAAAAATAATGAAGTGTAATCACCCAGCCAGCCCAAAAGAACTCCAAATACAGTCACGTGCGCGTGGTGAGTTTTGGGAAAAGCAAACTCGGACTTCGAGGTGATGAGGTAAAATACGATGTGCAAATAAACATGCAATTTATATTCATCTAAATCAACTCAAGGTATAATTGCCATATAGGAACCCATGAACAATAAGAAATGAATATAACCTGATTTTTCGATTAATTAGACTTATAATTAAATGTACTACACGTATAATGATTACGAATTATTAATTTACAAATTATATTCAGTATTAACAGAAATATTCAATCCTGAAATGAGGCATTTCTATATAAATATTGTAAATATTTTTGAAATTCTTGCTGAGCGAAAGTTTTTCGAAGGGGCTTCGGAAATCATAAATATTTTATAACTTTAGATTACTCGCTTAAAAAAATCTGTTTACATACCTTTACGCTTTTGTTAAATTATCGTATAATGCCTACTTAACTTATTCCAAGGACATATTGTCCGCGAGGCACGAAAATATGAAATAAACGAAAAAAGCAAAAATCTAACACCTGCACGAAAATACGAAATTTGAAAATCCTTTAAAAAGCACGACAGTTTTAATAATTTGTTCATTAAATTTTCAGTATTTTTTTTTTACATTTTTCAATTATTTGCTGGCAAAAAGTGGAAAAAATTATTTAATTAATTTTTCTCTCGAAGTGGACGCATTTCTTTTTAATGTTCGATATATAGGTAGATATTATATGTACTTGAAATTAAGTTCTAATTTTTTTATTTCAATGCGCCAAAAAGTTAATCATCCCTTTTTTTCTTTCGGATTTAAACGCGAATTTATTCACCAATTTACGAAATAAGCACGAGTTTCTATTTTTTTCCATTTTAGCAGACCTCTATGAATGACAGTGGCAACCGCTGTACGATCATTCACTGCTCTGTCACGTGTTAAAAATTTTCATCGTGTTGTAATAGTGAAAAAGGGCTTATGGGATTTTGAATTTTTTCATTGAGAACTTATCAACATGTAGGCTAAGCTTCAATGAAATAACTGATGATTTAAAAAAAGGAGCGATGAGCTGTTTTGTAAGTTTTCTACGTTTGTTTTTATTTGGAAAAAAGTATCAATGTAAAAATATATACAAGTATACAAGGTACGTACAAGTATTCATTAAATAACGCGTCAAAAAATTTTGAAAAGGGCACCTAAAATTGTTTTTGCATCGGAACTCATCCTAGCCTTCCACAGGTTTGGCCTCCAGTTAACTCAAGACCGCATCAATGCCTCAAATTTTAACTATTGAAGCTCTTCAAGCTTTTTTCATATTTTGATCATCCGCCATGAGTCAGAATCCCAAAATAGGAATTACTTGTTTATTAAATTGAACATGTATTCTAGTATTTTTTTTTTGTCGTAAAAGTTCGTATAACCCAGAAATGAGGAAAAGAGTAGGCAAGTGTTGGGTATTAGGTAATTTTGTGTCCAGACTGCAGAACGTAATCTGTGTTTTTATAGTGGTTAGAAGAGAAATGAGATGAATTTAAAGGCGAACTTGCGTATCTTCTCTTCGTAAAGGTCCGATTTCACGTCAGAAAATTACTATAAAAACATGAATCACCCTCTGCATACACAAAATCTTCTAATGAACCAAATTCCGACGAACTTTTTAAATATCTAGGAGAAAGTTTGATCTTATAGGTTTTACATTTTTGGGGCGAAATAATTTTAAAAGTACGGGTTACCTTGCTTACGAGGTCGTTTAATGAGCTTCCGAATAAAGGAAATAAAAGCACCGGCATTCGCTCGTTCGAATTGTTTAGACGAGGAGAAGAAGTAAAATTTTCCCTTCGCACAATCTATAGATATGCTCAAATAAAAAAAAAATGTAAGCAGCCATACCGTATTACTAGAGCTGAGTTTTTAACTGGGGCTTGTTCAGATTTTCAATTAATGTTGCTAACCCCTTCATGACTACAGGTCACATCCAATACCAAGTCTGAGATTTCCTACCCTATTCCTTCCACATCCACTTAAGAAGTTGAATTTAGAGCAAATGTAGTATTTCTTGCCATGCAGTAAATATTTCTCAAATTATTATCACTTGACGAGGTTCCTCAAATTATCTTCAAATTTTTACGATCCGCCACTTTAGATTCATTTTAGCCCAAACTGAAGAGATCATATTCTGGTCATCAACTAACCGTGCACACGAAGTGTGACCTTTTTATATCGAAGATTCATGAAATTTCTTGCAACAATTTCCCCTCCAAAAGCGGTTTTTTGCTCAAACTAGCTTCCAAATTCACATTGAAAGCTAAAATCAAAATAAGTTAGTCACTTGGACTCATTTTATCATATTACACCGCAATGAAAAATTTTCGACCCTTCGTGTACCACCAATCACATTTTCAGGTTGATAACCCCTCCTTTTCCCCTCCAACATCATGTATAGGTGTGAATTCGGGTTATTGTATACTTCTCATCCACAATAATCATATGAGTTCATAATAGTTAATTTTCACCACTTTGAAGCTCCTCAAGCTCTACTCAAATTTTGATAATCCGCCATTTTGGATTTATTTTGATCCAAATTTAATAGGTCATATTCTGGTCACCAACCAACTTCACACACGAAGTTTACCTTTCTAGGTTGATTCGGTTGGGAGATATGGAAGTTTCAAGAAATTTCCTTACTCAAAACTTCCTCAAAAAGTTATTTTATACTCTAACTCCCCTCAAAATGTACTTAGGATGCTGAAATTTGCATATGTTGGTGTCTGTGATTCACTCTTTGATATGAGATAAAAAATGAAAATTTTGAGCAATTTTTCTCTTTCTTTAACCCTCCTTAAAATTCGAGTGATCCATCATTTTGAGATGTATCGAAAAAGAAAGTACATTTGTCTTTTTTCTGAAAAAAATTTCTCACCAAGTTTTGGGTGAACTTCATGAATATCCTCTGGGGCTACACGTGGAGAGAAGAAAAATATGTATGTATAAAAAGTTAAACATTTGCCAAATGATTACAAGTGGTCAGAAACGCAACGATTTGAAGACAAAAATGAAAAATTTCCTATGAAGTTGATTGTACAATATACTGTTAAAAATTCTGATTTTTAATTTTATTTTCTTTCATTTTTGTTTCGACAATTAAGTAAATCGTGGAGAATTGAACAACAACTTTCATATTTCGCTTACCTCAACGTAAACGTCCGCATGTATACATTTTCGGAAAGCAAAAAGAAGCTCGTAACTCACACTTGTTATATTTGCCTTTCTCCCCATCCTCACAATCTTATTATTATACATGGGGAAAAAAATGCAAAAAGATAATAGAAATAATTACGTGAAATATAATAACATCATCGAAATGCAGTCCCATTCTTTGGATGTTTAATATTTTGAATACTTGCTTTGTGTGTAGAAAAAATCAAAATTTGCTATTTTAAAGTTGGGTCTTACCTTCAGGGTAAAAACATTTTTACTCCAAATTTAGATTTTAATAGATTATGTCTATCAGTAAAAAAATTATGGAATTTTTTGGTTCGAAGTTGTATCATCAAACGTAAGAAAAAATAAGAAATTTCAACGTATTATGTGTAGAAGTTAGTATCAAAATCTAACTCATGCTCATTGATCCTCGAAAAATCACCCTTATGAAAAAATGTTTGTTTTTTAATTTTTCAAATATACAAAACGAAAAGTTGTATGGTAAATTATAGCAAAAAAACAATTTCCTTTTTCAAACATAATTTAGAAGATTCGGATTAAATTTTCAAGGAAATATGTCCTTTATGAAAAAATAAAGTGAAATTGTTGGTCGGAGAATTTTATTTAGATTTTATGTTAAAAACGATTTTACATTTATAAGCTTTGATTTCAGAAATACACGCGAAAAACTATTGTTCTAGAAGTTTCTTTCTCGAGAGGTTAGGTTTTTAGTGGATTTTTTGCAATTATTAGTGTACTAGTTTCAGTACTCTGTGGAACAGATATACCAATAATTAATTCGATATATTTTATTCTTCTAGTCTTCCTATTTTTTTAACCTTATTTCGAAATTTTCCTGGACGAGACGACTTAAACAGCCACCGATACGATCCATATTTGTTACAGACATGATAATTGCACTTGAAAAGTACGAGAAAAAATCCCCTACGTAAAAAATTACGAAAATACTACGCAGATAAAATTTAGAGCGTTTCGTCGTGAATAGACTTCGATTAATACGAGCATAAAATGAAATACCTGTCGACATCGGAAGTTTTACTATCCTTATTTCGAATTACTTTTCTTCTCGTTCGCATGGTAGATCGAGTGTACGGGGGAAGGGTATAAAGCGTATAAAAAGCCCAATACATTGTGTAAGTAAAATTAAAATCGATTTTCAAAAAAATAAGTGAAATTCCTATAATTTATTTACTGACGGAAATTTTCAATTTTTGTATTACTTTTGTCGATGAAAAATTTAATTCGCCGGCTTTTACTCTTTTAGGATTCGAGGACGACAGACGAGCACTATCTTGTTCCTTTGTAAAAATTTGAAAATTCCGTTGAAAATATTTCGAGTGTTAACCCTGCTCGAATAATAGCCTCGCGTGTACGTGTTAAAAATGATTAAAAAATTCAACCGTTATTGTTTAATCGGCAATTATGTTCTCATGTCCGACTTTCACAGACCATCGGAGGTTATTATCGAACAACGTAAACATTTTATTAGCGATGGACGCTGTACTGGTTAGTGGCAACGAAGCAACGAGCCATAAACGCGTTCATTTTTTCTTCGTAATCGCGAATAGTGTAGCTGGTTTTTACACGTATATAAAATAGCGCGCACATATTGCGATATTTTGTCCGGGATGGCGGCGTGCCGGCGCCTTAATATCTCCAGAGGGTTGAAACATCGAGCTTCTTACTTAAGGAAAGATGAAAGATGATAAATGTAAGGGGGAAGTGGCATTTCTCTTTTGTTTAAACTCGCTCGCCCATGTATAGTGGCATCTTGATTTGCACGATGGGCCGGCAAAGAATTTCTAAAAGCTGTATTCGTGTTGATATCGTTGTAAGGTGCGAGCCTAGAGAGCATGAAATGAACTCTCGGACAGAGGGTAAAAAATGATGACCCTAAGTTTTTTTTCACGATTGTTCGAAAAAGCGTGTCGTTGTATACGAGTGATAGTTCGAATCGGATAAAATATTTTATCGCCATGATATGGTCGAAGGTTTCGCGTGTATTAAGACGAATAAATTATGAATAAAAATTCAACTCGTTCCATCCCTTATCTAGTGACATAACGTGAGAATAAAAATGACTAGTGTTTCAAACCGAGAATCATAATGATGAGATGAAAATGTATGAGAACTATCGTAATAAAAAAAAGAATTGAATGCATGTTATGTACATGAGATAAACACAGGTTTTTATGAAGCATACAGAGTATTGGCAATCGCTTCGTTCAGCTAATTGATTTGTTACTTATAGGAAATGGAAATAAAGATTAAAACTTCACGTAAAACTGAACACTTTTATTTTCCACGAGTGAGAGTCAAGTACAATAATGTCGCCAGAATTTTTGAAAGGAGTGAGCCAAAAATTAGAAGCATGATTTTTTTCGAATTCTTTCCATGTTAATCGTTTTTTTTTTCAATTTTTGAAGCAAAATAGTTAAAAGAATTTATAATAATAACAAAAAACTCGAATTAAAGAGGACCATGGCGAAAAATTTTTAATTTTATTAGAATAAAATTTATAAATAGAGATTGATCTTTAAATCGTAATAATAAATTTTTAAATTAAAAGAAATAAAAATAAATGAAATTAATGAATTAAAAATCTCTGGCCTAGATGCTGTAATTATATGTATCACATCAATGGAAAAAAATTAAGTAAAGATTAAGTAAGCGAATGAAAATTATTTCTATATATTTTTTTTTAAATCTCTTACATTTTCTAATGTTTGGAATGAAAATATTTGGGAAGAACTACATCTTCCAAAATTTAAGTTTTTTGTTATTGTTTTTCATTACATACGCTCCCTACCTATTTGTAATTTGAATTCATTTTTTATTTACGTTTGTTTGCATCTCGCATTAAAAATAACAAATGTAAGCAGCTATGCCGCATTGCTAGAGCTGAGTTCTTAACTGAGACTTGTTCAGGTTTACAATAACATCGCTATCCTCTTCGTGTCTACAAGCCCCGCCCAATACTAAGTCTAAAAACCGCGAGCCTATTTCTTTCAAAAATACTTAAGAAGTTGAACTTAGAACAAAATGTAGTATTTCTTGCCATTCAATAATCAAAAGAACGCGTATTTCTTAAATAATAACTACTTGAGGCTTCTAAATTATCTTCAAATTGTAATATCCGCCATTTTGTAATTATTTTGGCCCAAACTAAAGAGGTCATATCATTACCTAACCCTACACCCGAAGTTTGGCCTTTCTAGCTCGATTTGATGACGAGATATCGAAGATTCATGTAATTTCTTGCAGCAATTTCCCCTCCAAAAGCGGTTTTTTGCTCTAACTAGCTTCCAAATTCACATTGAAAGCTAAAATCAAAATAAGTTAGTCACTTGGACTCATTTTATCGTATGACACCGCAATAGAAAATTTTCGATCTTTCGTGTACCACCCATCACATTTTCAGGTTGATAACTCCTCCTCCTCCCTTCCAACGTCATGCATGGAGGTGATATACATTTCATTCCAATAATCATATAGGTTCATAGTTCATACATATTAATTAATTTTTACTTACTCGAGGCTCCTCAAGCTCTACTCAAATTTTAACCCAAATTCAAGAGGTCATATTCTGGTCACCAACTAACCCCACTTAAAAAGTTTAACCTTTGTTGATTGACTTGGTGACGGTATATGGAAGATTTCAGAAATTTTATGACTCAGTCAAAACATCCTCAGAAAGCTGTTCTTTGCTTTAACTACCCTCCAAATATACTTTAGAAGCTAGAATTAAAATAGGTTACTCACTTGTGCTCATTTTATTATATGAAAGTGCAATAAAAAATTTTCAATTTCTGGTGTACCTCCACCACATTTTGTCATGTATAAAAGTAAATTTAGGATATAGCATACTTCTTATTCCTAATAATTATATGAGTTCATATATGACATTTTTAATAATTTGAGGCTCCTCAAGCTTTGCTCAAATTTTGAGTGATTCGCCATTTTGATATGTATCGAAAAAACAGAAAAGTATTTTTGTCACATTTCTAAGAAGAGTCTCTCGCCAAATTTTGAGTGAATTTCATGAATACCCGCTAGTGCTACGCTTGAGGGAAAAATACAAGTATGCAATATGCATACCAAAAAGTGGAACATTTGCCAGATGATTACAAATGGTCTTAAATATAAAGATTTGAAGACTTCACCTTCCCACGTCCCCTCCTTCACAAATCAGGTGGGCTGTAATAGCTATTATTTTCAAGTTGAAAACTCGGCTAAAAATATTCAGTTAAAATTTTAAAAAAATTTAATTTTTTCTTTTAAAATTATCGAAATGAATTAAATATTATTATCATTTTTTTTAATTTCATTTGTTTTAAATCTTTTTATTTTCACCAAAAAAAAAATGAATAACTGTTGGGATATAAGGGCTTCTGGGAGGGGGGGAGTGGTAAAAGTAGGCACTGATGTAGTCAGGATTTAAATGTTCAACTGATTTCATATTTTGCTTTTAACTTATGAAACAAATATAGCTCATACTGGGCACCTCTTTAAAACCACAGTATTTTATATATGTATACGTAGAATCTCATTTCAAAGAGAAAAAAAATGGAAAACATGAGAAAAATGTTGAAGAATTTTTTTGTCATTCTATTTTTGCCCCTCTTTGAAAAAATCCACGCTACATTAGGTGGCTATTGAAAATAAATACTTAAATACTCTAAATGACCTTGTACATAGTTCGTTATTGTTTTCGAAAAGTTTTGGGTAATTTCGGCATTGTTATGTTTTTCATTTTCTATATTTATTATTTTTTTTTTTTCATTTTTTCGTTTTTAGCGGACTTAACTTTTCATGCAAATCCGTTATTGCGTTCACTCAGTTTGTTTGTTTGTTTGTTTGTTTATTTATTTATACATTTATTTATTTATTTATTTATTGATTTGTTTATTTCTTCGCGTTCTCGGACGATAACTCGAGTAAAAGTGATCGAATCAAAACCAAATTCGGAAGAAGGGTTGTGGTAGTGGAGTTCTCGAGCTGATTAATTTTTTAAATACATCAAAATTACGCAACAATAAAATAGTATCATTATATTTTAAATATAATCAAAAATTATTCAACTCGTCCCCCTCCCCGAAAAAAAAATCATCACGAAACTACACTGTTTCTATACAAGTAGGACGTAGGTATGTATACAAGATATTATCGATTTCTCATTTTCTACCTCCTCCCGCCGAAAAACCTTCTGCCACCGCTGACATAATCGTTAATTTGTAAATTTTCAGGATTTACGTTAAAACTAGATAAGACGACTAAAAGATTACCAAGTTCTAACGCCTTCTACCGTATTTCTTATCGTCTAATAAACAAAAGCGCACCCTCGAAACATGATTTAAGTCGAATTAGCCGCGGCAACGCGATCGTCACGCCCGCTCCAGCGTTCGGTACCGTTAGCAGCCGGAAAAAGTGTTTAATTTTTCGCAGCCATTAACGACACCAGCGCTTAAAAACATCAGAAAGTAATTTTTTAGTATTTTGTAGTACACAAAGTGGCGGAGCACCGGGTTCGGAGGAAAAAAAAGCTGCGGAAAAAAATTAACATACATTTTCATGAGTTCGGACGCGAACCTTAATTACAGTATTTTGCCTTGTAAACGAGCTAATTTCGCATGTTTGTCAATGCGCGCGCTGGAAATTTATGTTGTGTAATTTAGACGTCGCCGACTCGATGAGGTAAACATTTTCGTTGTTTATGGCGTGAAGAAAAAAAAATTACGTAAACTTGTCGGCTCATCTTTTTATATTCGGCGAAGAATTAATACCCGGAGAGCAACATCTGGTATCTGATTATCAAAGCACCACTGAAAACGAATGTCTATAATCGTATACACGTTATAAATTACGCATCTGCGTGTATTATTACCTTTTTTTTTTTCATTACTTTTACCCGCGCAGCGTACCGTATCGAGGAAAGAAAATAAAAACAACCCGAAGTATTATATTTCCAGCGTTTATATTCGGCGCGCAAGACGGAAATTCCGAAATGAGACGATCGGGTTCCGTGAAACGCGGCCTGTACGTGTTCGTTTATCATTCTTGTACGATTTCTTTTGGGTTTTCTAAACGTATCTGGTAATCGGTGCCGAGGATGTTTATTTGTGCTCAGGTAACAAAAAGGTTTCCTCAAACGACGGAAATTTTTATCGTTTTTTCCGCCTGTTTTGCATGGTTTCCGGATTTCACAGCGATTTGGAGTTTTTTAGGCGAGTTTTTAGTAGAAAAACTAAGCTATTATAGCCTACCAAATTATGGAAGAGGTGAGGGGAAGGGGGAAACCTCAAATTTTCAAGTTTTAGCCCATCTAGTCACTTTCATTTTGAATGATTAATATTAGAATTCAGTTTATTTAAAATATTCAAATGAATTGAGGGACTTGGAATCAAAACTCACACTTGCCAAAATGGCATTTTTTCAGAAACCGCAAAAAATTGTAGCAGGCGCATTAATGGGCTGGGAGATGTAATTATTGATTGATATTGTGACCTTGAGGTATGCTTATAGAATGCCAATAATTTTTTCATCCAGCGTCCTTCCTTATACATAAAAAAGGAAGGGGAAAATAGTAAGTGTGAGTTTTGACTCCAGCTCAAAGTTTTCATTCAAAATTTGGCCTTTTTGTGCGGTAAATCAAATTTTTTAACGTTGATCTGTAAAATATATTACAACACTAATGTATGTACCAAAAATTAATGAAATACATCCATAAACCAAAAACAGATATTTTTTATTCAATTAAACACGAAAAATAAACACATATTATTCATAATAATTCATTAAGTATTAACACGAAAAGTAAACATTATTATTACACAATGAATTCCTGAATTTCATCTACTTGGCAGCAGATTGGAAAATCATTTCAATTTCTTTGATATTGCTCGAAGCGAATTCTGCTAACCACTTCACTAAGGCACTTACCACTATAGTATTTTTATTTTGTGCAGTACATCTATCTGAAACTAATCTTAAGCGTTCAATATCGTGTTCAGAAATTTTTGTTGTAATAAAGGAGAAATGAGATAAAATACACGAAGCTATAACATTAGCGTTTTTTGATAATTCATTCTCCAACCAACAGTATGCTGTAACATTTTGTCCATCTAGTTGGCCTTTACCTCGTGAAAAGCCTTCCACTATAATAAAATTATATAGGTACACGTTTCGGGAGTAGTATGCAGCAGTATCTGGAATTTTCAATAAGGGGAGGTTCCTTGTCATTATTGGGATGTAGGTCGGAAGATCCAATGATATCACTCGCTTTTGTAGATGATGCCGATAGAAAAGAATCGCTTATATCACAACTTCTCCGAGTACTAATCGAAGTGTTGACAAGCTTATTGCTGATATCTGCAATGGAAGAGGAGGAACTGTTTGAAGATGTAAACGAATTACTACCATTTTCATTATCCTCCGGCGTTGGCCTTAAGAAATCGAAGAATGCTGCAGCTCTTTTCTTATGAATAGTATGTCTTGCTGGTAAATTGGCTTTCTTTTCTAGATCTGTGAAAAAAAAAATACAATGATTAAACTTCACCACTCAGTTTATTCATAATTAATTACCTTCTTGTTTAATTTGTTCGGTAAATGATAAGCATAAGGAGCATACACGTACTGGGGGATCCAAATCCGAAATTGAAACATGTGATGAAAATAAAACGGAAATAAGACCGCTTCGCAACAGAAAATTTCGTAGACTCGACTTCTTGAATAATTATACATAGCATAAAGCTTATTAACATTCAATTCTGGCGCGAGATATTTTCTTTGAGATTGTTTACGGTAATAATTAGACATAAAATACACCAAAGGTCGGAAAAATTCCCATCAAAGCGATTTTTGGTATGGTTGTTAGGAACACCATTCTAAACAACATACTAAAAGTCCTGACCCCCTAGGTGTGGAGCGTATCCTCCCAGGGGGAGAATGTGTCCCCAAAATCAGTTTTTGGCCCCTATCTCCTCCGCATTTGGTCATAGCGCAAAAAGGTCTCAATAAAATTTACTCTCCTATTTCCTACAAAATGAGCCATAAACCATTTTTCAAGGACGAACGAGTGTGGAGCTATGGCTTCTTAAAGATAAGTGGTTTGGAGGTGTGTTATGAAAAGTCGCTCTAAAAAACGTATTACGATTATTATAAATTGTTTTAATGGTTATATATTATATTGAAACCTAAGATAATTTTCCCTGACAAATCGAAACCACCCTCCTCTTCCCTCATCACCATTATCAGAAGTACCCCTTCCGTATAATGAATTTGTTTTAATGACACAGCTCATTTATTCTAATTTCGACATAGAAAAATTACACCAAATATCTACGAGTCACGCGTGCTTTTCGTAACCTTGTTTGAGGGGAGGGGGCGTTTTTTATTGCGACTTTTCATAACACAACTCCAAAGCACTCATCTTTAGGAAGTCATAGCTCCACACTCGTTCTTCCTTGAAAAATGGTTTGTGGCTCATTTTATAGGGAATTGAAAGGAGAGTAAATTTTATTGACACCTTTTTGCACTAAGACCAAATGCGGAAGAGATAGGGGCCAAAAACTGATTTTGGGGAGACATTTTCCCCACTGGGGGGATATGCTTCACACCTAGGGGTCAGGACTTTTAGTATGTTGTTTAGAATGGTGTTCCTAACAACCATACCAAAAATCGCTTTGATGGGAATTTTTCCGGCCACAATGTCTAAATACACTGGACTAAATTTTTTGAGGTTTCATGATTAAAACTAAAAAATTAAATTGCAAAATCTGAATTTTCGTGCTTATATGTGAATATCTTATGTTTTAGTGCAAAGGCAATTCTGAAAGATTGTCCAAAAAATTTCATTGTTTTGCTTTGAAAATTCAGATAATCACGTTTTTTGGTCCAGGAAACGAAATTTTTCATTTTACAACTTGATAATAACTATAACTTTTTGGAAATATTAAAAGAAAAAAAATCAATAATTTCATTTGTAACAGGTTTGATGAAATAGGAGAATTGAACGAACCGATTAACAACTTACCTCAATTTAATGTAAAAAGATTAGGTGAAACGCTAATGAGGAAAAGCTCCTTTGCCTATTTTATCATCATTCTACATAGAGGTCACATTTTAGCACGTTGGCGTGGCTTAAGGTGCGTCCACACGAGGATGATCAGCTTCGTTCAGCCTGGATGATCAGCCTGGGATGAATGTAGTGTGGACGTTTGGATGATCAGTCTCGTTGAGTTGAACGAAGTTGATCAGCCTGTCATCCTCGATCGACTTGATGTCGGTCTGTTCAAAGGATGATGAATAGTGTGGACGCGACTGCATTATCCACGTTCGTTCATCCAAATATAATTTTTCGCCATTTCACATACAATTTATTGTTCAATGGAATGAAAATAATTTTAATTTCAGAAAGTTACTTTTTTTGGTCATCTGACCATTCTTCTGAAATTAAAATAATTATTTACAACACAAAATTTACTAAAGATTATGCTAATTTTTATTTATATATATTTTTTTTACGTGTTTGTGCGAGTAGCAATGTGTGAACCCTAATATATTTTATTTACCAAAAAATTTAACGTAAAATAAAATTATCATTAATGTATATATTTTTTCAGTAAGTATTATTAATTTATTAGTAACAAAATTTTTTTTCATAAACTTGACACCTTAAAACACTACAATAATTTCAATTATTTTTAGTAAATTTTTTCATATAAAATATTAATTTCGGATTCTGAAGAATTATTTAAAAACTGAATTTATTTTTGATTACAAAATTAATTCCTAATAATTTTATTACATATTTTTTAATTTTTTTTATTATAAAATGAAATTTTTTTTCATCATTTTCACCATTTGGGGAGAGGGTAGGGTAGAAATTACTCATGCTAACCTATTTTTCACCACCACCGATTGTACTTGTCGCGTATCCCTCATAATGACTGACTATTTGGAGAATAACGCGCAAAAACATGTAAAAATCGTATTCAACTTTTTTCTCACATATTTTCCTGTAATGTAATGTAGAGATTCCTTCTATCGATGGCAAAAAGCTGAATAAGTGTGGACGTCGATAGATGATCATCCAAAGCTGATTAGCCTAGGCTGATCATCCAAGCTGAACAAGCTGATCATCGTACGTGTGGACGGACCTTTAAACAAACTCAAATAATAAGCCATTAGGGTAAATAGTCTGAAATTGTGACAAAACATGATCTCAAAATCGAAGAAATATTTCGTCTAAATCGACCAAAACTAAATTTCATCACAGGAAGTGGAAGCCTAAAGTCAACACGTCCGTGAGCTAATTTAAAAAATGAATATTTGCAAAAAGGCAATTGAAACGAGCTCAAAATTATTTAATAAAATTAATTTACAAAAACACAAAACTCGTCGTTTATGTTTCATAGATATACTAAATACGAATTTTGTGTTTTTGTAAATTAATTTTATTAAATAATTTAAAAAATATACCTGTTAATATTTTTCGCTTTCTACGAAAATCGATCTTTAATGAAAATAAGCCTTCGAAGGATTTCGGAGGTCGAATTTTTCAGCTATAATTAGTAATACGACGTAGATGGAAGGTAGGCGAAATAAACAGCAACTTTGTCCTTTTTTCCGAACGGTTGTGCGCTCACTGAAGACGTATTTTTTTCAAACTAAATTCCATCACAGGAAGTGGAAGCCTAAAGTCAACACGTCCTTGAGCCAATTCAAAAAATATACCTGTTAATATTTTCCGCCTCCTACGAAAATCGCTCTTTAATGAAAATAAGCCTTTGGAGGATTTCGGAGGTCGAATTTTTCAGCTATAACTAGTAATACGAAATAAATAGCAACTTTAATTTGTCCTTTTTTCCGAACGGTTGTGCGCTCACTGAAGACGAATTTTTTCTCCCATAAGAAGTCGAAAAGAGATGAAAAAAGTTCGTAAAAACGTCTTATTCTGTTCGGCGCATTGGCGGTATTTTGCCATTTTCTTCCATCACGCACGTTTTCAAAATAAGGGGGATAAAAGGCATACCAGAGTTACGAGAAAGGAACGTCAGATAAGTTGAATTTTTTTTTTTTTTGAAAAATTATTCGAATTTACGAGAGATGAATTTTAATTCGTTCGGAAAGGCGAAGGCGATTTCGACGCTGTGAAATCTGTTGCTGGATTTTTACGAGAGCGAGGAATTTCGGTGGGTTATAACCGCGCGTGGAGGATAGACGCGTGGTCTACTAGACGATGCGGTGTTGTTTGTACAGCTACAGGTTTTACACGGTGTTTGGGTGTTATGAATACTGGGGATATATTTGCAAGGGTCCGAACGCGACTTTTAAACGTACGATGGAGTGTTTTTCAACGCGCGACTTGTGACGCGTTTACATAAAATCGATCGTATTTATGATGTATCGGTTCAGCCGCGTTATTTGCTTCGAATGGGCTCGAATTTGTTGTACATAGTGAAAAGTTTCTCAACTAAGTTATTTCCATCGTAAGTTGTCGAAAAGAAAACCCGTCGGGGAAAAAATTCACGCCGTTTCGTAAGCTCGCGTGAATAGCGGGCTCGTCTCGAAAAATCCTTTTATTTACCTTCAGTAATTTTTAGCTCTCTAAGCTAATTCGACCGAACTCGCCTCGCAACTTTCAACCTTCTGGTGTAAAATACACCGACCGGATGTTTTTACGGTCGTAAATCGAATTTCTCATTAAAAAGATAAGATTCTAGCCAATTTTGATTAGCGAATCTGCATTTCAAAGTTTATCGCCGCTGAGAGTCGACGGACGGGGAAAAACTTTCTAAAATGTTCGCCAAATGGACTAAATTAACTTTGAAAATAGTTGATAGCGTATTAAATTTACTTTCCAAGATGAATTATTCAATAAGCTTTTTTTCCAAGGGGATTTCTTTCGTGTCCTGGTGAATGAAGGCGGAATACCGAGATGATGGAGAAAAGAGGTGACAACCGTTGGGATTATTGTGAAATACGTTTTTTTCTTTACTCCTTTACCGATCTCGTGAGATCTCGGTTTTCGTCGCGAATATTATTGAAGATTAATAATTAACGAATTGTGTGTCATTACATATGTATAACGAGTAAAAAGCAAATTCAGCTAGCAAAAATAATAAACTATTTTCGTTAAATAACAGCTGAGAGACAAAATAAATGATGAGATAAGTTAAAGAATTATTCTACGATGAAATGGCTGTGAGAAGTAGTTCTTTTTGAAAAAAAAAAATTATTTGGTTCTTCCTCCTCGAAATAGACTTCCGTGAGTATTTTTTGAAAAACAAAATTTATTGTGTGCAAAATTTATTAGGCTGATTGAAAACAACCAAAAAATTGTTTCGATTATTAAGGCAAAAAAAAACGTTAACCAGCCAAATTCCATGAAAATACAGAGTGTTTAGCATAAACCCATGCTCCTTCAATGAAGTGATTAGGCAAATCTTAGTGATCAAAAAAACTAACTCTAAAATGTAAAGGGGATGAGATATGCAGCAATGTGTACATCCATAGATACCAGACTTATAAATCAGGGCAATTGGCAGATTTCCTACTGTAGAAGTAGGAGGAAGTACTGAAGAATTTTCACACAGATCTATCTCATTATTTCTATCCGAGGCATTTCAAGGCAATTAAAACTTTCAGCCATACGGGTATGGAGTCTGCTAAATATTGACCTACAACATCAGCAACATTAGTTGGTTGAGAGGACATAGGTTTATACGAAACACTCTTTATATTCTCTAAAGAACTCACGAATTTCAACGTTCAGACTTTTAAGCAGTGGCAGGCCCAATTAGCTTAATCGATAGCATCACTTCGAAATACTCCTTTAGAATGTAGTATTTTCAAACAAAAAATAAAAAGAAATAAACTACGTTTGAAGTTCGAACTAAACCTTTTCTCCACTCATTTTCAAGTTACGAGATTTCTCATTGGTTAGTCGCATATGCAGTTCAAAAAGAACAATGTTTTTGACATTTTTTGTTTACTTAGAGCCCACTCCAATACAGGCCGAACAGTACAAGTTGGCAATAGCGTATCAGCTGTTATTTTAGGTCCCCACATATATTCATCTATACGCCAGAGGTTTGAATCTGATGATAAAATGAATATAAATGTATGAACACGTACGACCTCAAATTTAACTGAAACTGTGTTGCCAATAATTACGTTGTTTGTACTTGTAAATTAGAACAAAAAACGTCATACGAACGTTTTGCCTATCGGCAAAATTGAAGGAGCAATAATTTACTGAAAATTTTATTTTGATGTATCTCCTTCAGTTTCATAGATAAGTAAAAAATTTTTATGACATTTTTTATTGTATTTCTCGAGTAAAATTCATTTTGAGAAAAAAATTTTCAAAGAACGCAATTTTATTTTTCAAGGTGATATGGCCTTACATATTTTTTGCAATTTATTATTATTATTATTATTTTTTTTTAAGATGATAGAAATTTCAAAAATTTTATAAACTATAATTTACTTGAAAATTTCACAAAAAAAAAACCATGTGTAAAAATTGCGTATATGTACATTTAAATGTTCCCAAATTTTCAGAATTCACTAGCTCTCTCCTGGCAGAAGTAAGAAATTTTTGTGTGCCACCCTTTGATGAGTACTTATCCGTGTCAACTAAAAAATTTTCAATTCCATCGAAATGTTAATTTTCACAATCTTGATGGCGTTTCCATCATTCATACAGCGCCACCTATAAGGAAACTTGAGAGGGTGTGATATCGACTATAAATTAATATTTGTGGTATACTCATCTCGATCTCACCTATCACCTGTGGCAAGCATCTGAAACTCTGAAAATATTACGAAATGTTGACAAATAATTTGGAAATACTTTTTTTCTATTAGCGTGTCATGCACAGCGGTGGTTGGGAGGGTAAAAATTAGAGCTCATAAAATATTTAGTAACTGAAAGTCGAACTTTTTGCATGGAAAGTTCAACCTTTTTTCACTTGAAGAACTATTAGGACGCCCTTTAAATTCAAAAAAAAAAAAATATATATATATGATTAAACAGTTAATTGTGTTTTTAATTAGGTAGTATTTTCAAAGTGGGTTTATACCCTTTTGGGGATGTATGATACCCCTAAATTTCGAACAGAAAAAGATGTATAATTTAATTATGTGATATATAATATTGTTTTATAGGTATTTGGGTGCGCTGAATACGATTATGAGCTTATTTTTCGTCATCAGCCATTTTTATTTTATTTTTCAATTTTACTTCTTTTCTTTCATTCAGTTTGTGCTTCTAATCATTCCCCTTTAATTACTAACATAACGCAATCATAAAAAATATAATTTCTTTGTGTAATACTAATTCGATATTAATTCAAAATTATAATGGGTGAAATTTAAATGACAAATGATTACTAATTTCTCCCAGTAACTCTCACGTAGTAGTGGAAGTATTCTCATATTTTCTCGACAACCCCTAATGGTCAGTATCATGTATAGCATATTCGTATATAGGTATTTGAGGACTCTGAGATTTCTCTTATAAACTTGTTTTTCATCCCAAATTATTTTCAGTTTCCTTATACCAATACATCGTTTATAAAATCAGTTACATTCGTATTAATTTTTTTAGTAGATAATTCATAAGTTGTTTTTGTGTGAAAGAAGGGTGGTTCTTTATTCAGGGTACCATATTACTGTACTAGAACTTCTGGCTCATACAACCCTCCAAGTATCTATAATGTATAGACCCGAAGATCTTTGGATATTTATTCTCTTTTTTTTTAACAACTGAACTATCTCCTCTATGACATACACATAGCTGAAGAATGTGTATTCCTTGTCAAAAAAAAAGACCAAGCAAAATTTGTTGAAAAACTTCAATTTAAATATAAGACTGAAACACAAAGGTTCAGATGTAACTGAGCTTCAACAAAAATTAAATCAAAGTAGTGGAGCTGAGGGGGCGGGCATAATTATGACTAGCCTAAATAGCGAGCAAAAAGAATATTAATCAACTTGATAATTTTTGACGACGAAGAGAATGAAAGTTAAACCAAGGATAAAGTGGAAGAGTGACAGGCTTTTGCTCCACTATTAGGATCTGGCTATAATATTGACTTCTGATTGTAAAAATTATTCTCATAATATTTTGATAAAATTTTTTTAATTTATTACAATGTCAATAGCTAGTAATACGTTAATTTGTATTAGTCATCCATTAAATTTTCATCGTAGCTGTTTATCGATTACAAGACAAGTATAATAATAACCCAAAAGTAATCGGTAAATATAGCCTTTAAAGTGGGTAAAATTTCTCTTTCATTGTTTGCCCTATTGTTGGTAGTTACGTCTGTTTCTATATATTAGGAAAATTATTCGCTGTAAAATTTCTCAACATCGGTTAAGGAAATTTGTAATAAAATGGAAATTTTCGAAGCGAAACGTAACCATAGGTTATGCAACCACGCAACCGAAAAATACAGATACTCGGGTGAATATTTCGGTTATTTGTGCACGGCAAATATGGGCGGTAGGTACGCGAATACGAGTATAGATTAACCCATACGTCGACGTACCTAATTCGATTGTTGTGTACGAAACAAAAGTACTGAATAAATTATAATACCTGCTCAAGCCTATACACGTTACGTATATACAATGGTAATTATTAGGAAATATGAAGATACAGGAAAAGTTTAGTTGAAGAGTAAATAACCTGCAGTATGCTTTTCTCTGTTTGCATGATTTATCGTCGATGTAACCGAAAACAAACGCATTATTAATGAATTCGCCCGCCAACGAATCGTAGCGAATAAAGCGTGTTTTGTAATTTTCGCTAATTGATTTGGAATTCCTCGTACGCCAAAAATTACACTCCGCCATAGCGTGGGTACTGTGCAATCTTCTAGTTAATAATTTTTCCCCACTTTTCGGCTTTTGTAAACGTTTGATGGTGGAAAGCAGTATATCACGAGGCGCTGTAAGGTGTAATTTATTACCTAGCATAGGCTGAAGTTTACGCACCAAATGGTCCTGTGTACGTGGTGATTTCTTTATATTTTTTTACATATTATACGTGCTCGGCTTACGTATAGGTGGCGACGTGGCGTTGAAATACGACCTATATGGTTCAAAGTTCGGATAAGTTTAACACTCGGTCATTCGTCGCATGCGAGCCATAAGATATCCAATTCGAACGCAAAGGGATTTAGAAACCGATGAACAAATTTCGACGTGGAAATGAGAAAGGCTGATGAAAATTTCAAAGCCGTAAGAAATTCTGTCGAATTTTACTCCAGCAGAATGCGACGAATCGATAGAAATCCATCTCGTCATTCTTGAATTCGCTACGAATCGTTCGCATACACGCCTACTGGCGGTACTGCGTATAAATTTAATTTACGACATTTTCGAATTTTTAAAAGAATTCCGAAATCTTGAGAAAAGCCTAAAAATACCGACTACAGACGTATATTAACAACGGTTCGGTGACTTTTCAAAGAACGATTTTGTCGGCTCCACGTATTATTCTTATGGAAGCTTTTAACGGGTTTAATCGCAAGGTGCAGTCGTCTAGATCACTGAATCTTAGATTGCGTCAGTTTTTCTATTCTTCTTTTCTTCTATATGTATTTTATTTATTCGCTCGAATGTTATTCTCGACGAACGAAAAGTCAGAAATGTTTCTTTATGTGAGTAACTCATCGTTTAATTTTGGGCTTTATTGGATTTTTGTTACTTCATCTTCCACATCGCATGTAATTTGGTAAAATATTCCAATTGTTTTGAAAAGTATGTACATACAGTTGAAATGTTTCGAAGTTCAAGGTCCTATTCAGCGTGCTTTTGAACTAGGCTCGATAGCTAAGTTTAAAATTGGAGAATAGACATGCAATAAATCAATTAATTGATAAAATGAAAATCAAGGACATGAATAATTTTTAAGGAATAGAACAATTGTGCATCAAACGAGTTCGCAAAATTTAATAAGAAAACCTTTTCAAAAGTACAAAACACAAAACTCGTTAAAATTTTTTTTTAAAAATATATATTTATACTAGGGGGCTTCGCCCCCTGGCCGCTTCGCGGCCCCAACCCCGCGGCATTCCTCGCTTCGCTCGGATTGCCTACTTGATGTGACTTCTTCGAACAACATAATATGAATGATGATATGTGTCATGTAACTGACGAACTAATGCGGCACGGCAAACGCCACGCCCACAACCAAGCAAGACGTGGAGTGGAGTACGGCAACGCGTAACGAACGCGTTAAGTTTTGTGCAATAAAAAAAGAGAAAAATTGGTTTTTTAACTCTCTGATTAAAATTTTCAATTTTTTTTGCTTGATGACACATCTGCATAATTTTTGCGATTTTTTAAAAAAAAATTCATCGAAATCCGTCCATTAGGAGAGGCTGGGCGATTGGAACAACATTTTTTTGGCCCTATTTTTGTTGTTATTTTTTTCTTGTAGCTTTATATATATGATGCCGACAAGTACGGCGAAACGTCGTTATTAGTTCATAAATATATATTTAAAAAAAAAAATTTTAACGAGTTTTGTGTTTTGTACTTTTGAAAAAGTTTTTCTTATTATATGAATAATTTTGTTGAAAATATATTGATTTTTTTATTTGAATTTTGCTGTAATTTTTTTTAATGATAAATGAAAATTGTTTAGCTGCTATTTCTGCCAAATATATTAAAAATAATCTCTCTATATATTAAAATCAAAATGAAATCGGTTTTGAGATGCGCGCGCATCCTCGTTTTGAATAGCAGGTACAAAAAGTATATAAAGGATAGCACGTAAACAAAGGAAAGAAGGTCGTAAATTTTAATAAGAACCTTGAACATGTACAAGGGTAAAGTCATAAAATTGTTTTGAATGACAGGTATAAAAAGTATAAAGGATAGCAGGTATACAAAGGGGAAAAAAGTTGATAAATTTCAATAAAAGCTTTGTGCATAGGCAAGAGTAAGGGTATAGTTGTAAAATTGTTTAAAATGGCAGATATACAAAGATATAAAGGGACGAGCCTATCCTGAAAGAAAGAACTCTTGGTGGGGTTAACAAATAAGAATAAATTGGGTTGTGCAGTTTGGAATGTAGCAGTACTTGTCTGATAAAATTACTTTTTTTTTTCTTCATTTAATTTTTATTGCGAGCCCCGAAGGGGCGAGCAGACACTAGTATATTATTTAAAATCAAATTGCTGTAAAAAAATATATTTTTCAATTAACAATATTCATTTATAAAATGCATTATTATTAATATTCGTATTTAAATTTTTTGTTTTATTTATTTTTAATATTAACACTTTTTTAGTTACCTATCTCATGTTTTTATATGATTTATTACGTTCAATAATCAATATAGTGATAAACAATAGATTTAGACTGGAGTGCGATGTGTGACGAAGGACGACTTTTTCATATTCCTTTTTCATCTCAATGGAAGAAAATACCACTATGTAGAGGTGCTGTTCTGTTCAGCGTTGAGACTCAGATCTGAGGGGAAAACGTGAACTTGAGAAAATTCCGACACGTCCTAAGGGGAAATGCAAGTTACATCCTTCTGCTCCTCTTCACCTCATGCTACCTCATTTTCATATTATTCTCTCTTTTAATTAAATGTATGAAAATAATTAAATAAACTAAAATACATTTTTAAATTCGTTTTATATTTTAAAATAAAAATAAAATTAATTATATTCGTAGATGTGAATGATTGAAGAAAGAACAATTAATTATTGATTTAATATTAAAATTTTAAAAATTCAACCAACTTGAAATTAATATTCCGTTTTGTTTGTACCTTACTAAGCATTGGTAAAACTAATTTACAAAAAGTGTTAAATGATAAAGTTTATAATATTAGATCCAAATGAAAAATCGACAAAAAATGTAATAAAAAAAAAAGTTGAATGAAGTAAAAATTCAAAAAATTATGTGCAGGTAATTAAATTTGTGAAATAGAATGAAAATAAATTTTTCGATTGATCAGTACCTAATACTATACTCAGTCCTTAATTTCAAAGAGAGTAAACAAATTCTAGAAGGCGTCAAATTTTTTGAGTACGTTATTTCAATAGTTCATCTGGGGTGGGAGGGAGGGTTGTTGCTTCACATCTAAGAATTTTGAAAAATGTTATCCCATATATCAATTCACATAAACATTTTACTTCATAGGTTTCTATTTCGCTCACTTTAGCATAAAGTTAAGAAAATCATAATCAATCCTCCTTCAGATTTTCAAAGGGAAGAGAGAAGATTTCTTCAATTTTGATATTCTTCAATTTGTGCAAAAAACATGACCACGATTGATTTTTTGAGATTTTTCATTAATGTACTTTTATCAAGCGAAAACCAAAACTTCATATTGAAAAATAGAAAATGAATATAATTAGCTGCATTTTCTGCTTTATTTTTCAATTTTAAGTTATCTTATGAAATAGAGATCTTAATAATTATGAGCCATCTGGAAGAAGGTTGCGTTTAAAGTGTTGGTATTTGATACAGAATGCTTGAATTTTCCGAACTCTCTTCTTGGCTTCCTGGTTATTACTTACATTTATAAAGAAAGGGTTCGAGATTTTTTCTTTCACTTTTTATTATTCGACGTTTTATTTCGTTGTGAATTATGAACGCAAAAATTCGAAAAATAGCAAAAAAAAAAAGAAATTAAATTATGCTTAAGAAATTATTGTATTCCAGAAAAAAAAAAAAAAAAAAAAAAAACGAAAAAAAGAAAAAGGAAATTTTACCAATGTTTTCACAAGTTTTTGATATTTTTTTTCAAAAACAGTAATCATTTGTTAGAAGTAAGTGAGTGAAATGCATGATATGTCGAAATTTTCAAATTGTAGTTTTGTCCGATATACTTGCTCGTACTTAAAAAGAAGTTTAATATTTTTTCAAGAAGTTGATAATTTGTTTATGTGATGAATTCCTCTTTTCTTTTCTATAATAGATACATATCGCGTAGATGGATGAAATTTTCAATTGTGAAATTATTTCAAAAGAAGGTACAAAAAATTACGAGAATTTCCTCCAAAACCGGATTTCATTTTCAGAATTTCATATCTTTAATAGAAATTTCGAAAAAAAAATTAAATTTTGGCGATTACGATTACTTTTTCGCATCGAGGACGGTATCTTGTTGTTTGAAGAGTGCAAAAAAATATCGCTGTAAGTTTTTTCAATTTTCTTAGATTCCGAATTTTTTTATTCTTTCACGCAAAATTCCTATTCTTCCATATTATTTTTTGTATTATATCGAAATTACAAAAGAAAAACGTAATATTTCAGCTCTGTGCATCGAAAAGGAAAATTCTTCCTAATTTTTATCTTTCAAGGGGTTCTTAAAGTACCACTTATTAATCACAAAAATCTTATAAATTGAATATTGAGTTGGAATAATCAAAACAGGAAAGGAATGTCATGCAATTAACAAAATTTATTTAGGTACTGTAAGGATGAATTTAAAATCCAATCCAGTCGCTGCGACATCTCGTTCCTTAATCTATGTCCTTAATAGAGGCGTAAAATCTTTCGTTACATTTCAAGTAAACTATGCCATTCCTCAATACAAAAACAATTTTGATCGCTTATCGAAATTAGGGAATTCTGGAACTTCATCTTCGAGGGATGTTGCTAGTAATTTTGTGGGTTGAAATTTCTTGTATTTTCTTTTGAGTTGATTTTTTTTTTGATATACTGAACTGTCACAATTTGTGAAATCCTTGAACATGCATCGCCAAGTTTCATGTATTTTTTTTATCAATGTTTGAAAAAGCAAGAATTCACAATTTTTCATCTCGTTGGCTCGTGAGTATTTGTGACGGATTTACAAATTTTTTCTTTTATGGCTAACAAATGTTTCATAGCTATTTCAAATTTCCAATCGCGTTTGAAACAGTATAAAAAATTGCATCGAAGAAAATGCATGTGGAGTTTGGAATTTTGTCTTCTTCTTATTGCTGTAACGTGTGCCAACAAATTGTCTGAAAAAATATAAATTTCGGTCTCTTCAAATTTTTTCGGTGCACTATCGTTTTTTCTGCTGATACGTACCTAGTTAGTTCGCCAGTGCTACCTTGTGTGTGCTTAGTGATGAAATTTTCTTCGTTAATGAGCTCAATTTTAAGCCCCGAAAGTTACTCTTATTACTCTTGTTATCCTTCAGCTTGAAAATAGAATACTGATGTGTTATCGAGGTATATTATTCAAGATTAATATCTGAACGTTGAAAATGATCATCAAAAACGCCGCGTATTCCTCTAGAGGTCTATTCATCACGCGTAATTATAATGTCAATACGCCTTCTTCGTTGCAAATGCGGCAACCATATCGTCAGAAGATAATGACGTGTAGCCTGTACACGTTATCCAAAGTATTCTGCGAGCTCGATTAATCGTTCAAGTTAAATATACGTTTCGTATTTTCGCAGGGATAAACATAACCGTGACCAGTTCAAGTGCAAGTTACCATCACATGTTTACGGGTATTAAACGATCTTCAGCACTCGACGTTGTCATGCATTACATTCTGATGATTTTAGTCGTCGTCCACGCCTACAATGTTCAAGTTACCAATTGCCTGCATAAATACGCGCCAAATGAAATCGAGGAGTTTTTCACCGAGTTGGATAAACCAGGTATGTACGTAAGATAATTTTACGACGCTCAAATAACAAAAACAAATTTCAGCCTTAATGGGACTATATAATGAGAAATTTTCTTATCAAGTAATACTTAAATGGTATTCCCTCATTGGGGAGTTTTTTCAACGTGGTATTTGATGGCCACCATCTTATGACCTAATCCGACGTCTCGCTGGGCCGGTAATTGCGTATAACTAACCGCGAAGATCAATTTCAGCTGCAAAACTTACCATCGTAAAATTCGTTTACGTAATAGCGAAGACGTGCCGAGAGTACAGAAATTCGTCGCCGTTTCCACCATCGTCAGTGTACTCGAATCGTCCGACTAGACGAATCATCGAGATTTGACGCGTTCGACGCGTCGAAGTTGTCGTTTATTATAGGTCGATTCGACGTGCAAATGTCTAATTAATTCTCGTAATATAGTCAGTCGCGTCATCTAAACGTTATCGAAAGTTGTTAACTAATTTAATTATTTTTAGAACGATCCTTGTAAATGGATACCCGGAATGGTAATTACAAGTTGCTTACGTTCTTAATTATAACGAGGATGCGTTTACTTTGAGTGTCAAGATGTCGATGCGAGTTACCTTCATGTAAATTTCATCGCCCTTCAGTTCGACGAGCGAAAATTAAAAATATAGGCGAATTTAACGCGAGTACGCTGGTACGCCTAATGACGGGCCTATCACGCGTCTCGATGCGGCCTCGTAATTCAACACCGAAGCGCTTCGGATTACTTGATAGAGCATAAATTTAGGTTACAATAATGGAAAACGCTTTTACAGGTTTAGAGCGCGGCTAAAAACACTTAATGCATTTGCAGATATCGATTTTCTTTCGTCTAAAAACAACAGAAGCCGATCATATAGTTTTTGTTACATCTTACCGTGGTGTTTTTTACTGAGTTTTTAATTGAAAGTATTACTATTACTGCCTACCGGATTCGAGGTCTTCATATGTTTGCTTTTCAGACCATAGAAGATGTCTAACTTATTTCTTTACATACACTATACGGGGTGTTTTTCCTCGCTAGTAGCGCTACTCATGTGACACTCTTGTATGATGGTTTGCCTTCTGTGTACAATGAAGGGGCCAAAATCCGGAGAGTAAAGAATTTCAATTTCTTCTATTTCGTCTAACTGTAACGCGCGATTCACCGTTTTACGGCGCGGTGTACATATTCATCGGTGATCCAACGGTCTGCCCGTATTTTAATCCGAGTCGTTCTCAACTCGGCACCGAACCCCGTAGATGGACGAAGTTAACTCGCTAGGCATCGCGGATGCACCGACGAGTTATCTTGCCACTACGAGAATTTAAAAAAAAAAAATAATTTATTTAACATTTGAGTTAGATCATCCCATGCCTACCCATTCCGCCTAACCGAACGTTAAAAGGATGTTTCTCTTAGTCGTTCATCTTTCTAAGAGACTAAGAGAAAATTGACAAAAAAAAAATAAAAATAATAAAAAAAAAAAACTTTAAACGCCCGAGCGCTCTCGCGGCAGCCCGACGTACGCGTAGATTTTTTGTTTTATACTCTGCGAAGCGCCAACGCCATTGGCAGCCCGCGAGTCAAAATTTATTATTAGTTTTTTAAACGCTAAGGAGGCCCCTCTGGCCGCCCAGCGTGATAATATTTATTGTTAATAAGGTGAATTACCTTTTAGGTGAGTGTGGGTATTTCCCCTTCGAAGCGCCTGTGTCGCCCGATGGTTGTATATTCCCTTCCAAATAAAAAAAAAATTTAAAAAAATATCGTAGAGCGCACGGAGGGCAGCTCACATCAAAAATTTTCTCAACAACCCGAAAAAAGAAAAGAAACAATTTTTCGGTTCGTTGAAAATAATGTATTGATATAATACATATGCGACTATGTGTCAACCGAGAATAAAAGCCAATAACTAATCAAATCTAAGCATAATATATATACTACTCGCTGACACACTTTGTCAGCGAGTAATATAAAATCGTACATATTTACAAAAATTTTAGAGGTTCGTACGTCTTCGAAGAAAATAAATACTCAAATATGATGTAAACCCCCCCCATTAAATCGATTTTGATATGTAAGAAATTCCAAAATTGTTTAATTACGTTATGATTTTAATAATAATAGTGTAACTTTTATAAAGTGGCCAAATGACGTAAATTTAGCGTCGTCACCGCTCGTCGCCGACAGAGTTGCCAATCTGAGGCGAGCAAAAATTTTAGTTTTCAAAATAAAAAGTAATGAAAATTTTATTCATAAATTAATTTTGTTTTAGATCGAAATATTTTTGAAATTTAGTTTTGTTATAAATGATTTATTTTAGAATGAAAATTTATTTAGTTCGAAGACGTACGATTTTTTCTCATTTACCTACGAACGAACTACCTTTCGTTCGCTCATAAGCAAATGAGAAAAAAGGTAAAAAACCGCCCGTTACATAACAACTAGGGCTCGGATTTTTATGCTCTAATGTAGATGAAATATGCGGATATAATATTGCCTAAAAAAGGGTAATAATATACTGTTCATATTCCCTGAAAACGAAAAATATGTTGAAATGTTTTCAAACGTGTGATCCATAGTATTGACGAGGAGGTGATGAAAACATCGAATTTACAATTTATACATGATTAATAAGTACTGAAAATAGGAAAATAAGTGTTCTACCCTTTCTAGTAAGGATCAGTCAGCTGTAAAACTGAATAAATAAACAATAAAAAATCATCGATAAAACTCGACACTTTTCTTTACTTATAAAAAATATAAAAAATTATATTTTCCATGAATGAAACACATATGTGCGATTATGAAACAATTAGGAAACTAATCAGTGTTGCCAAACGGAAATTTCGAAAAATCACTATTTGTCTGAAACAGTTCATCCCTAGATTCAAAAACCGCGCCCACCCTTCATCCCATCCCCGCACGAAGATGGATATCAAAATGCAGAGGTTTTCGAATGGAGCAGTCTGATTGCATCGAAATTTCAATTTAAGCTAACTGGTGAATAAAACCACGACAAAACAATGTTGTATTACGTATTTTTATTTCAATATTCAATTACACAATCTAAATTCAAAAATACGCGGTTGTTATTGATGAATGCTACTTAATCTTGATCGTTGCTTCAGTGGTCAAAACTCAAAATTTTCAAAACAACATCTCGCATGAATCATAACATTTCTTTTTTTTTGTTCATTATTCTTCAGCTTTCAACAGTTCTGCCACAACAAAACAGTTTTTACTTTTTTTTTTTTTTACTTTCAGCAGCATGCTATGGGATTTTTCAATGATTTTTTATCGTCGTTTTTATTAATTATGATAAAAACTGAAAGTAACTGGAATTTTTATGATTTTCGGTTTAAAACAGTGTTCCCAGATGATTTTCAAGAAAATCACCAAAATCCTTCCAAAAAAAATCACCAAAAATCACAAAATTTTAAATTAACAAATTCCATCTGAAAAACTAGCCAAAAATCACGTAACTCTTGAAAACCATGCAATTTTCTTAAAAAAAAAAAGACTAAATTGAGGTACAAAAAACATTTATTTACAATTTACCATTATAATTATTACTACTCATACATTTCGGAGATATGCTTTCCAATAAAGTTTTTTAAATTTACTTCGAAACAATTTTATTGTTTCATATGCAGAAACGTCTTCCCATACAATATTCCTTGTAAAGTCTCTGTTTCAATCATCAATGCGTCACTAAATGATCAATTTAATGATAATTACCTATCATGAAAAACTTTAATTTATAATATTATTCGAAATTTAAAATATTTCAAGCGAAAAAATTGAAAAGTCTGGCCACCCTGGTATAAAATGTGAATTTGCTGGCAAAAAATCACTCCATCACTAAATTTACGGAGAATCACTAGATTTGTCGCTAAACATCACGGACGTTAACTATAATACCTGGATATTTGACTGCGTGTAAATAAAACGGTTCTGAAATAGAAATATAAGCCACGCCCACCGCAACGTTGCTTTAAACAGTATTAAAATTCAAAATTATAAGCCACCACCACCGCAACGTTTTGCGATCAGCCAAATATCCAGATATTATAGTTAACGTCCGTGCTAAACATTTTCAAAACGTTGAAGTATCAGTAGATTTAGTATTAAATCACTCGCATTGGAAATACTACAATTAATATGTATGATGTATTGAACAGGAAACACTTGTTGCGAGTGTAACTGTGTTTTTGACGCAGTTAGCCAGTACTCTATATACCCATCTACTCGATAATTTATCTGCGAGTAGCTAACTATATCAAACCACATAATATCTAAGCAACCAGGCTTAACAGTGATGAAACCTGGCCTGATATCTCATTCTGTGATCCCGAAGAGACATGAATAGGCTAGAATTCGTTTTATTCCAACGCATGGCTGTGAACTATCCTCCACATTTCAGTTCTCAGAATGGTCAATTTTGAAATTTTCTTTCTCATATTCTAATGTGAAATACTCCTAAAGAAATTTTATGGTGACGTTTCTCACAATTATCGCTATAGTTACCATAACTGAATGAAAAATGTGACAGTAACTTATTTTGGGAGTGATTCCTTCAGAAAAAATAATGGCTTTTTGAGGAAATTTCGAGCCGCCAAATTTCTTGAACATTCTATGCCACCTTACCAAGTTAACGTAGAAAGCTCGAACATTATGTATAGGCTTGATAGGGGACTATAATATGACGTTTTGAATTTAAATCAAAATTCATCCAAAATGGCTGATCGTTAAAATTAGAGGAAGGCTTGAGGAGCTTCAAATAGGATAAATTTGAAAAATATGAACTCATATATCATTGATGAAAACAAGAAGTATTGTGGCCTAAATATTTTTTTAGATGATGTAGGTGGGGAAAAGAGGGGTTATCGTTCTGGTATAAAATTTATTTGGACTAAAATTAATATTTTAATTTATTAAAAAAATCTGGTTAACGAAAAGTGGAAAATTTTAAATCTTGATTTCATACACATATGATCGAGTTGGCCCAAAATACCGACATATTTAAATTTCTGCTTTGTTGTCGAATTTGAAAGGGGAATTATTAGGAAAAATTTTATTTGGAGTGAAAATCAATCAAGTCGGAAAGTTTATGATAGAAAGCTCAAACTTCGTGTGTACGATTAGTTGAGAACTAGAATGTAACATCTTGAATTTATTTTGAAATAGATCCGATTTGGCGAATGGTCAGATTTGTGGAAGGTTTGAAATGCCTCAAAAATAAATATGACTTCATATCATTAATGGAGACGAGGAGTATATTTATCCAAAATTCACCTTCATGTGTTTTAGATGGTGAGGAGGGAGGAGTTTCATTACCTACAAGTCTAAACGTGCCTTCTTTAGAAATTCAGCTCCAATAACGCGGTATGGCTGTCTACGCTCTTTTTTATATTGGAAACGACTCGTCGTTTTCTTTTCATCGCGTCGTCGATTTCGTAAATTAGTATGAACGAGGAAAAAGAACACGATTTTATTAAATCATTAATTAACGAAAGCTTTTCTTTTTAACATCAAAAAAATGGGTAAATTTTTTTAAGTTTGCACGCTTTTAGGTGGTGTTTTCTTTTCGCGTACACAACTATGTAATTATAATATTAACATGACCAGTAATATAATAATGATCAAGACAACCAGAACCAACATCTTCGCAAGTCGCTCGAACGCGGTTCATTAATTAATGGATTAAACAGAGCTGCGAATTTGTTGTCTTTTCCCCCAATTTTTCTCTTCGCTTGTAAAAATATATATATTTTTTGTAAATATTTTAAAAACACCATCCAGTCTTTCATTAGTTGAAGCGCGATACAGGTCGCTTTTTTGTCGACTCGGTTCATCGATTGACGGTGCTTTTAAATTAGCCCCTCGAGGATGTATTTCAGCAGTTCGCCACGAATCATTCAATGCTGTATAAGGGTGCTGATTGTTGCTTCGTAGTTGAACTGAAATTTTTTTCTAGCGATGTACGAATTGTTTCACGACCAGATACAGGTACGGTGTTTCTTTTCCCCTAGTTCGCTACCTCCTGCGGTATGGTGATGTATCGGGTTTCGATGATGGAGTTTAATTATAGACGAATGTGATGGTAAATGGGAGCTTCTGCGGTGATTTATCTCTTTTATGTGTGATAACTAGAGTTTCCAATTTACCGAAGCCGCGTAATTTCCAACTTACTTCATAACTTTACAGTCTCCTGGGTTGAAAGGTTTGGGAATGGCATGGTTATTTTTCGAGAAGGTTTTTTAAGGCGGAATGATCGATTTTTGAAGTACCGAGTAATGAATGGTGGATGATGTTTTGAACAAATGAAATGAAGGAGTGGAAAAAATGTATTTCTATTAACAATGATTGTATGAAGTATGTTTTTTGCTAATAGGAGTACGAATCAGAAAAAAAAAGGATATGTGAGCTAAGTGATTTCTTGGGAGTTGTGATTATAAAAATCTTCCACTCATTCTGAATCCCTATAATTCTATAATTTTAAAAATAATAAATAAAAATTCTTACCTCATGTTAAAACTTATTTTTATCTATCGGGATTTATTTTTTGAAAAACTGAGGTAGTTTTAAAGCATTGAAAATAGACACTACCGTTTGGAAATTTTTCCAATTTTTTCGTACGAAATATTTTATTTTCAAATTCACTAATTGTTATCTCGTCAGTCACCTCAAATATTAATAATATTATGTTTAATTAAAATAAAATAAAAATTTCAAATGATGTCTTTCGTATAAGTATCGTTCGATTTCATCCTTTGTAATATCATTTGTAATAATCTCACAATTTCATCATACTCGTACTGATGGTGTATTCTTGATTGTACTTGGCAATTTTAATAATATGTTTAGGAAGCGCTTTTTAATCATATTACGTAGAATCCAGCTGCTTTAACGAGTAATCTCGAAATTCATACATTTATATTAGAAATCATCCTTTTTTTTTTCTTCACATTACCCGCTTGTTAGAAGTTATTCGTAATGCATATGTTATGACATACCGCTTCATAACACCCATTTCAACTTTAGATACCTTTTTTTTTTTTTTTTTTTTTTTTTTAGAAAAGAGAGAAAGGGTGGACGTCCACGAAAGGTTGAATTGAAAAACAGACATCAAGTTCGGAATCAGCGACTCAAAATATAAAATGACATATTGAGTCTGAAAAATTTCGATAGTCGATTTCTGTTAAGCTTAAGTAAGCTCATCATGTCACGTTTACCTGTAGCTAATGAATCACTCATTTAGTTTTCATTCATTTCTCCGGGTTAAACTTGTCTGAGGAAACTATGGCGTTCAAACTAACTTCGTGGCAGTCTAAATAAAATAAGTTTGAAAACTTAGTTCATAGGCTATCATCGATAGATTTTCATGAACGATTTCGGCCTTAAATTTAGGCGTTCGAGTATACTTATTCCGGATGTTCGATGTCGGTTTTCGACGAAGGCTTTTGTATTGTTTCCAAAAAAAAAAAAGAAAACGAACTTTCTAGGACGTAATGTCTTTCACTTTTATCAACAATTTGATCTCTTTCTTTTTTCCAAAATCGATGCAAAGTTGCATTCATGGCACTTTACGATATTCCTTTTCACTGATAATACGTTTTAAGCGGATTGGTTCGATAATCAAGTTATACAATTTTTTTACGATTTGTTCAACGTTTCAATCCATCGTTAAACAAATTTAATCTTTTTTCTCTGGCAATTTTGTTTTTCGCTGTAAATTTTTGAAATGTGATTGAAAAGTAATTCACTAAGGGGTGAAATGAGAGTTCTCTTGAAGGGTAAAATTGATTCCATGGATTCCTCTTGGTGATGGTGAGAGCAATGGAACTTAGGCCTTTTTTTGATAACGCATTTCTTAGAAATAAAAAGGAAAGCAATTTCATTCTCAGTCTATCTCTAGCCAGTGAGATATCAGTCCCCAGGAAAGATGTAAAGTGAGCATCTCAATCATCAATAATGACTGGATTAATTACTTGTTTGAAAAATGTGGTTTTCTGGTCGCACTTTCGTATTATCTTCAAAAATGCATTTTTGATATTTATCTCTCGTAACTAATTTAGTGAATCTAGACTTCCTTACAGTAGCAACATACTGAAAATTCTCATTCTTGAATGTTGAGCATATCCTACAAGGTGGTAGGGGTTGAACCCTCCAACGGTTATTTTGCTATAGATATTATCTCTTCAGGGATTGATTGTAGAGTAAAAATAGCTCAGTGCAATTTTGTTTTATAACGAATTTTTATAATTTTTATATGAGATTTTTTTTGCTAGAATCCATAGGTTGAGAGTTACGGATGTTTGAAATTTTGTACTTATTCAAGTAGGGCTCCATTACAAATTGATTCAGTTATATTATTTGACATTATGCATGTATGCGAATGAAGAATGCATATATGACCATTTATGACTGCATATCAACCCACTCATGACCTTGTGGAGGTCTTATAACACCCTCATTTCATTTCAAATGCATATCTACCTAAGTATGAATATTTGTATTACATAATTCCGTAGTGAAAGAGGGCTGGGGCGCACATGAAGATTGTAAACATATTATACATAATTATATAGCTTATTAAACGTTTTCACTTTACATGAAAATATTCTTACTTAAGTAGGTAGAGGAGAGGGTGCAAATATGACCCCCTGAGGGTAATGTGGCACCCTGGCTTATCTCGAGCATCAAGCATCGCCATCTAGTGTACACTACCAGAACATGTTCATATCTTCCAAACTAACACTATAGTACCTTGGAAATTATTAGCCAAAATAAATTTTTACAAACGTCAAAATTTCATCGCGTTTAATTCATAGAAAAATTATCTTTTTTAATGGCCGAACCTCTTATAATAGACGAAGAGATGTTCAAATTCAATACCACGATGTAAGTTTTCAAAATTTTTACGTATTTTTTGTTTTACGATTTTTTTTTACCAAAATAGCATGTTGAGGGTAGTATGGTACCCCTGATAACATGATGTGTTGTTTACTTTTTTTATAGCCGAAATGCCTCGAAATAAGTTATTATTTAAAACACCGATAAGAATGAGACGCTGCGAAGAAGAAAATATAGTAAAAGCAGTAAAGGCGGTTCGTTCGAAGGAAATGGGCCTAAAAAAGGGCACTGATTGTGAAAAAGAAACTTGTGTATGCGACTACTGTAAATAGATAAACTTTGTTTATCATTTATTTTTACTAATTTTCAAAAATAAACATTTAAACATTGCATTTATGAATAATTTTAAGGTGGTACCACTTTCAAAACTGGTGATTTTGACATTTTTTGAAAAAAGGGGTATAACAAACAAAGTATGGGATTTTTCAAAAAACGGTTTCCGGTTCTAGATAAGGGAAGGTTTTCCGCATCTTCATATAAAAACTTTTGAAATTAAGTCAACTACAACCAAGTTAGGTGTTGAAAACAAAATGGGGTACCATATTTGCACCTTTTCCTCCATGCATTTGGGGGTAAGGGAAGCGAGCTGAGATCTCAATAGGGTCATGCATAGCTTGGTATGCAGTAATAAATCATCGTATATGCATTCTTCATTCGCGTATATGATGCTACGTAGCATATTGAAATAATTGTAATAGAACTCTTGAAGTATGAAGTTTCAAACATCTCCAACTCCTCACCTATGAGTCGTTCGGAAAAATTTTTCGAATAAAAGTTGTGGGATATTTGATATATAACAAAATTGCACTGAGCTATTTTTGCCTTAATGATCAAATCCTGAGATGATATTGCAAAAAAATTCTTTATGGGGAGCTCCAGTACTCCATTCTATGGGTTTCGCTTACCACCCAGGAATGAGAACTTGAAGTACTATGTTGTTAATGAAGTTAATTTTTGCATACTAATGAGAAAAAAAAAAGTTGGTAAGAATTGTTCCCATAAACCATTTTTATCTGGTCAAGATTTACTGGACGACTGGACCGAACCATACCTGGATATTAGGAGCATTTGTTGGAACTTCAGTGCATCGTACATAAAAAATTGATTGAATATTTCTTGTACAAAATTAAAATTAGAATAATTTTATACTAAATAACTACTTATTTTTTGCAAAAACGTCATATATACTGAGATAAATAAGAAATAGTTACACAAAATGACATGAATGAACAACATAATTGTTCAAAAATGATTCGAGTGATTTTGTGCCTTTGGGAAGCATTTCATCCGAAAAATAAATAGGAACTTTTTTGTTTGAAATCAAACATAGCTCAATTTTGTCCCTGGTAATTTTTTCAATAAATGTCATATTAAGTGAGATAAATGCCAAAACTCATTTTTAGGTAGTTACTCTCTTTGGAAATTTTATACTTTCAATAAATATTCCAAAAACTGAATTCTTTCTGTCATTTTTGACAATTATTAACACTCACTTCATATATTTCACGAAGTATGGTACCTCATTGACCACTGGGATTGGGGACATCAAATGATTTTCATCTCTGAAATCCTCTCTAGCAGCATATCAACGTGCTTGCGGCCACCAAAAAGTATTTACAGGACCAAATACTGATTCTTTACAAGCTCTCTACCTCTTATCGATCATACTTGGAGTTGGAGACATAATATATGAACTCGAGTGTTTCCATGAGCTCATCATGCTTCGAGCATTACTGTTCAACTACTCTTTGACTTCAGTGGTTTATTTTCTTGAGATAATTTTGGCCCACAGAAAGTAGCCTAACAGCAATACCAGCAGTTTGATGTTTTCATTTCGTATGCGAATAATGTTTCACTTCACCTACCCAGTTCAGCTGAGGCATTTGTTGAAATTTAAATCTGTAATAACTGTGTAGTGTATTGGTAGCTGAACGTAGTACATACCTCTAGTGAGTATATTTCGAAGTTATGTGATTTTAAAATGTATATCGGTATTTTGGTATATCTAACTGAACCCAGCACAAAAAAATCCTAGATCCTTTTGAATTTAAGACCTCGATCAGTTGTATCATATTATATTCTCTACTTTTGTAATTATTTCCTCATTTATGATTATTATATTCTAAAAAAATTGCGTTGTCCCTTGTGTTTATGAAAAAAAAGGCACGAAATTAAACGTTATTTATAGGTATCCAAGAAGTACCTACTTTTATAGGTGTATTTTTTAATCTTGCCAAATTTTCTGCCAGAGTATTGGATAGAGGACACATTTTCTTTTCTTATTTTAAGAAATGAAATTTTTTCGAACAGTCTAAAATTTTTTGCTACGTGTTTCTTATTCCTATGTAAGAAAACCCGTTTCAAGTTTTTTTTTTGTTTTTCTTGTTTGTATTGTAGCGTTTAATCTGAAATTTCTTTTGGTTCGGAATTTGAAAGAGTTTCCGAGAATGTGCCGGAGAAGTACAATAAGGTTGAAAAGTTAAGGGGAATTTTTAATTTTCCAAGTTCGAAAAAAAAGTTTCAGTTTCATGTTGCGTTCTTATCGAATCCAAGCGAATGTAGCGAGTTATTTTTTTACAAATAATTTTCACCATGTTGTTTCAGTTGATAATGAATTTAATTTAATTTCGATTAATGCGTTCGCGAAATCATGCGAGTATTATCCGGCGGTATTTTAGGCGCGAAATTATCTTCACCGTTGCGGTATTTTTGGGGGGGGGGGGCGCGTGAAACTCACAACGAGCGGCGCGCTTTAATATTCGACGTGGATGGAAATAATTGGCAACTATAGTGGAATTTAATGCGGGATTAAATTCCCAAGAGGTCGACCAATTCTTCGTATACGAAAGTTTAAAATTAGGTGTAAAAGTTTCGTCGGCGGAGGAGTATTTCGACGCGATTCAATGGGGTTGCGGGTGCAGCGTCGTAGGTGAAATTGGGTAAAATGTTTTTTAACGACATTTCAATGTTTACAAAGGCACGTATGGGAAAGAATGAACGGGCGAGGCGCGTTTTATAGAATTTCATTCGAGTAAATGGAAGAAGAAAACGTCGCTTGCGTTCGCAACACCGTGCCACGATATTTCAACGAAATATGAATGCGGAGGAATTGTATGGAACCGATATTTCGAATTCGTCGCGAAGCTTTTCGCCCATCTCGGCGCGCCGGCGGTGTGCGAAATTCTCGCGTATACTTTAGCGTTGATTAATTGGCGTTTTGAAATGTTACACGTATAAAAACCTAGCTCTGGTAATTTAGAAATAAGACGACGACGAAACGCGTTACACGACACGGAATTAAATACATAAACAAAACCTCAGAACGTCTTTACACGAATCCGGGGTGTAATTTTCGCAAATGCATTAGTGTAACGACACCATTATGTTGTTATCATAAATATTTAAGACGATCTATTAACACATTCGTATATAGCGCTAATTATACGACGTACGTGACGACGCTCGTTTATAAAATGGTACTCGCGAGTTGAGTGCTCGTGCAGATATACGGTTCACGGTATCTGCGCCGAGTTGCGGCGGTCTTACGTGAGATCCTATTCACGTCGCTAAGCCACCTGAAATAGGTTACGGAGAAATGATTTCCACTTGGCGGCACCGTTCGAATGATTTAATTTGAATGTAAATTATCGCGGCAGCGTATTTTTTACATCATCTGCCTCAATTTCCTTGTAGATACAACTTAAATGTACAATTTCGTTGGTTACCTTGATCTCGGTCGTTATTCTCTTCTTTTTACAGCGCTCACGCCTATAGGCTCTATGCTCTGTGTCCCCATTAATGGTACCGATGAGCGTTCTATAAAGATGGTAATAAGAAACGGAAGAAAGAGTAAATAAACAAGAGGGTTAATCTGTATACGGTTCGAGCGAAACGCAACGAATGATAGTGTCAGCTCATCAATCACTAGAAATGGATACTTTTTTCGTCTTCTTCTTCTTCAAAATTCTAGAGCGTCATTTAGACTTCATTTATCTTACTTTATTTATGTATCTAAGATTGCGAGAGGAAAGCAAAGAAGGAAAAGGCAAGGTCGGGTGTTTTGAAGATGTCCTTTTTGGCCTTTATTGGAAAATTTCTTTTGTTGCGAAATTTCACGGGTAACTAGTAATTCGAGCCTTGAAGCGTCGAAGTGGAGGTTTTTGTTTACCGGATTATGAAGCGGGTAGAACGTCGAATGATACGGGGTGTTCGGTTCCATCGGGTTCAAAGATGTCGTATAGCGATAGCCTGATGGTTTTTTTTAAAGAGATATCTAGCTTGTGTTAGTGCAGTGGGCAGGGCTTATTTCAAAAAAATTCGGCAACTGCATAAATGGTAAAACCAATATAATTTTAGTACAATTGTTCAGCTTTAGCTATAGCCCATAGAACAGACAAATAAGCTTAAGTGCTTGAACAAATTCGAAAACATTTCTCTTTTACAGAAGCGTACAGCTAAATCCTCTGAAATCAGATTTATGCCTATATCTTGGAATCACATTTTTGCCTCGTTATGTAGTTTTTTGAAAATATCTTGTTTATTTTACACTTGCGTGAAAATTTGTTTAGCAATAAATTATATTGTTGTAAATTTCTTACCTACGAAAAAAGTTTCTGTGACTTTTCGCGGAGTATGTGAAAGCTGTAAAATGTAGTTGAGGTAAACTTATTTTCTTTCTGTTGTTCAGTTGCGGACTGGTAAAATCATTAATCAATAAGGTGGAGTGAAAAAAAATGTCTTCAATTTGATCAAATTTTAGGAGATGGTTTACTTCAAGTTGAAAGTCCCCCATGTAAAATTTCAGAACCCATGGACCATTTGGGGACGAGATAGGGGTCCTCAAAGTAGGGTCATTTTCGAAAACCGTGGTTTTTCGCCTCTGTCGCCTCCGGATTGATACATAACCATAACCATAGAGGACTAGAAAGGTGAAATTTGAGTTTTTACATCTCCCTAGCTTATCCGCAGATCGATTGGAGGCCATCTTGAACGCTCTTACCTAGGGATTGAAAAGTTGCAGATTGACAATTTTTACATAAAAATTTCCCATCGATTTTGTTTTTTCGTAAATTTTATGCCGTTTTGATGGGGACCTCACAATGCGGTGTTGCCAATTTTTGATTTCATGCCCAAAATCGTTCTAAAATGCTACAAAAAAATTGTAATTTCTTGTGTTGAAATTTCATTTTATTTCCAATTTTCGTGATACAGTGTTACCAACTTAGTTTTACTTTTTTTTTTAAAGAAAAATATAAATGTTACACGATGCAATGCAAAGGTATTTTCATTTTTTCTCGATTCCTCTATGAAGTATAATATCAAGGTGCGCGGTACTAATTCGAGCAAAGGCTCACAATTTTTATGCAGTATTAATTAATTTAAGTTATTTACCTCATATATATTTTACTCATTTGTTGTTGGTAATTTTATTAGTTTTCCGATTGAATAAGAATAAGCTAAGGGCTCGAAAGATGAGAGAGCCTAAGTAAGTCCTTATTAAGACGATGTGGAATCGGGAGCTAATAGTAACTGAAGTAACATTTCTACATTAACCCAATCTCACTCCTCAATTTTTCAGATAATTTTATAATTAATTTTTAGTTGTTGTTTTTTTTGCTTGTTTAATTTCGGTTCCTAGATGGTAACTTGAGTAAAAATTGACTAATTGACTTTAAATTTGGAGTATAGGCAGAAGAAGTGGAACTTGAGAGCCTAATCGTTTTTAAAGTCGATTGGTCCGCTGAAAGTCAAGCTTTCTAAATTTGAAGCTTTTTCAATTTTTTGCAAATATTTCGTAAATAAAGGGTTGTGAAGTAAAAATGTATGAAAACAATGTTGTAGAAAATTTCATTCCAAACATCTTTGATTCTATTCATTTTTCATAAAAGTTCATCAAAAGTTGAGCTTTTGAACTTTGAAGTTTATTTTAGCGACCGATTTACTTTAGGAGCATAGGTGCATAGAAGAAGTGAAACTTGAGAGTCCTATTGTTTTTGAAGTCGATCCGTCCGCTGAAGGTCGAGCTTGCAAAATTTGAAGCTTTTTCAGTTTTTTGCAAATATCTCGGAAATAAACGGTTGTAAAGAAAAAATATGTAAGAAGGAAGTTTTCTTCAATTTTCGTGAAAGTTCACCGAAAGTTGAACTTTTGAACTTTGAAACTTTTTTCGCGACAGATTGACTCTGAATTTAGACTATAAGTAGAAGAAATAGAGCTCAAGAGTCCTGTTGTTTTTGAAATCGATTCGTCCGCTGAAAGTTGGGCTTTCAAAAATTGAAGCTTTCTTAGTTTTTTGCATATCTCTGAAATGTAAAGTCGTAACGAAAAAATGTATGGATGCAAACTCGTAGAAAATTTCATTTTCTACAACTTTTGTTGCATTCATTTTTCATGAAAGTTCGTCTAAAGTTGAGCTTTTGAACTTTGAAGCTTTTTTGAATTTTTTTCAAGTATCTCGTGAACAAAGCATCGAAAAGAAAAATTAATACAGATTAAATCATTGCAGATTTCAAGCTCTATAACTTTTGTTCTCATATAATTTTCACGAAAGCTCATAGTTTCCTGAAAAATGAACTCAAAGTAAAGAGGTCAATAATTAGTACGTTTTGTTCTCTGAAAGTTCGATGTTTTCATTCTCCGATGATAACTCGAATAAAACATAATGGATTTACTCCATAGTTACTTAGGTAGATGGTATGAAGTGTAAGAGTCCTCTTGTTTTTGAAGTCAATTCCTTCTCTGAAAATTGATTTTTTGAGGTTTAAGATTTTTTAGTTTTTTGCATATACCTCCGGAATGAAGGGTGGTAAAGGAAAAATATATAGAAACAATGTTGTAGGAAATTCTATTCTCTACAACTTCGGTTCTCATACATTTTCCATAAAACCTTATAGAAAAAATTTTAGGAAAGAATTTGTAGGCCCTTACGAAACACCTAAGGTTGTTCGAACGTTTTGATTTTTTTTATCATCTGTTCAAAACATGGAATAAGAGATAACAAAGCAATCTGATTTACTACATGCTCCTTCAAAAAATCTAGAAACTGAGGCAAGTTTATAGAGAAAATGTGATCATTCTTTCCTTTACTTTCACCAAGAAACTCTTGAGCAGACATTTTCACGTCCTCATTTTTTAAATTTGGCTTCAATTTGAGGCCCGAACCAACATCTTTTATTAGGTTCATAATCCTTGGTGAAAAATGAGTGATGATGAAAACTCACATTTTGTCTAAAGATATGAAGTAAATTATGGCTGAATTAAAATATTAAAGTATATTATATTAAAATTACTTTCTTTATGAATGTGAACAATTTTTAATTAATATTTCAACCTCGTTGAAAATGTTATGAAATAAGTATTTAAAAAAATAATTAAATTGTTGAAGTGGCCCATTTTCTTATCAAAGAAATTTAACAAATAAACAGACCAAATAATTTTTTCTTCTTCTTCTATAAACATTTGCGAAGATGAACTGAGAGTAATTTCAATTTCCGGCTTGTTAGCGGCCAGCATCAATGTTTTTCCCCCATCACGGTGCAATTAAATCGAACAAGTAATCCTGTCGAACGTTTAATTCACGTATACCACCATGTCGTTCATTACGTGGACAATACAGACGAGATATTTAACCCGAATGTTGTACCGTATCGACTCATATAAGCCGCATAGACTAGTGGGAAATAATTGATCAGACATTTTTCACTTCTGAATACCGCATAGCGTACAGACACACGCTCTTCCATCTTCCCTTCTACCCTCTCTCGACCAAATAGAGAAACAAACCGCGACTGTTTTGTGTTTTCCATTGATTCGCCATTAACTTTGCGTCAGCGTTTTACACGGGAATTCCATCAAAATCGTTCCGAATTTTCGAGTATTTCGTTATGTCTACCCGATACCGCACATGTATCTATACTACCTACATATGTCGATAGGTGTACGAACGTCGTACGAGCCATGTGAAAGTTTACCGGTGAAAATGATGAAAAAAATTTTATCGAAGTATTTTTAGACGTCGCGCCATTTTCTTTTGTACAAAGGTTTCGTTTGTTTTCAATTTATTACGATTCGATCAATATGGCGTAATTGATGTCTGGATATTGTTTCGAAGGTAATTTTCATCCGATTGGTTGGTTGATGGAGTTGTGGCCGTATAGAACTTTCCCGCCGCGGAATTCGTTCGCGATGTTTTATATTTTTAATTATAAGTTTATAAGTTACGTGTTCTCGAGTGGTTTTATTTCATCGTATTTCTGAAACTTTTTTTAATGGTTTTTATAACGGAGATTTGATTCTCATCTTATTATTTTTATTTCTTCAACTTTGAAAATTTGACATGCGCTGTATAAATAAACGTACGTATCTTATTGCTTTTATCTTTCTTTTACGCCTAGTGAATTGAAAAACCTTTACACATTTATTCATATAATATGATCATAATTAATCTACATCTTGTATAACATCTTTCATTGAGCTAAACACCGTGTTCGTAAGAACAAGCGTACGATTTACTTAGAATTAGGAGTGAGTTAGCTTCTCGCTGATAAAATAAGGCGCTTCCGCTATAAAAGGTTCAGCTATGGTTGCGCAGTGTTGCCGAATTTTCGAGCTCAAAAATTCCCTTATCGAATTTCAAAATAACCACCATACACAACTGTGCAATTATCATTTTAAATAAAATGTAAAAAAATTCAAAAGTGGAAACATTATATGTATTATAAAAACAACTTCATGTAATACAATCAATTTCACATTTTATTAATTTTGGTAAAATTTTTTATTTTTATTTCAAAATTATTTGAACTAAATTTAATCATTCCATCCTTAACAATCGACCCTTATACATCTAGCCAAATCTACTTGAAGTCTCCATTGATATTTGAAGCGCTTAGCACACCGGGAACCCGCTTGACAAGAAGCTAGTAAATGATGCTAGCGCAGAACTAGTATAAATTTGAAACACTTGAGGTTAGATTTTTACTAGCATTTTGTAACTAGTTATCTACTAGTATTATGAGACTAGTCATATACTAGCTTCAAAATACTAGCAGATAACTAGCTACAAAATGCTAGTAAAAATCTAACCTCAACTGTTTCAAATTTATACTAGTTCTGCGCTAGCGTAGGTTTACTAGTATAAAGCTAGTATAAATTAAGAATTCTTTTACTATTAAAATTAATTTTTGTTTACTTTTAATTAATTTAAAAAAACAGAAGGATGCTTTTTTCCGAGATATGGTTGCACTTTTCGGCTTGTCACTCCCCATCCCCACTTATTTACTGCACATTCCAACACGAAAATTCCCTATGCCTACGGTGGGATTCGAACCTACGACCCTATGACTAGAACTAACCTACCTAACCTATACCACGCGGCCACGAGCACCTTGTGATGAATATGCGTTCTAAGGCAGTATTTATGTTTGCGATGTGTGCGTATTCGTTTTTATAAAAATGCTTGGGAGATTTTTGCTTTTGATTTCAATCCGATAAATACACAAGATATTAAATGTAAAAATTTGATTTTTTTTTCGCAACATGATGTCGAAAACGACATATTATATGAATATTTTCAAATCGTTATATGTCGTTTTTGACATTATATTGTGATTTTTTTTTTTTTGAACAGAATGTGTCCTTTTTTACATAATGTTGTGAGTGATATGTGTTGCTTTGTGAGGGTTTTAAATATTATTGATAGATAACTTTTCAACATAAATCTATGCCTAGCGGTCAGAAATAGGAAGCATATTGTTCTTGAAAACATCTTTTGTTTTCGTAATATACTCGGAAGCAAATTGAAACAGTTTTCATCTATACATTTTCGATGATGTGATGTCTAGAAGTCAAATACCCTAGTTCTTTATCTAATTTCACTTCTAGTAGGTGACACGCTTCTTTAGATTTCCCTATTGCTTGTATTTGACACGGTAGTACCAAAACCCATAAAATTTACTCAAGAAGTTGAATTCCACTGCTCTAAAGTCTAAACTTTCTTATATGGGGTTAGCTTGTGCTATGCTCTTCTTTATAATGTTATAATCTTTTTGAATCGGCATACATGCTTTTTTCTAAAACAATAGAAATTTCATCGCAAATAATTCTAGCGCTTTTTGATATCAGGTGTTTCTCATTATAAGTTTGAAGTGTAGTAAAAGGACTTAGTACTTGCGGATTTGTTTGTAATTTTATTCTTTCAATTTTTTCCAAAGTTGTAGGACCTACTAAACAAATATTTCGCTTTGATTGCTTAGTGATATTATGATGGCAGGAAAAAAAGCATATTATAGTAGTCCACGTTTTAAAAAGATGTTCAATTCGTTATTGTCAAATTTGTGGGAACTTGAAACTTACCAATGGTGTAGAAACCTCTGGTAATTAGGTAACAATTACCTTTCAAAAACAATTTAGAGGGGTAATTTATATCAATATTTCCCCTTCCCCAATTCTAGTGAATAATTAAAAAAAAAAAACTGAATTCAGTCAGTGTTCATTAATTCAAATTTAAAAACAAATCCGACAAAATTGAAACAATTTGTAAAGATTTTGTAAATGGTCTGAAAAAAAGATCATCTTGAATGTTACCCTCCTAAAAAAATGATTCTACGCCACTGAAATTTACTTCCTCGACCTCAGTGATATCTTTTTCATTTTCATGGACAAAGAAATATGAAAAAATCGCCATATAAACAAAAATAAGGTTTGGCATTTCATTATGCTACATTCAAGCAGCAAATGGTTATTGATAGGCTCTCTTATAGTTTTCAATTCATAGAATTTTATTAGCTAGTGCGCTACAACCTTAACAGGACTTTTCTTAAGTTATATACAGCACACCTAATATACCTAGTAGATGGTGGCAGAATGGCGACATCCCAAGATAACATGTTTATATGCGAATTATGCATATACCCATGGGAGGTAATGTTGTCAATATTCAACCCTGAAGCGCCACCTCTAAATACCTTTTTTTTTACCTGAAATTTTTTCTGTGGTGTTTTCTAAGTAAAAGGAACACTTCTAGGGGGTAAGACATCAAAATTTCAAACTTCAAATTTTTTGCATATAAATTTGACGCACCCTAGTCTATATATATATGTATAAAACCAAATAAACCGAGATCATTTCCATACATACGTAGTAATTGCGAGATCATGAGATTCGTTTGCCGGATCTCACAACGTTATACATAGCGCACGTTGTTTGCGAGGTGCAGTATATCGTGTATGCAAGTTTTCAGCCGGATCTCGGTTTAGCTATGATTTACATAAGGATATATATATATATATATTCGACTATCCTTATTTACAGGCATAACATCAGGAAACTTAATAAATTTGCGAGTAATTTGATGCTGGAAAATAACTGGCAATACGCGAGTATCAAATCTGCTAGTAATTTGATACTAGAAAATAACTAGTATCACGCGAGTATCAAATCTACGAGTAATTTGATACTAGAAAATAACTAGCATCACGCGAGTATCAAATCTACGAGTAATTTGATACTAGAAAATAACTAGCATCACGCTAGTATCAAATCTGCTAGTAATTTGATGCTAGAAAATAACTAGCATCACGCTAGTATCAAATCTGCTAGTAATTTGATGCTAGAAAATAACTAGCATCACGCTAGTATCAAACCTGCTAGTAATTTGATGCTAGAAAATAACTAGCATCACGCTAGTATCAAATCTCCTAGTAATTTGATGCTAGAAAATAACTAGTACACGCTAGTATCAAATCTCCTAGTAATTTGATACTAGAAAATAACTAGCACTACGCGAGTATCAAATCTCCTAGTAATTTGATACTAGCAAATGACTAACATTACGCTAGTAAATAGAAGCTAGAGTAAAAACGCGAGTAAGATGCTAGCTTTTTGCTAGTATTCGAGTAAGATGCTAGTAAATAACTAGTATTTTGTCAAGCGGGAAGGGGTGGGGTGAAACAGCCAAAAACTGGTCTTCTCAGGTATCTCATCAAAAGTTGGCTCTATGACAAAAACTAACGTATTTAATTTTGCCCTAAATTTACTATCAATTTATGTGAAATAAAAATTTGCAAGAATCCCAGGTCCAATATTTAAGAATTTCGAAGCTAAATTAATTAATTTCAATATAATGAATTAATAACATTCCGAAATACAAAGGAAAAAATTTATTCGCATATTTCTTGAGTTCAATAGGCTCAACTTGGACATGGGCAAAGCTATTCCAGAACGTTTTAGCCCCCTTAGTAAACCTTTGTATTCAATACAACAGTACCAATAAAAAAAATCAAAGCCTCCTCTAAGATTTGGTTAGCCTCGACCTTGAAATGACGGGCTGACTATGAGTCTGCTTGAAATAATAAATTTACATTTTGTATTCTAACCTAAATTCCATATTTTTCAACATATTTCCAGGAAAATCGACCATTTTGCTTCGTTATGTATTTTCCTCATTAATTTTTCTACGCTGTATCATCTAATAGCAATTTTATATGATTTTTTGGCTCATGTCAGAAAGCTCATTAAAAGAGTTGTCAAGTGAATAAATGAAATCCAGGATCAAATATGGTCATGAGCTTAGGTGGAGGTGAAGTGTATTAACAACGTGTATTTTTGGTTTGTGTATAAAGCACAAAAAAGTTGCCCACAGTGTCTCGCCTATTTCTAAAATACTTTCCTTTTTTTCTTTAATGTGCCGTGTACAGCTACGAGGCTAGAGGCGTGATAAGAAATTAAATAGTTGTCATAAGGGTGGAAGCTGAGAGCAAGAAGAAGACTTTGTCCATATTCGAAAAATCATCTTGGAGAAGGAAAGTAAGCAGGCTGAAAGATTAAGTCTGTTGTAGATTGGCGTATATAGGTATGAAACATATAAAAAGGTATAATGGATAAAGTGGTGTTGTAAGCAGGATAGACTGAGTGTAAAGATTTATTTTAAATTTTTGGTTTACTAAATTTCACCAAAAACAAAGATCTTTTATGATTATTTTCATTAAAAAAAATTACTTTTGCTTTACCTGTCTACTGAAATTGTTGGATAATTGTTTGAAAAAACATGAAAATTTGGCTACTGTTTCATTGCTATTTTCGTCTTGAAAGATTAAAATTACAATTTTTTTTGGAAAATTCATTAAATGGCTTGTACAAAATGTAAATTTATGCCTCTAGCTTCTGAAGTTATACAAGGTACAGATATTAAAAAAAATGTAAATTTCATCATAAGTTGAATGCCAAAGTGGATAGACTTACTGAAGTAAATTACATTACATTTCCCTGGCTACCAAAATTTCTGAAAATTCATTTTGCCCATATTGACGTCATCTCTTGCATTTTATATGGGATCACGTCAATATGAGGTAAGAAAATGATTTAAAATTTTTATGCTATCGCGAAGTGGTGTAACCTGTTTCACCAAGTCTATTCACTTGATTGGATGCATCATACTCGAAAGTTTCGTTAATAATAACACAATATGAAAAAATTTGTTTTTTCTCCTCTTCTTATGACCGTGCCTCACAGGTTAATTTTTTTTAGTGTGTTTTCAAATTAATGTGAAGAAGCGTGATTTTTGAAATTTTTTACCCCCAAATTTTATGATTTGAACTCATCATAAATTTCTTCATTGAAAGTTCAAGCTTTCTACTAATAGGCTTTGTTTCCCACCTATCATCGAAGACTTGAAATATATTGTTTTTGATAATTTTTTCTCAACAATCATAAAAAAATTTTGTTCAACATTAATTCCACAAAAAAAGTCTATATCTATTGGAAAAAAATGAACAATAAGTTCGGATAGAAATTTGCAAAGGCTCCAAAAATTTCTGCTCGCTATAGTATGAAATGTTCTTCCATTCGTATTCTCAGGATGTTTGGAAAGACGATAAAATCGCCATTTGGCAACACTGCTCGTTCATGTTTAGTTAAGGCGCTAGTTGCTCATTATCCTTCAGCTTATTTCTTCATCAGTCGCTGGCTGCGAATTTTATACAAATTATTCATCAATAAAAGTGAGGATTATTGCCCCACGTATTAAAGCTCATATTTATAATTAGATTTCTCTCTCAGTTTTGGGCGCGTTGATGAGAAAAGGTCCCTTTTGCACCGGCAGCTAAGCGAAAAAAAATTTGAATGAATAAATCGCGATTTTCGAAACATCTTGTTTATACGAATATCGCGTATCTTACGAAACAATAACGAGAAAAAACACGCTCTTCTGTTCATTGGTAGGTGATTTTCAATTTTTCCTACAATCTTGTGAAATCTCGCAGCTCTCAGATTTGCTCGTATAACAGCTTCCGCGTAGGCTGTTTTAATAACGAAGTCTTTAATAGTTCAAAGAAAACGTCTGAAAGGAAATATTGAAATATTGCGCGAAACGTTTCGATAAACAATATCGTGGAAATTATTATTACAAGCTCGTATAAACGTGTCGTTAGTGGATAAAGTACCTTGAAAAATTTACCTTTTTTTTGATTTAAATAAGTAAGTTCAAGAATTCTACGAGTATGCGTTATCGATTTTACTCTGAAAGGCGATGAGAGGATGAAGGCGTGTTGGATGTCTTGAAAGATTTGTAATTTTTATCTTCATACTTGAAATATCCCCGAAAGAGTTACGCCGATGGTATTGGATGCTGAGGCCTCGAGTAAGTTAAAAAAATTACTTCACGTCTAAGAAAAAAATTTATTTTAAATCTCCATACGCGAAGAAGAGAGGTAACGGGGTAAATCGGCTTAAACTGTAGCGTCGAAATTCAGCCAACTCGGCTAGGTATATCGTTTTCGCGCGCAACCATATGGCTCGACTTGACAGTCTAACAAATGTTTAGCGGGCGAAAATTCGTCGTCGTAGCGTCGGATGAAAATTTAAAAAATAAATCATCCGCGCCTCGGCACCGCGAAAACAATACCGAGTTGAATTTCAATATAATAAAATACCTCGTAGTCGGTTTTTCCTTACACCTATGTGTTTCGGGCTACGTGAGCGGTGGTCCCTCCTTTATTCTATAAGTTTATATCGGCTTAGGAAATTTCGAAATTAGAAACTTAATTATTATGGGTTTGGGAGAATTTCGAGTGTTGAAAGCGGCATTATAAACCACATGAGGTGCGACGAAATAATCTTACAGCCTTGTTTTCCAAGCGTATTCTGCAACTGAAGTTTCTTATGTTTTGCTTTCGAACTAATTAATTAAGGCCGACGATAAGTTTAATTATCGTCGGCGTGGCGTGCGCCCAACGTGGTTGATGGTGGATTTCTTTATAAGCTGCCGAACTTTTATAACGGGTTAACCGTCGCGGTGAGACACGCGTCGAATTAAAAAATATTCCAACAATAATATCCGCCTAGTGTTTTATTAATTAAAGTTCGCCGTTCAGGAAGGATTTATGCGATGTTCAGGCGTCGCAAGGCGAAAGGCGTTTCAAGATATCGAGCTCGGGAATCTCGCCCGGATGACGGAGGCTCGGGTTGCTTTTTAATTAATTGCGTGAAAATTATTTTTTCTGTCGGAGAGGGCTTTTTTCAGATTCGCGCCGACGATAGCATCGAAGAGTGGGTGTATTGTTGGTTTCGTTTAGAGTCGGATTTTTTGTTTTCCTTCGGTGATTTTTTTTCTTCAATTTCCTCTCCTTGTATAACCACAGAGGCTGGAGCCACGTGCCAAAGGTAAATTAAAGTTGCTTGAGAAGGTCAGAGGAAGTAAGGTAAATAAAGAGAAACTGTATTCTAGTTTATTTATCTGCTAGTAGGTCACGAACGGGTTTTAGTAGATTGAGCCGTCATCATCCATGGTGGTTCCATTGTGAGCATTTTAAGGTATATTATTCCGTTAGCTGAACTGTAAAGGTGGAAGAGACGGGAATTGCTGGTTGGAAAAGGAGGTATGCATTGTTGATGGCATAATGTCCAATGTGGAGTTTATAATGGTAGTCTTCCTCTTCTTGTTGCTCCTGGATGAAGTATCGTGCTATGTCTGTTCTATGTTGGATTTATAGGAATTTGTTTGTCGTTAGAATTTCTGGCGAAATCGTAATAGAGAAATTTCTTTGTTAAGAATGATATTTCCATTGTACCGACGTAGACAATGGTAACTAAAAAAAAAAAAAAATAACACTTAATATAATGAAAATTTTTGAACTTGAAATCATAAATTTCATATTTTCCTTCTAATAATAATAATAATAATAATAATAATAACAATACGTAATATTGAAAATACCAAAGTTTGAAAACATTCCACATTTTTCCATATTCATCCATGCTCATCGTTTCTTACACATTTTTGCTCAATGGTAAAATTTTCGATAGGTAGGAAATCATCCAAAATTTAGTTACACACGCCCAGCACAGCTCTATTTTGACATATCAAATATTGGCTCTCTGTCTCACTCTTTCTCTCACACTCTGTCTCTCTCTCTCTTTCACTCTATTTCTCTTTCCCTCATATCTTATTTCATTAAAATAAAAATGTTGGGGAACAATTTGAATTTTTGCTGGTTCTCTTAGATTTTTCTTTGGTGTTGATGAAAAAATAATACAAGAATAAAACGTTACAATTTATTTAAAAAATAAAAAATAAATGAATTGTTTGAAACCTTTTTGCAAATTTTTTTTGAATTGATGAAAAAAGGAAAAATTATTTTTTACAAGAATAGAAAATTTCATAAAAATAAAAATATCTATTTCACTTTTTTTTTTTTTTAATAATGAAGTTCCTCACTGATAATGAAAATGGCTTGTGCAAGATGATGTTGGAGAAAGCACGAAATAAAAAAAAAATAAAAATAAAAAGACAGTTTTTTGCTTTATTTTTTTATTTTTATAAAAAGTTATAAAACATTCGTATAAAAAATTAAATATAATGAATATTAAAAAAAAGTAAAATAGGATAAAAATTGAATTTTCATGAACGTTACTTGAAAAAGAATTATTAAAAAATTTTGAATAAATTACAAACTACAAATTATATTTTTTAATAATAACTACAACTGCAATCATAATTTTTAATTTCATGTAATTTTTTTTTTACCTTTTTTCCAACTTCAATGAAAAATAGAAACAATATTCAATGTGTAAACATCGATACATCGAAGAAAAGTTGAAATTAATCAATTAAAATTTTATATTTTGTTCGCACGTTCTGATGCACATCGAGCGTGTTATCTCGAAGTAGCTGATAGTCGTAATTATAATATGTGAACGCATGGAGTGTCTAACTATCTACTTGAAACACGTACTTGAGTAGTCAACACCAAAATCCCTTCAACTCTTAGTGATCAAATCAAATCAAAAAAGCCTTTATTAATATATATGTAATAACAATTTGAGATTAAATACTAGATTATAATTTACAATTAGGCCCTACAAAACGGGCAAAGGCCTCCCTCAACCTGCCCCATTCACACCTGTCTTGTGCCACTCTGTGGAACAGATCATGGCCCAGCATTTCCTTGAAATCGTCTCTCCATCTACGCCTCTGTCTGCCCCGTTTTCTACCTTCTTTCTGATAGTAGTCAGTTAGTTTTTTTGTCCACCTGTTGTCACCCATAAAAACTATTAAAAACAAGCTCAAAAATAATAAAAACATAATACACGAAGCAAGAAGATTGAAATGGGACTGGGCTGGCCACGTTGCAACTCTTAGTGATACTCAGGAATAAATGATGAAGCTAAGTACAACTCTATAATTAATTAATTATCATTGTTCATATTTGAAGTAACATCGTGGAAATAATCGTTGAATATTTAGCTAAAATATGGATTTGTATTGATTTTAAAATTGAATTTTAAATAATGTATATTGTATAGTTATCAATTTGGAAAAATATATTATTTTAATTTATTTTTTTTTTTTATTATAAAAAAAGTTGTTTTAATTTTTAATTTAATGAAATTTAATATAGGTATATATTTAGTTAAAATAAATATTGCATGGATCATTGATGTTTTAGTATAGAACTGAACATTTCTATTGCATTTTTTTTTCTGTAGTTGATAAAGGATTTAAAACTTTTTTCACTCCGTTAAAAATCGTAATTTAGTATTCGATGATTTGAAATATTATCAGTCTAGTATTATGTAGCTTTATTAATTCGTTATTTATTATGAAAATTACTGACAGTTGACAGGATTTTTGTGCATAGAAGACGAGTGTTTCGATCAGATACTCAGTATTAAAATGTTAAACATGTGTGGAATGACCTTTTATTACCGTCCTTCTGTATAATCGTGTATTAAAGTCCACTCGAAATCTATGAGGGCTGAATGCCGATGCAATGAAAAAATATAAGAGCCTTCAATTCTGGAAGTATATAATTTTTAATTATATTCGAATTTATTTTAAATAAAATTTTAGAAACAACATTTTTCAAACTTGGAGCTTCGAACCAATTGGAGGTGAACTCATCTTATTTAGATTATTTTTAAAATGTAGAAAAAAAATTATTTGAAATTTCATAGATGGTAACTTTTTTTCGATTAATTTAATCGAGGTCACTTCGCTCTAAAGTATAAAGCTATTCACGAAAAATTAAATTAATTTGAGAGAAAAAAAAACTCTCATCTTTTTTACCAGTATTTTTCGTTGCCACTTCAAAGACCACTCGGAATTTAAATTAGTCGAGATTCGTTTTACATACCTTAAAGCTTTAATAAATTTCAGCTTAATTAAAAAGACTGTTACTTAATTTGAATCGACGAGGGCAAAGAACGTGTTTTTCTTTTAAAAACAGCGCAAGCAAAAAAAAAAGTAGTGGGGGATAAAAAATTCTCTGTCGATTTTATTTGTTAATTAGTAAAATAAATCGCGAACGTGTTTAATTATATTCTCGAGCTGAAGTAGTTAAACGACAAGGCTGTGTTAGTTTGTTAAATGATTGAAAAGGTCGATTGGAAGAATTCTGGTGTTTTTACCTTCTTTCAATTGCGCCTACGTATCAGATCAATTTTTAGAAATTTAATCAGTTATACTTGAGAGGAAAAAAGGGATCGATGGGTCATTCAGAATGAATCGGTTGGTTTTTAAATGCGAATTGTTTCGAGAATAACGAAAATGAAATTCGTTCGTTTTTGCGTAGAAATAAAGGAAAGAATAAATTTTACAATATAATAAATTCCGCAGCGAGCGTTCAAAAAGAGTAATTTATTATATACTGTGAAATTGGCGCAGACTTCCTCAAAAGGAAAACTCCCGGTTGTGGGCTTTTGTTTTATTTTATTTGATGAAGAAGTTTTATTTAATTTGCAAAATTCGTTTTAATACTCGACGGTGTATTTTTTATTATTTTTTTTTTCGACGGTGAACATTTCTTAATTTCTCATTCATTAAGAAACATCTGTTAAAAATTTTATTCTTCTTGTTTTAATCAGAGTGTAATCTATAGACGAGGAAAAGCGGTGTTTCCAGTACGGCTCGAAGGAGCGACCAGTAGGGAAATCGAGGTTTTTTTATTCGGGTGTTCGTTATACTATAACCGCTCACCGAGTTCATAATTTTTACGAAATTAAGCTTTCGAAAATTCCGCGTTGATTAAATCTACATCGTAATAAAACATCGGCTTTGGCTAGAATTTTATACACGCTCGGATATAAATAACGGACTCGGCGGGTATTGCGGTAGTTTTTTCCCCCTGTAGTTGGGTGTGTGTGTGTGTTTTTTTTTTCAACGACGAACACCACCTACGTTGCGTATCTTTCGACGCGATCATTGGAGGAGTATTGTGATTTCATTTTAGCGGGCATTAATTGCTAACCTCCCGGTTGGCGAAAGTGAATTATTGCTGGTACGGATAGTTGCGTACGCCCTCGAAAAAGTGAACCCGGCGTTTTCGAACGAAACGTCGGATCTTCGGTGCTTCAACGATTTTCCGGAGCACGGATATTCCGCGCCCGCTGGTTAATATCAGCTGAAAGTAGTTTACGTGTATTTTTAACGCTAACTATTAATTAAAACAGCCAGGGCTTCTCATGTGAAAAAGGTGCGTACGGCGGTCGAAGCGCGTTTAAGATCGTGTACCCGCAGTCGTATGAAATATCGCGCTTAATGCGCCCGTAATCGCCATTCCGTACCCTTTTTTCGACTCGTTTCGGTAAAGATGGGAGCACCGAGGAGAGGTAGTGGATGGACGGAGTTGAAAGTTAGTGGTAACGGAGCTGAACTTTTTAAGTTGTTTATTTTGGGTGCACGAGTGTGGCGTTAGGGCTGCGCTTAGGTGTACCTATTTAAATATGCTAACTATACGTCTCGACCAATCGGAGTTTGTAAAATGTTTTGCAAGCTTTTGGAATTTTTCGAGTTTTCATCGAATGTTACGTTAGTGGATTTATAAAATATTGAAATCTCAAGGTTGAAACTAGTCGATTTATCTTGTTAAGTCGAGCAGTTTGGAATCGTGATTGAATACTTCAAATATTGATGATAGCATACGCCATGAATAGCGTATACAATTACTTTGAGTGATTAAAATAACGATACTTAATATACTGTCATGAAATTGTTTGAAAATGGAAAATTATGATGTTGAAAAAATTGTCCATCAAGTTGCCTGAAATATGAAGAATAATGATGTTGAAGTCGAACTCTTGAAGATTTTAAAGTTTTCAACAAAAATTAATTATCTGGCGATTAAAAATTTTTTTCACGTTTCAAAGTCATATTTTGTTATTCAAAGACTGACCAATTTTTTTGAAATTGACTATTTCGGATTCAGTAGAGAAATTATTCTCGATGTTTATCTCACAGAGCTTTCCAAAATACTACATTTTTGCTTCGAAATCACTGCTTGTAGATGTATTAACATCAAAAATCTCAGGCCCGTCACTCTCTACAGCGAAGTTTGCTAAGCGTAGTTCGTTCACGGAAAAAATTGTTAAAATCTATACGAACGACTACACACCATAGCGAAGCTCGATTAGCGATGTTTTGTCAAATTTAAAGACTTCGCGGCGTCGCTGAGCTTTTTTGGACGTATCAGAAAAATTGCAATATTGTTGAGCGATATTTTGCTGTGATTGGTTGATTTTATCATTAGCGGTTTTCCTATTAGTGATGAACTGATAATTATGAATTACGCGAAGTTGAATTTAATTATTTTTAATTGATTGATGATTCATTTATTCGTTTTGTATTATTTTTACATTCCTTTTTCTAATAAATCTCATCTGAAATATGGTAGGTGAAGTAATTTTTTGTATCAGAATAATTATAAGCTACAACTATGTATTTCGATTCAAAATATGACCAATTTATTTTTTTCTCATTGGCGGCATTTTATAGTATATATTATTTATTTATGATAATTATCAAGAAAATTGCAGAACAATGATCAGATATGGCCTAGGATTAGATCAATACGTGCGATAACAGAAGTATGATAACACTTGACTTCGCTTCGCTCTAGTGTGTTATCAAATGGGAAACATCGCCCAGCTAACTTCGCTAAGGACAACATCGCTAGCGAACTTAGCTTTGGTGTGTGACGGACCTCAGACTTTGGGAACCCTTTGAGTTCAAGAAGGTCGAAATTGAGCCCTTACTTTGCGTACACTTATAAATTACCCATATGTCGTAAATTTTTGTAAATAAGCACAATATGTGTTTTTTTTTTTTTTTTTTTTTTTAATTCAAAAGTAGTTTAAACCATCTAAGTTGAAAAAAAAAATTGATAGCTAAAATCTCCCTCGGCCTTGGAATAACTAAGTATGACTTTGGAACAAAAGAAATTGTTGAAAATTTCAAATTAAAAAAATTTCTTTCATTTTGTAGGGTGTAAAAATTGAGTTACTGGAATTTTCACGATGTCCTCTTGAAGTCATTTAGCAACTACATATTATGACTCAATCCTTTCACTTGTTAAGAAAATTTGAAATTCGCTCCACCCTAGCAATCAGCTCGTTCAAGGTTCTAGAATTGACTTCATACTAGAGCCGAATGTTTGTGTAACAGATAATGAAATAATAAAAATATGAAAAAGTGATAGTTGAAAATCGGAAGTGATAAATCTAACAAAAAAACAAAACATACTGCATCAAAAGAACGGACTTTCTCAACGCGATCATTTGCCATCTGCTATCCTCTAGTAATAAAAATTAATTTTCGAGAAAGGTGAGCTTTTAAAAAAAAATTTGCAAGTATCTACACTTCTTGTAAAAATTTCAAATCGATTCATTCAGTTTAACCAAAGAACTAACGTAATAAAAATGAACCAATCACAAACCTTCAAAATTTGAACTCATTTCATAGAACTGAAGTTGTAGAGCGTAAAACTCCTGACCATCCTTTTGGCCTCCGTTTTCCTCTACAATGCACCGTTCGCGAGATATTTTCAAAAAACTCAAATAAATTTTGAACATGAAAAGCTCAACTTTCAACGCACAGATCGAATTCAAATGTCTTGAAAATGAGCTTTGAAGCTTCAAAGCTCAGCTTCTTATGCATAAAATTGCACCAAAAACTAATCAGCTTTTCCTCTTCTTGAACTACACCTATTGTCAAAATTTCAAACCGATTTGTTCAGTTTAACGAAAGAAAACTCATCAGATAGAAAAGTTTTCAACAAAAAAAGTAAAAATTAAATAAATAAAAAAACAACCCCTAATGATTGCAATAGTGGGTTTCCCTTTTATGAAAGTCCTCTAAAAATGAAATGATATTGGCACTTGGTAATATTTATGTTTGATTTTTTTGGGGGGAGGGGAGAACGGGGGCTGTTGCAAAGCTTCAAAAAATATTTTAGAAAGATGAAAAATGTGATGTCAAGTTATTAATTATTGTTATTTTGCAAAATTGTTGGATACCTTGTTAGAAGCAAAAAAAAAAACAAAAAACAAAAAACAAAAAAATAATAAATGAATAAATAAAAAATAAAAAAATAATTTAGTGAAAAATTGGTAGTATCGTTTAATCAAATACATAAGAATGAGGCCTACTTGTATGTAGGACATGGTAGAAATTCACATCGTTGCGCTTGATTGTCTTGATTTAGTATTATTACATCATATCGAGGTTATATTCAGCGTATACTGCTGTTTTGCTTTTGTTGAAAATAAGAAATGTCTCAAGCTCTAACTTACTTCTATTCAACTATTATTGTTTGAATTAGAAGGTGGCAAATAATAATGCATAATATTAAACTATCTAAAATAATGAAAAATGTTGATGTCGAATAAGTTGCCTATCAAGTAGCCTCGAATATCGCAAATGATGATGTCAAATTGCATATCAGATCACCTGAAATATGAACAATAATAGTGTTGAAGAAATTGCATAACTGGAACGCCGTAAATAGCGTTGTAAGAGAGACAAAATGCGTATGTAGATACAAATAATATGAAAATAGAAGCGTATTGTATAACAAGAAAGAAATTTCATCCATCATCGGATACCTTCTTGAATACCATTTGCGCGGTGAGTTTTTCCATATTTCATTTTCAATGTCAAAACGGCCAAATAACACTGCGTAACGCATCCCAACGACGGAATGTGTTAGGTATTCGACTCGTTCGCCGACTAAACCTTGCGGTATCTGGTGTACTTATATGTGCTGTGTAATTAGTGTTTTATGTCTAGTCCCTTTACGTTTCTTCTGTGATTTATTGGATAAAAGTAATTACCTTTTAAACTCTAATCTTCAAACTCGTATAACACGCCGCCAAATTGAAGAATAGGAAAAAGTTCAAGGCCGATCGTAAAAACTTTCTCCCACAATCCATTATTTCGAATGAAATTTGTGTAGAATTGATAACTTTTGGTCTCGAATTTCACGCCACTTGGCGAGTCTTTATGTGGTAGAGTTCACCTACCGTATGGTAGCGATGAAAGATTCGACGAAGGGTGAGGCATTGAAGGGGAAAAACGAAATGAGAAAGAAATTGGAGAAATTATCGCCCCGAAAAATAATAAAATAACGGTTCAGTTTCAACACGAAACTTTTTGACTTTCTTTCAACTCTGGAAGGTTGGTAACCTGTATAAAAATGTACAACAATGGAGTAAGAATAATCGAGAAGATTAGAAATCGTTTTTAATGGAAATGGAAATTTAACCAAAGTCTCTATTATCAACGAATATGCGATTAATTTTCTCCAAAATTTCCTAAATTTAGTTTAATGGAATGCGATTTTGTCACTGAGGTGGAACGAAAGTAGCTCAGTCTTTTTTTAAGAGCCCTGGTTAAAAGTTGTCTTTTATGGTTTCAAAAAGGTACCAAAATTTTCACGAAAGAATAATAAAATTTTATTAAAGCAATTTATCCTCAAAGTTTAACATTGTAACTATCGTGGGTAAATTTGAAAATTTCTATGTTTTCTTTTCTTTTTTGCATAAGCGACAAAATATTTAGAACATTATTTATTTTACTTTCTAATGTGTTTTGAAATTTGAAGATACTTTAAATTTAAAAAAAAAAGTATTTTTACAATTTTATACAGTTACACTTTTGGATTTTTAAGCGCTATTGTTAATGTATTTTTTGCCTCAACAAATGAAGTAATATTGAAAAATTCAAATTTAAAAATTAATGTTCGATTTGATAACAGAATTTCAATTAGAATAAGCGTAAAAATAAAGTTGTATGTATATATAGAGGTGTACTGCAGTAAAGACAGTCCCAATGTTGAACATTATTATATCAATCTGAAACACGTTTTGACATTCCGAGGCCCGTTTCGGATCTCGGATTGTTTTACAGTGTTAGAGGTCATTTCTTTGAAAGTTATATATACCCAGAAGTCGTTTAGCAAATTTTTGTGAGTACCATATGTATTTGTGTAAGTTTATCTATCTGAGACCCGGTATATGGTGCTATCCTATTGAGATCCACTTCGGGTCTCAGATGGATAGCAGCAAATCTGAAGTAGGTCTCGAATTACTGCTTCATGGTGAAGTAGAAATAAATCATGCTATCTAATCTCTCGCAACCACTGTTCTTGAGGGGTAGTTGATGGATGTGCGTGGCTTCCAAGGGGAAGAAGTCGGGGATTTCCCAGTACAAATTCTGTTCCACATTTTCGAGGAAAAATGCGCAGGTAGCGGTCACCAGGACCTTTAATGTACGAAAATTGTATTCATTTTGATAATATTATGATCACTTATAAGAAGAGATCATCTCAGTCAACCTGGATAAAATAAAGGAAAACAAAAGTGAAACACTGTGTTGACCAAATAATACCTCGCCAATATTACGGTTAATCTTTTGTTTTCGTGATAAAAGCGTGGATAAAAAACCCCTATTAAAGCTTTACTCGCACTTAATTAAAGTTCATAAAGTGCGCCGGCTGTAGAACAAGGAAAGTTGCAAATTAATTTCATATCTGTGCCAGCGTGTCGTTGCCGTGTACGTGTAGGCGTGCAATTGCGTAAGTATAAGCGAATAAAGCGAAAAAGTCACAATAATTTGTTATAATTGTTATACGCGACGTATACGTAGCGTTCGCTTAACGGCTCTCTTTACATCGAATACGTGTAATAATTTCACTATCTTAATATCATAAATTTCGTTTTCGTTTAATATCAAGTATACGCACACGTACTTAATTCTGGCTCGTTTAGTTTTTCGCCTTTTCTTTCTACCTGGATATTATAAACGGCGGACACGCAATTAATGCCGGCTCTCTGTATGGGGCGTGTGTGTGTATTCGAGTACGAACTCAACAGGGTGTCATAATTCACGCCGATGAAAAGAAAGGCGAGGGAGTGAAAAAAACGCTGTATCCAGCGAGTAAAAGTAAAGGCGAAGCATAGAGGCGATATTGCGAAAAAAATTATACAAAATCGTTATCATCCCCGAGGAGACTGTATTTGAAAGGAGTAAAGAGCTACGAGAAAAAAGCATCCTTAATATCCGTCAAAAGATAAAAGAAAGACGCGAATACTATTTTTTTAGTCGGAGTAACTTTGTATTGCGAATAGCATGGATTATGAGAAGAGAAAAAAATGTTTTGCTGTGTAAATTGGCGTAATATTTCTCCTTTGTTGATTGACATCCACGTGCAAGATAGGGGCGCCGTTTTATAAGCTCGGATATGAAATGCTCGTTCGCAATTCGCGGAATAGACTGGTTGAAATTCGCGCCGCTACGAGCCGTTTCAGAATCCAACGTCGAGCGAATTATATTCGCGTCAAGAAATAAATATAAGTTTAAAAGATTCCCTTTGAAGGCAATTCGTAAATGTTAAATGAAATCTCGCGAATTTACATCATCGTTCGGAGAGTTGAAAGATTTAAGCCGTTTTTCTAAATAATTCTTCGTAAGCGGCTTTGCGGAATATTTGGAATCACTGCGACCAGGTTGCAGGGACGGCGATCAAGATGAGAGATAATGATGTACGAACGTTTTATTTATACGCGCTCGTTTCTCCGTTATAATTAAAACTTTAATAAATTTACTTTGAAACACGCACAGACATGATATGCAATGGCCGTTCGACGAGCCGAAAAAAATACGTCAATGTGCTTCTAAATAGCGTATAATTAGCCTCGGGTTATATACGAGAATTTGCGAGCTGTTTGGAGAAGTTTTATTTTAGCCCGAACCCCGTTAACGATTGTGGCCGGGCGCGATTTATCGTCCAATTTGTAGCTCGACAATGTTACCCCGCAACCGGCAACACATTTGAATGTGAAGCGCGGGTGGTGAAAAGATGCTCTTGGTTTTTATGGTAATGTCTTTTTATTACCGCGTATAAAATGCAATAAACTTATCGAAAGGATAATGCGATTAAAGCGCGGAAAATAGTTGACGAATTAATCCGGGCAGCGTTTGCATGTTGCAAAATGAACGTGTAATAAATGTTCAAACTTGCTAAATTACTGTCCTGAATAATTTCGAATCGGTATAGAATAGACGGCATAATTAAATATAACGCCGCGTCCTGATGTATATAACGTCGTGTCCAACGGATAGTGGTAAATGAGGTGTGTAGCGAATAGCCGACCATAATTCACCAATAGTGGCTGGTAAATAATGAGCGGCATCGTTGAAAGTATTATTAAATTATTGCTCGTTTCTATTATAGGTAAATGGTGTACCATAATTGTGGCCTGTGCCGCAGAGTGTCTTCTAACCAGTTTATGATCATTGAACATTTTTGTGCATTTTATAGATTAAACGTTTGTTTCATACTTTTATAGCCATCAAATTGTAGACATTTTGTTGCTCGATAATTATTCGAAAGTTTCCAGTAATGATGATTCCCTTTCCAGATTGACCTGAAAGGCTGAAAAATTCATTATTTATTATTGCTATTAAGCTGCTTCATTTTCACTATATAAGGCTATTTGTAGAGATATAATAATGTTTCTTTAACTATCTCAATGAAAAAAGGAGAAATAATTGCGCAAGGAGAATTTTTTAAACCTACTCACTCGGCTTGGGTAAAAAACACGTTGCCTTGAAATATGACATAGCAATCTTCACCACAAAGATCTCAATTTTTCCTTCCACTTCGAATATGAATTGAATTTTTATTTAATAAGTATGCATCATCTCTTCAATTTTCAGGGTATGTAGACTTTTTACACTCTTAGCTCTACAGATTTTCTAATTTGAATGCAATGAATGTGCAGAAATCAGAGAACTAAAAATTACAACGGAATAAAGATTGAAATGATCCCCAGTGAGTAATAAAACTAAAACAATTATTGTAAGTTTGTAAGTTGGGTATACTTACTTGGAAAAGCATAAAAAAGTGTACTACGAGGAAATCTCAAGAGATATGCCATATTAAGCAGATTCAAATTATAAGGAAGTTACTTCGTGCGATAAAGTTGTTATAAAAGATGCGATGACTGAATGAGCTCGGCTCAGCATTATTCGTTTTTATTTGACAAATCTCAACTAATGATGAAAAAAAATTAAAATAGTTGGTGTGTTTTTGGTGTTAAATTTATAAAAAAAAAATTTTTATTATTAATAAAATTAAAAAATAAATATATATTAATAAAAAAAAAGATAAATTTAATGTTATAGTTAAATTTCTTGTAATAAAGCTTCAAATTCCATAAATCATGATGTTGAATCTATTGTATACACAATTGTTGTAACAACTGATGAATAATGATGTCGAATGAATTGCATAACGAGATGCCGCGTATACCAAAAATAATGATGTTCAATAAATTGCATTCTTAAAATTTTGAAAATAATGATGCTATTGATGCAAAATGTAAAAACTTCAATGCAAAGATTTTTGTTTGCTTGTTTTATTTTATTTTTTCAAAAATTGATTTGATTTAGAGTAGGATAGTTTCAAAATTTCCGAAATAGATTAAGAAAAAAAATTAGCCCGTTAGGTCAATATTTACTTTTTCCATAAGTGGTCAAAATAAAAATTAAAAATTTATTTGTTAGACAGTTTTGAATATTTTCACATATTATACTTCTTTAGCTGTACAATGACCGAAAAAATTTGACTGCCGATTCTTTTGATTTTCAGACGGCTTGAAATAATTTTCTAATTTACTCGAAAATTCAATATTCCTCGTATTTTTAATATCGACCTCACTAGACTCAACAGTAGTTCGAGGGACTGGAAACACTGTTGGACCTTATACCTCGATAAGGAGTCCGTACTAGAACAAAACAGCTTAGGTGAGGGTGGAAGTTGAATGGAAGTTGAGCGCAATAAACATTTCAAAGTAGCCAAAGGAGTTTACCAGAGGTGTATATTTAATAAAATATGCTCAGGGTTTGTACCAGATTCAATTTTTGAAATGGTTTTGGTAAAGAGAACAAAAAATTACTTTGCAAGGTTAATCCTTTGGTTTTCGTATTGGAAAAGGCAATAAAATGTTAATAAGCCCTAGACGCTTGGGAACGAAACTTGTCGCTTAGAGGTCAGTGAATATTGAATCTTCTCTACGCAGGTGATACCATTCGGCTGGCTGAAACCATTTAAGACCTTCAAGAGATACTCGAAAAAGTTGAGATTGCTGGCACATCGGGAGAATCGAAGATAAATAAAGCCAAGATTAATATAATGATAATTCATCGTGCGAACGACAACTCCTTCCAGATTATGGAGAGCCAGAACATATGTGATTTATGATATCAAATACTTGGTGGAAAACTCAAGAATGAGATATGAAGGTGTGGTAAACATGAAAATCCTGATTTTGCCAATTTTCCTTTGCGCATCAGAGTACTAGATGATTAAGACTACGAACCTGGGGAGATCTATGTACTTGAAATGTTTCGCTATAGGCAGGCGTATGTTTGGAATACCTCGAGTAAGAAAAAATATCAATGCTTTAATATTAAAAGAGCCTAATACATATCGGGTGACTATTTGATTCGAGCACCCAAGCGAAAAAATTAGCTTAAAGATGAATAAATTAAATATATGTGTATTTTTGATAAAGAAAGTATAAATTAAAATTTTGCATTTCATTGATAGACGCTTTTAAGCATTAAACAAATTTTATTTATGACATTTATTGTTGCTAATATCATTGAAATATATAATTTATTTCTACGAAGGGGAAATTTTTGCGCTTGGGGGTGCTCGAATCAAGTAGTCACCCATTATCGAGTCAAGCACCAAGTTAGAGAATTGAACTGATTCTAGTTTTTGTGATCACAATGTTCAAAAACGAGTATAGTGACGAATAAGACGTGAAAAGAAAATTATAACTTCTCAAAATCAAAAAAAATATTATTCGTATTTCTTTTTTCTTTGAGAAACTCAAGATGAGTTTTTGACAACTTGAGAAATCTCGTATTGTACAAAACTCAATTTTTTTAAATTTTTTTTTTTTGCGAAGGTCTGTAAAAAATTTCTATTTTTATCTTTTCTTGACAGTAGGGTCATAACTTTGAACACTAAAATTTCATCTTTCTTGAAGTTATTTTGTTACTAATACGCCGAGTTAATTGCATAACGAAATGTCGATAATGATGTGCAATAAATATTGCATGATCAAAATGGTGAAAATTTTGAGAATATTGATGTTGAATAAATTTGATAACTAATTGCTGTAAAACCGGTGAATAATGATGTCGAATGTATTGCATAAGGAAATGCCGCATATGTTAAAAATAATGATGTTCAATAGATATTACACACTCAATTGTTGTAAAACCGGTGAACAATGATGTTGAATGTATTGCATAATGAAATGCCGTATATATTGACAATAATGGTGTCCAATAAATAATGCATTTATTTAATATTGATGCTGAATAACTTAGATACCCAATTGCTGTAAAACTGGTGAACAGTGATGTCGAATGTATTGCATAATGAAATGCCGTATATATTGACAATAATGGTGTCCAATAAATAATGCATATTTAATATTGATGCTGAATAACTTAGATACCCAATTGCTGTAAAACTGGTGAACAGTGATGTCGAATGTACTGCATAACGAAATTCCGCATATATTGAAAATAATATTGTTCGATAAATATTGCATGAGCAAAATGTAGCAAATTGTGAAAATAATAAAATTGAATGAATTGTATTGATTGAATGAAACGAAAGAATAAAAACACACCATCAAATCAATTACATGACTTGTTAAGAATATTTAAAAAATTTTATAGTTAAAAATAGTTGAAAAATCACTATCATTAAACGAGTTAGAATGAACCTTTGATGAACGATGAAAAATAAAAAAACTAGGAAAAAAATAAAATTGTTTTCGTCGTCACTCGATCGAGGAGAATGAAAGAGTCGACATTTCTGTTATATCTCGAAACTGACGAGCAAATCGATTAGAATAATGAAATTTTTGCGCTTCGATCGACATATCGTTCACGAGCGAAATTATATCATTTTTCATATCCGTAAATTCATTTTATTAATTCCGACGATCAAACGTTGTCGTAGCGAATTTTAATAAATATTTTCACCCGTCGTGTAATAAATCTGCTCTAGAATGGCGGAAAAGAGCTCTCAGAATCGCAGTCATCGAACGAAATTTAACAATAATTATTCTTTAATAATAAGCCATAGCAAGAATACGAAGCCAGCGATGGCAACAGACGAGGCGGGGGAGACGACGAATGCAATAAAACTTTTAAAAAATGAAGCTCGCAAATCGTTTTTTCCTGCACCACGGAAAAAGGGGAGGACAGAAGCGTTAAAAAATAAAGAAAAGGGGCAAGCTTCATTTATTATCAAACGGTATACGTCAACGTTAAAACTTCCGTTAAATGAACACGTCGAAAATTTTTTGAAAAAAAAAAGCAAGAGTGACGGAGGTGTAAAGGAAAACTATGGAATACGAGTTATATATTTTCTATAAAATAAAAAGGAGCTTTTTGTTCGCTCAGAAATGATGAATGTTTTCAGTTTTCGCGTCGCCAACCCTCCTTGCCTTCAAGTCGCGATGCTGGTTTGATACGACGAATGTATATGAGCAGTAATGGAAGGAAATTGACGTTTGTTGGAGTGTAAACGCGAACGTTACGTTGCAACGTGACGCGACGGGCTTTAATTTTGGAATTTTTTTCAGCGCCCCACGAAGGTGTGATGTTTTTAATCGTGATTCGCAAAAGGGAGATACTTCGTATCGAATTAATATTTGTAATTTTTTTTTACATCTCGTCGGTCGTATAATTAGCGTCAAGTTTTACGTCTCGCTAGGTGGCAGCTTTCTTTTTGCGAGTTTAAAGTGAATGCGACTGTTGGGGCTAAGTTTGCGCATTATCTTGTTTTCGTAATTATAGTCAGTAGCGGAGAATGTTAACGAAAATTATTTTGACAGGTTTATACCGGGGTTGGGTTTTTTTTCGGCCGTTTCTTAGCTTTTACGTTGGCTTAATTATGTAAAAATGGCGTACTGCGCCGTTCGGCTAGTATGTTTTATATACCGTCAACAAGTCGCGAGCCCGTAATTAAGTTGCGTCAATGGTTTTCTCGTCCTCGCGTATACCACACACGATATACAGCAGGTATACGGCTATACGCGTGTATGCTATAAAACTCGACGTATAAGATTTTGGTTTTGTTATCTGATTTAGGAACGAGGCTTTTATTTTCTAGCCTCAAGTTGTAAAACGAATTCGTAAATCATTGGGCCGCGGTTTGATTTAATTTGCGGTACAATTCATTCTTTTACACAACGCAACGAACGTTACGCTGTCGCCGATTTTGATATTACGTAAATTGCCGTTGTATGGTCTGATGTAGGCCAGAATGTATACGTTGTAAGTCGCACGAAAACGCCACGTTATAGAAGGGACTTAACGAGTATCTGCGGTTAAATTACTTGTTTGGAATAAGGTTTGCGAGAAATCACGATGGAAGTTTGTCAATTACGTAGCATTATCACATTAGCTTTGGGACTCGAGTTGTCGTTGTAATGCGGGTAGCTAATCTTTCGTTTTGAGGCGTGCGCGCGATTTGCGATAATCCACTAAATTATTTTTTCCTTCGGTCTTGGTCGCATTTTCTTTGGTTTTAGGGTAATTTTACGCTACGCTTGAATCAGGTAAAGCTAAAGTTCAGTCAGAACATGCTGTTCGATCGATCCGCTTTTATAATTGACCAAAACGGTTATGCAGTCATGACCATGTCGTTAGGGTTTACTTCACCGCTCCATGTTAATAGGATGTTCTGCGAATTACTAAACAAAAAATATCAGCGAAAATGTTCGATAAATTTTTTTTTGTAAACATTTTATGTATGTAAAATATACACGTGATATCAAAGTGTTCAACATCTTTCAATATTTTCTTGAAATCCGAGAAAGTACTTTTTTTCCACGTTTTTGCAAAATGAATTTCAAATTATTGGTAATGGGCAGGACCAAGTGATACATTCGATACTTTTTTTTTTACCAAAAACCGTGTTTTTGTTTTACAGATTACTTACCTCATGACTTTTTTGTTTGTCTTAAAGAACGTCACGTACTAACGAGATGCTGATAATTTATGCTAGATCCCTATTGCACATTATATTCATGATGAAAGAAATATTGTATTCATTTATTTTTGATTATCAAAAGAGAAATCAATAAGAATAGGTCAAAAAGTGATTTTTTGATCAATTTTTATGATATGAAATGTAATTAAGGGTCATAATTTTTTTTAATATAATAGCAATTCAATGGTTTTTTTTTATGGTAACCCTTATTCGTAATTTGTAAAATAAATGAAAGACAATATTTTTGGAATTTGTTGTAGTATGCATTTTGAAAATTCGGACGATTTTTCATATTTTGGGTAAAATGTTGTTTTATTTATAGGTTTTCTTGTTCTTATTTTTATTCCTGCAATCATTTGATTTTTTTTACAAATTTGTTAAAGGAAAATTCTGCAAAACTGAACCATTATTCTTTAAAATAAATAATTTTATTTTTAAGATGTTGATATACAGGGTCGCTTTCCTATGTAGCGGTGAGATGGTAGGGGTAAATGATGAAAATGAGGATGGAAAATCACGTAAAAGCATGGGGAACTCATTTTATGACCGTTTTTACCCCGTAATTTATAAATTAATTAAAATACATGGAAGGCAAATATTAAGAATGACTGTTTCGAGTTTACTTTCTGTTTTCACTTTCATTAGGTTGAATAATAAATATTATTAACAAAAAATTAATGAGAATGAAAAAATTTCGTTTAATTATATTTTAATAAATTTTAACTAAAAATCACGTTTAGAGAAATGCTTTGAGCATAAAACACTCCATTTCGTAGATTACAAATTCCTTATTTCTTAATATAAACCTAAATGAATGAATTATGGTAGCGATGTATTATGGATGCACGAAGTACAAAATAAATGGTAACATTACGTTTTAATTTTCATATTTTATTAGAAATTAGAAATTAAGCAACAATCTCAAAAATTGCAACAGTTTACAGTATCTTTCATTGCGAATTCCGATAGCGGGGTACCCCAGTAGGCAGTCCTTACATTCCTTCCACTCTTCTATTTTGACAACCTCCCCATACTACATACACGCGTGGTTTAGAACTCCTACATTAAAAAAAATTAGTTTCCAACATTTTCTTCAATCTTTGAACGATAAAATATGACTTTTGAGCATAAAAAAATTTAAATTGCACAAAACATGTTTTTTTTTTAATTTTAAGTGAGGGGACCTGGAATTTTTATGATATCTTTTGAGGTCCAATTAATGTGACTTTGTCCTCTTTATTTGAGAAAAAGGAAAAAAGAAATTTGGCCCACCTTTGTGCATAATCAGTACATCTCTATCATGTAGTTAGAATTGTCGAAGTTTGAATAATGACGCTCGTATATTCAGCAGGCTATATGGCGGTTGCTCGAAAATATCTCTACAGAATTTTATCAAAACAACTCCAATACTGGTCTGGTGGAACGAAGCATTGATTTATTCTGTACTATTTAATGTTCACTTTTCTTGCGATGAATCATTCTGCTTTAGGCATGTTCAATTTCGATTTGTTCTTTTTTTTTATGTTTCTTTTCTGTTCTGTTCTCATATTTTTTTATGGGCGTGTGAGAGCAAGAAAAACAATAATTACAGTTGAAAAGTTCAAAAATCCTGTGTTGTTCATTTATTCTGTTCTGTTCTATAGGCTATGTAATGTTCGAATATACATATATATATATATATTTTTAATACGAAAAATAACATTTATTCAAAAAATAAAAAAAAAAAATAACGAATAACAATCATTTTTTTGCATAAGTAAAAACTAAGAACTAAAAATACATTGTCTAATAACTTGGCTGTTGAAAGTTTATAACTTAATTCATTACGAACTGCGAAGCGGGGTTGGTGAATATGAACGATGCCCAGAACAGAATAAAATTATATTTTGAACAAATAAACTAGAATAGAACTAAACAGAACAAATATAAAGGAACAGAACAGAACAGAACAAAACAATTAAAAAAAGAATGAAGTGAACTGCTGAACTAAACAAGATATTGTTATTCCTTTATCCTTTTCATGAATTATCTTTCCTTTTTTTCATACTTCATGATGTCACTGATATCGAGCGATAGCATCATCAAAATTTGAACTTCCAAGTTTCGAAGACCAGCTTACCTAAATGCGTAATTACACAAATTTTCATATTTCTGTTTTGAATTAATTTGCCATTTCCCAATAGTGGGTTGAAATTTGAAATTTTCAAGCAAAACCGGCGAACATAAACGGAACAGAACATTATAAACAATTCAGAACATTCAAATTTTAGTTCATAGTGAACGATAGTCGGAACCGAACAAAATTTTATTTTAAACAAATAAACCAGATTTAAAAAAACAAAACAGAACAGAATTGAATAGAACAGAACAAACAAAACGGAACATATTAGCTTGAACGAAAACAAAAGACCAGAATAGAACGATAAAATATGATATTATCTCGAACAAAAGAACGGAACGGAGCAAAACAATCGTTTCGTTCATCAGTCCTGTTGCGAAGTACAATATTCTCAATTTACCAGGGTCAGTTATATGAACAATTAAGCAAATGAATTTTCATTTTGTTCTGCTCTGTGCATGTTATTTGTTCTGTTCCAATTTTCGTTCATTGTGAAACAACATTTTTCCGTTATTGTTTGGTCTAGAAGCGCTTTGTTCTGGTATTGCTCAGCTCTCCTGCTCTAATATATCTGTCAACTGTATCTCCATGATCACTTACGTTGTCATGGATTTGCTATGGAATGTATGGAAATGTACAAGTACACAATGTTGCTTCATAATCAAAGCTCAAATATTACATTTCCCTAGAATAACCCATAATTATCTGCCTTAGATGATGAAATAAAGATTTTTGAAGTTGATATTATCACCTTAAAAAATTATTTTTCAATTTTATGATTCACTTCCTCCAGTAAGTAATGTAGGCAAATCATTACGCATGAATGTCATATGAGTAGCTCCACATGTGCGAAGAAGGAGGCCACAAGGATGTGAAGTACTCTGTATGCATTCTTCATTATCATCCATTATTCATCAGTATATTATTTCACGTTTCGAACTGTAGGTATGCATCAAAAGGTGAAAAAAAAAACGAGCTAGCTTGAATTCGACGAAACTGCACGAAATCCGCTAACGATAAATTTAGCCGATTAAACGCGAACTGAGTGAAGACAAATGGTCAATAAAAAGAACGCAATAACATAATAGCCAGTGATGAGGAAAAAAGGCGAAATTTGTTTACCCGAGATGGATGTAACTAACAAGTAAAGACTCGTGTTATAAATTGCTCGTCCAGATAAGTACCTGGGAGCGATTTTTTTTCTCTTTGGATGGCGTTGATTAGACTCGTTTTTCGCACGTTTAGTCCTGTTTTACAGTGTTATTCGTTCGCGAAGGATGTAAAAGGCTGGTGGAATTTTTTTTCCCTTGACGTTTTATACGAACGATAATTGGCGTAATCGACGATTTTATGAACATCTGTCACGGCTACGATATAATACCATTAATCTATGGAATAGCTGTCGAGCCATCCATCAAAGGCGGATAATTAATGGTGTATGTTTAATGTTAAAAATGAAAGATCGGGCGCGCCTTCCTTTTTCCCAGTGTGTTTAATGATTGTAACGCTATCAAATTCGTCGCCGTTTTCATTCCATCGACTCGAAGGTATAAAAATACCTTCGAAGCTATTCGAACCGAAACCGAACACCGTGCTCGTTTGGTGAAAAGCTCTCGAAGCACAGTTATTACAATCACTTTATAACATCGTTGTTGTACACAGCATACGCGCGTAATCGACGGCAAAAAATTACCCTTATTATGTACGCTCGAAGACTAAACCAACACGATGTCTGAAAGCTTTCGCTTATAGACTATATCGGCGTAAAAATTCATTGAAAAGGAAATGCCGAAATTCGCGTTATTACATTAAGGTATTTGTAATTTTCTTAAGTAGCTAGGCGTTTCCACCTTTTAATGAAAATGAATCGAGAGAAGTTGATTTTAAAATTACCATAATACGGTGTTTAACGGTTCGATGATTCACCTCCCTTCTTCTCCGTTCGTTTTCCCAGACACCATCGATGGTTTTCCTGCTAATAAATTTTAATTGTTATTCGCGCACGTCGAGGTTTCTTTTTCCTGGCGAGTAATTACATTAGAGGTGTGAATAAAAAGTTAAACGAGCGTCTCCTAAATAATTTTTCATCCGCATAATTTAATAATATAGCATCAAAGTCCGCGCCACGGTTTGCGCTATTATGTCAACGACGTTGGTTAAAAATAAATAAAACTCTAGTACCGGCGTTTTTTTTTTTTCGACATAACGAAACATAAATGAGATCTTGCATTTTTTTGTCTTCTCCGTCTGACTCGGTTGCAAAGGAAAAAACTCAAAACGAATTTTCCCTTTTACCAACTTAATTCTAGCATTTCAATTAATTTACTTTGATGCTTCTTACGGAAACACGGCTCCCTGTTTTCTACGAATGGGTGAAAGTTACGACCATAAGACAGGAAGGAGAACTTGTGTTATAGGAAAATATGCGAAAAATCGAAACGTAAAAAAGTATGATTCATTTCTCTTGTAAGTTTTCATATTGAGCATGTAGCGTAGCGTCTAGGCGTTCTTATTAATTAATTTGTTTTTTAATAGTGAAAATTTAAAAAATGTATGCATTTTATTTCAGTAAACAGAAATAATACTGCTATTTCATTTGAAGGGCAAGAGTAGGGACGGATCGAGCGGGGGTGTGGAGGTGCTCACCCCCTCCAGAGGTTTTGCGCAGTCGGCAAAAGTCGGAAAATCGACATCGGCGAGAAAAATTCGACAATTCCTGTTTCACTTGTCTCAGTAACAAGGAAAATTTAACAATAAATAAATCAAAGAAAAAAACATATGTATTTGCGCATTATTTTGCTCATTCGGCTCGAAGCTTTTCTATTCCCGAATTTTGGCTACGGTAGGAGTGGAATGTCGCCATCTGAGAAGGAGATACTGAATATCGGAAATGAACGGGATTAATGAAAACTGATGTTCCATTAAAATTAATATTGTTTTAGTTCAATTCTAGTTGATATTATATGGTTTAAATTTATCTCAAAATAATTCTGCAGAATTGGAAACTGGAGAAGTACTCAGTCCCTTGAGTGATAACTTTTTCATTCTCAAAAAAAAAACATCCTACTTAATATTTTTGGATTTTTTTTTTATTGAATATTTTTTTTTTGATTATAACTTATTGTTTTTTCATCATTTTAAATATTTTTTATTGTTTTGTTTTCAATTGTTGAATATTTTATCGCCTTGGTTTCATTTTTCCCTTATTTATTCGAATCTGGGTTTTCTCTAGTTTTTTAGTTTTTAGGTTTTCATTTTTTTTTTCGTTACACCGGGTGACTATTTGATTCGAGCACCCAAAGAGACGAAACAGGTGAAACAATTCAATACATTTATGTGCATTTTTGACAACAAAAGTATACTTTAAAATTTTGCATTTTATTTTACGATATACGCTTTTAAGCATTAAATAAATTTTATTTATGTCATTTATTCTTGCTAATATCATTCAAATAAATAATTTATTTCTATGAGGGTAAGATTTTTGCGATTAAGGTGCTCCAATCAAGTAATTACCCGGTATTTTAGCAATTATCTTCAGTTTGAAACATTACTCCATTTTTATACGTTTATTTTCATCTAATAATTTTTTCTTTTTTTCATGATATCTTTCATGGTTGCATTTTTTAGTTTTTGGAATTTTTCATTTTTAACAATATTATTGTTCAGTTTTTAGACTTCCCAACTTGTTTGCTTACTAATTTTTGGATTTTTTTTTTATTTATAAAAATTTTTCTATTTTTTACGTTATTTTGTGATATTGACTTTTTTTTAATTTATCCATTTTCCCATCAATATTTTCTTTGATTCTTGAATTTCCTTTCGTTTTTTCTTTTTTTTTAATTTGAAAAAAATCAATTTTCAGATATTCTTTATATTTTTAGTTTTGCATTTAAAAAACATTTTTGTTCTTTTCTGATTTTTGTAGTATCTTAAGAAATTACTTCGTGACTTTGAAGGGTGTAATGTGTGTAGCAGTTTAAAACCATCATCCCAAATTAATGATATATAATTTATAATAATTTTAAAAATTCAACATTCGTTTTTATTCACCAAAATTCAAAATGATGCAGAAATATCCATTTTTACATTATCAAAATAATTAAACTGGTACAGCTTATCAACTTCTCAGGCAGTTCGAAAAACGACTTCAGATGTTGGCTTCTTTGATTTTTTTAATTGCTTCTCAGGTTCTTTGAGTTCGTAGGTAAATATAAATGTGATTTTGCTCGTATATTAAATTACAAATTAATCAATCATAGTCGGAAAATTGAAAATACCAGTCGGCATTTTAAGATTTTCACCCCCTCCCTTCCCTCCAGAGTGCCAAGGCTCGGCCCATCTCTGGGCAAGAGAGACTAAGACTCATATTTATAATTGATACTTGGCCCTCATTTGAGTAAGTAAATACTGAAAACAATGAAGTAATACTCTCCTCCCGTCTAAAAAAATGTTTTGGCTTTTGCATTGGTTTAAAGAAGTATCCAAAGCTTACCTCAAGAATTGAGAAGTAGCAGGAAAATGTAATGAAAGAAAATATTGAATCAATAATTAAAAAGTAAAGTATTTGGGTATTAGAGAGAAAAATAGCTTTTAGAGGGGAAATCACGATAGAAAATTTCATGGATCGTATTTATCTACTCATCAAATATGCTTGAAAAACTAAACTAGAATATGAATCCTCAAATTTGTGTAAAAAGTTATCCGAAATGACAAATGACCAAAATTTGAAGAAGGTTTTAAGTAACTAGAATTTGATATATATGGATTTATGCAATTCTTTTGAGCAAAGAAAACTACATACTTAAGTTATAACTTGTTGGGTACATTTAGAGGCGGTGGATGGGGTTTCCATTTTTCTATAGCTTCAATCCACTTATACATGTATGTTCACTAAGATTTTTCGTTTGTTCCAAATTATTTTTGTACGACCACTACTTGAGTAAAAGTGAAGGAATCGATTCGAAATTTAGAGTAGGGGCAGCGTGAAATAAGCTTGTGAGCTGATACGTTTTTGTAGTGAATTCATGCATTGAAAGTTGAGCTTTTGAAGTTCAAAGTTTTTGCTGTTTTTTGCATATATGTTGCGATTGATGCATCATAAAGAAAAATGAATGACTATGAAGTCGTGGAGAATTTCATGCTCTACAACTTCGTTCCTTGAAAATTTTTCATTCAGGTTGACAGTTTTTCGGAAAAATTAAGTTCAAATTGAAAAATCACCCAGATGGGTCAGTATTAATTGAAATTATTTTGATTTTATACCTTGCAAAGTCCACTCATGACGTATAGTGGTACGTAGTTTTATGATTTTGAAGAGCTTATTCGTAATAATTTCTTATTATTATTACACATTTTTTTGGTCAGTAGTTTGAAGAAATGGTCGCATTAGTATGAAATGTTCGTGTTTGAGCATTATTTTCAGTTATTAATTTTTTTCTCTTTCTTTCTCTCTCTCTCTCTTCCTTTCTCTCTCGTATTTTCAAATTTGTTTTATAAAGAATCAGATTTCAGCATATTTTTCAAGTCCACATTATTCCGAAAATTCCGACCAGTTCAAGGTAAAAAAGTCGAGTCGAATTATAAAATATCCATTATGTTCATTATTCTTCATTTTCTTTCACTCTGCCGAGGATGAAAATAAAAACAGAGCGTGTACCTTATTTCAACACAAGTTCAGCCGTATTTTAAAACTATCCATCGCAGCTTCAGGCGTATACGAAATATCTAAAAGGAAAAGTACCCATTTTCATCGTATAAATTTGAATTCGAAGAATTTTGCTCGCGAGTAACGGGTATGAGGGGCGAAGAAAAGGAGGAAAAATCGTTCTTCTTTCTCTCTGGTTCTCTATCTCTCTCTGTGAAAAAATCCATTAAAACGTTTATAACGTGAAGATGAAAGCAAAAAACTCTTTTAGTTGATTTTTCTCTCGCTTGAATTAAAGGCCGTAAGTATTACTGATACATTTCGAGTTGCGAGGTATAAAAGGGTTGGCGTACTTTGGGAAGCTAAGTTTCGAAAATCCTATTTACAAGAAGTATATGCTGGAAAAAGAGCATTCCAGGTAAAATGCGATACGACGCGACATATCTATTTGTGTGAATTTTTCAAGCATGGAAATGTGAAAAATTGACCCTAGCATCGTTCTCGGTTACAGCGACATCGGATATGCATCGGTAGCGAATCGATAAAACGTCGGGTAGTGTTGGAAAAAATATTGAAACAAATGATCCGCAATTAAGGTTCTTCGACGGAAATGTATAAGAATCTGTATGGTACTTCGTACGTGTACACTGGCTGTGCGAGTGATGTGGGTATTTTGTTTGAACAAGAAAATTCCGCACTTCATATTTAATACGGTATGGAAGAAAGAACGACACGCAATTTTTTTCCTCTGCCTAAAAGGTATAGGAATAAGGGACGTGGTAACATAACTGTATTCATTCTAGGAATAGAGAGATATACTCGAGGTACGTATAACATCCTACGAAACATATGTACATAGTAATAATGTGTACCGAAACGAGCACGCTCTATCGTATAAACGCAGTAGACTGTAGACCGGCTAATACCTGTTATAGAAATTATTTTTCAAATTCTAAAAAAGCGGTTTCAATTTCGTAAATAAAAAAAATCTCGGAACTTTTGATGAAAGTCAGATCCATATTAAAATTTAACGCATCGCCTTTCAGAAGGCACCGCGCCGTTATACGTTATAGCTCAAATCCACGTATATGATTACGTACACACAAAATGATAAGAAAAAAGATAGGTAGTGAGAGGGGCAAAAAGGAGATAAAACATACGTGACAATACGACCGCATACCTTTTAACAAATATTTATCGCGACAAGCAGCGCTCTTATGTATGTATAACGTATAGCGCGAGATCTTAAAGATAACATATATAATCCTGATGGTACACTTCGTACATATGTGAACGCCACGGCGGCCTTTTTAAATATCTATCTATTAATAATGGATGCGAACAACTACTGATATACGCGATAAAAATGGCAGGAAAAATACTAAAAGAGTAAAATTGTTTCTGAAATAACTTTTTTTCTTTTTTCCACGCTAGGTACACCGGAAGATCACGATAATAAGCCGCTTCAAACTAATCCCTGATGACGTGTATCAACGAAACGTTGGTTCGCGTTGCGGCGTCGTGTTGTACGCTTTTGCCTCTTAAATGGAATAAAGATTTATTCCGCTTTGAAAAATTGTTTTCTTTTTGAAAATATAATTTAAATAAAACTAACCTTTTAGAAACGCTATCCGATAAAAGCAATCCGTCTTTTGCATAATAAATGAACGATTCGAACAATTATTTTTTTTCATGCTTGTTTCGCGACATGGGAGGAAGTATCGTTATCTTTATAGGAATTTTAAATGAAAGAAGAGTTTATTATAGTCTCCATAATGCGTGAAGAGGAGAAAGAAGGGAGCCCCCACTTATTTTCAAATTATTCATGATTGATTAGTCCATGTCCATTGATAAGAATGTGTTTGCCCAGGGTACGTTCTGTGAACTCCTTGCCAAATTTTCACAGTATTTCTGATGATTTTTCACCTCTAGAACTTTTGGTGAGTCTCCAGAACGTTTTATTAATTTCGGAGTCTACGAGCCGTAGAAGCTATGCTGGCAATATAGTTTTCTAGTAAATCTTGTTATCATTTCCATTTGAAAAAAAAAAGTGAAAACGTTATGTTTATAAAGGTACAAAAGTTGAAGTTGAAGTAATTGCTCGATTTCGTAAGTGTCTCTCTTCGTTGATTCAGACTACAGCTCTAGTGAAATTTGAGTCCGATTTCCAGTTGACTGCAGAGTGGATATAGTTTCTGTTATTCCGGAGTTATGTTTTGACTCTATAGCTAAAGTAAAATTTTCGGCAATTTTAGAAATATGAATCAACAAGAGGGTATCTCGAATGAAAAGTATTGAGAACCTGAACATGAAAATGTATCTTTTTTTCTTTATTAGTCGATCTCGAATCATTCATATCTATATTGTGCCAAAGCGAAGAAAAAAACAAAAACCCCTAGTTGGACAAATATCTAATTCCGACTCCAAAGTCTCTTCTAATGTACTGATATTTAACTTCACTCTAAGACGACTCCGGAGCATATTCAAACTACACTTCGACTCAATTTTACTTCAGCTCCAACCGCTGACTTCGGAATATTTTTTTTAATCAGGCCCTTGACTCCAGTGTTAATCTAGAAGCTTAATTCCGAACTCATTACTGATATTTGACTCCAACTTTAAGTCCGGAGTTTGAATCGGAGTTGGAATCATTTTGATTCTTACTCTACAGTTGACTCCCCATTCCTGGTGGATATGAATGTAAGAAAAATTAATGCACTCGGATTAGATATTGATACTCAATTATATTTTATATGAGCAACTATAATTATTGCTATTCCTACAAAAATTAAAATTTTTAGATGATTAATAACATTAAATGGGGAAAAAATATTTAATTCATCTACTAATTTTTGATCAATTGGATTTTAGTTGGTTGCCTATTTTTATTTTCTCTGAAGCTCAGTGGCGGAAAATTTCCGTATGCTGTCCAAAGGACTTGATAGAATGCCTGCACTCCGATTAGATTCACATCTTCGTTGAAGTAGGGTAACGTCTATGCCCGCTTAGTGAATTCCTAGTACCCGCCAGCAAGAGAATATTAAATAAAGCGAAGCAAAGTACTCAACGAGCTAAACTAACTCAAATGTAATGGCAGATTACTGGTATTCACAGCCAACACACAAGATAAATTGTCAAACCAATCATGCATTCAAGTAATACAGAGAAGGAAGGGGAAAGCAAGGCCAATAGTTCATTACATTAGTGAGATGCCTGATATGTTGACGCTAGTTGCGGCTGCGTTGAAGAGAAGGACGCTGTGCATTTATTATTAATGTATCTGGTGTATAGAATGTCGTATTTGTGTCTGTACTCGGATGTGATTATATTTCCGTAGTTTAGATCTCGAGACCAATTCAAGCAATCGTCGTCCAGTTTTATTTGACCTCTCTCTCTTTTTTTCATTTGTTTTATATGAATAAAAATTGCTCAAAATTTACTAAAGATTGTCCATTGCAATCTTTAAAAACAATTTATTTTATATGTAATTCAAAATGACCGTTCATTCAGCTCTCAAACTTCTCACGAGTTTTCAGCGGTGTGTTCGTAAGACAGAGTGAGTTGACGATGCTAAAATGTAAAAATCTTAGCCTATTAACTCCAATAAAGTGACAGAAATAAATAACAGTTTTTGAGAAAATTTTAGATGGAAACATTTTTTGAATACACCATAATTATTATTTTCTCACCAAATGCATGTAAGTATGAAATTCATAGAGGCTACGATGTGACCTCTGAATTTTTGATCAAGATTGGTCTAACATAGTGAATGGCTCAAAATTTGGGAAATATCTGAAAAGTGTAATCATAGTATTGTAGTTTAGGAACACAACATATTCCAAATGTAACTTGTTGTTTGTTTTAGAGGAGATGAAGAACGTGTTCAGGCTTTGATTTTTATTTAGGTAGCAGGAGAAAAGAATAAATAGCAGAAAGTTTTCATTATAGACTCATAGGATAAAGCGAAGTTAGCATACTATATGATCCATCAAAATCTTAGCTTTCTAATTGGAATCAAGAAACGCTTTTGGAGGAAAGCTCCTACCATAAAATCAAAGTTTGAATCTGAATGGATCTAAAGTAGGTGAATAGCCAAAGCTTGAAATAATTTTAATGTCCTCAAATCACTCAGATTACATATATGTGAAGTGTGTACATGGTTTGTTTTAATAACATTTGATACCCATTCTTCCAGTAGATGTGAGGACTTAGGTGTGTGATGAGACTCGGGTCGAATTAATTCAAGACTCAAAAATACTTTTAATATGATAACTTTATTTTAAAAACACGCAAATGTACAACGCGAACAAACTTTAACATTAAGTGACACAATTAACTGCTAAGCAAATACTGAACTGAAGCCTTAAGGCGGCATCTGGTTATATAGTAAAATATTGAGTGAGTGTGTCTGTGGTAGTAATACATGTAAGGTTGTATGCTTGTGTTGGTAAAATATCTGCATTGGTGTGTTTGTGGTAGTAAGATATTTGCGTTAGCGTGCTTGTGGTAGTAGTTGGCGTGAGACTGTGTCTTTGTGTTAGTTTGTTGTTGTGAGATTGTGTTAGTGAGCCATCTGGTTATTTTAAAAGGGCATGGCGCCAGTCTGTCGGTTAAGGTAATCTAATGAAATATTCGAGGCGATTTTTCGTTATACCACAGGTGAAATCAACAAAACGTTTTATATCCCTAGATCACTTTGAATTCATGTTCTGGTCTGCGAACAGTGTTCTTTTACGTGTTGAGAATTGGTTTTTAGGTCTCGGAATGTTTTATGTCATGAACTGAGATAAATTTCAGTGATGCTATGGATGGTGTGGAAATGGAAAGCGATTAAGGAAATAATTAACAAATTTGAAAACGCATTCTTTCGAGAGCTGGGATTTTTTTGAAGGGTCTTTTGATGGACCTCACTAAAACTACATCACCACATGCAAAACACAGTTATAATACATGAAGAGGATCTCTAGCACAAGAAACTCCAACTTCATATTACATAAAATGATCTGGAAACTAAAATATAATCTAAAATATTTTTATCGAAATTCTTTAAGATTTTAGAAGATCCAAATAATTCGTATTTTATGCCTATGGAGTTGCATGACCACTGAGAACAAGCGTGTGATTAAAGTCATGAACGTGTTAGGGTGTAACTGGAATCATTGCATACGAGTCTGTAGGTACACATATTAAAAACTCTAAGTTTGTTTACTTTTTATTATTTTATTTATGGGCGTACCGTGACTTGACGGTCAATCGCGATCGTCGACTTTGTTTATGATGGTAAATTCGTAAGTATTCGATGGGTTTATTTCCCATTTCGGAGATCAATACGACAGCGAAGGTGGAATTGTATTGTACGTCAAGTTTACCAATATAGCAATTCGGGAAGTTTAGAAAAGTTTCAGATTTTTTGAACGCAACGTAACGGTGACGTGCGTGGGGTATAAAAAATTCCCAACTCGAGTTAATAGCTAAAACTTTTTTGACACTAATTTTACGACAAGTTTACGCTTGTATCGATGCAGTGAAATGATTTCGTGTACCTATAATAAAAATGTTTCGAATTAATACCTTCTTTTTGCCTCGCTCTTCGAAGAATTTTGTAGTTCAATATATTTAGCAATAAACTTAACAAGAATCAAAGTTCAATGGAAAATTTTCATCTACTCGAATGCTAAGCTTACTTTAACCGTTTTGAAATATTTTTTGTGAAGAATTTCGATGTACGATTATTTTCTGTATTTCAAAAACCTTCAAAAATTTCATAGGCGTCGAAGAGTTTGATGATAGAAGAGATTTGAAGAGCAGTGTGGTGGGTTAACACTACTCTGATTCGAGAAGCAATTTTATACTTTTACTTTTTCGTAGAAAATTTATGAAATTTGAAGATTATTGAATTTGGCTGTTGGTGTTGGTAATACCTTTCTTGTTATTTCATTCCAGTTATCGCTTTATCAGTTCGTTTCATAATTTATGTAACATTATGATCATAAAATTGTTTCAATTTTGATATTATACCTAATGTATTTAATTATAAAATTTTAGGCACTATAGGTCAATACCATGGCTTAAAATTGTCTGTATTTTAAATTGCCTAAATTCAAAGTAGGAAAAGATTACAGAACTGGAGTTAAATTAAGACATCATGTGTTAAAATGTGTTTGGAAATTTGACTTTGAGAATTACTTCATGATGAAGATTGAAATCATAATCACATAATTAGAAGGGAGGAATAACTTTGTAGTTGTAGCGTTATTGTTGTCGCTAATAGTGGGAGTATGGGTTTTTCCGTTTGTATGAACGACTAGTTAAACGTTTGTCGTCCATAAAGCGAAAATTAGTTCCCTGAATGCCGTATAAAGATAGAGTTGTAATTTTTAATACGAGTTTTGACGCGGAAAAGATGTCTAGTTAAAGTAACGCGAAAGTCCACTCTGGGGGACGGGGCCGCAGGGCACCGCAGTCTCCGCTAATAACATTCACTTTCCATAATGTGTGTTTTTTTTAATAAAAAGTTGACTTGTGAAAAGTTTTTTAAATAAACGTTTCGTGATGTGGCATAAATGGTCTATGTGTTTTATCAATTTATCGCTCACACCACATAGTCAAGTCATGATATGTAGCTTTACTAGTTTTTTTGCCAAGTTCTATCCTCAAAATGGGATTTAAACCTCATTAACGTAGCTGAATTTTTCTCCTTCGTTATGCTTATGTGAAGGGATGATATGAAAATATGAAATCGAAATTACTAAATAATTAGTGTAAATATCAATGAGCATCATGTGAGCCTAGGTAGATGTTTATTTTGCTGAAAGGTATTCAAAATAATTTTTGTAACGATGAGGTATAGTACAGGGAAATTAGCTCATTTTTTGACCAAACCTGGAAAAAAATGGTAGTGAGCTGAATTTTACATTATTTGTGCAGAATGGTGTCCTTAACAAGGTATAAAAAGTTGTCACCCCCAGGTGGTGAGCTAACCCCAGGAGGGGGTTAAAACCCCCCAAAAACCAGTTTTTCAACAGTTTTTTGCTAATATCTTCGAAAAAAAGGGCCCTACGTCAAAATAAGTTATATGAAAAAATGTTCCTCGTTAAATTTCCTACAGAATAGGTGAAACAGTTTTCCCAAAAAGTCATTAGTAAGCCCAAAATGGGGAGGTCAAAATATACCAATTTTTAGAATTTCCTTGTGAAAATCAGTTTTTTGTTTATATCTTCTATATGGTGCGTCCTACGCAAAAATTGGTAATATTAAAAAATATTCCCCGTTCAATTTCCTATAAGGTACGTGAAAAGCTTTTTCCAAAAAGTCAAAAAGGGCCCAAAATGGGGGGCCCCAGAATAATTAATTTTGGAAAAATTTATTCGTATGTTCATGTCTGTTACCAAGTGACCTATGTAGGTGATAAAGATGAACAAATAATTTTTACCGATGATTCCTCCTCCCCCTCCCCCTCCTCCCCTCCTTTAGAAATCCTCCCTTCAATCTGCATTACTGAACAAAAAAAACTATAGATATATTCTGAAATATTTATTTTATATTATTTCCGGATCATCTACATCCTCCTTGTCACTGATTTCTACTTTCATACAATTTGTGCAGTCACCTCCGCGACAATAACCGCACAGTTTCGAACATTTCAGTCCTGAAATAACAGAAAGTTGGGTCATGCAAAATGTTTTCTGAAATGCTAACTTAAAAGTAATTAGCTTTTAACCTGTTTTCCTACATGTACAAGCAGAAGCGCACCCTTTTGTACAATTACAAGAAATAGTATGGAGTAAGGATTCAGGAGCAGGTGGATCAGACATTGATATAGGATAGATTTTTCCATCGATGACCTTCCATCCCCATATCTCAGGTGAAATATGAGTACCTCTCCACAACTGAACCTGTAGGTAAACGCGGAAACCATGCTGCTGTGCTGCGTCTTCAGTGGGTGGTAGCGAAGCGAGATTTGTTCTATTTTTCAGCGCCATACGAATAAAACAATGGTATCGGTACTCATTTAGAGATGTTTCATTTTTTGGTGCTGAGTATAATTTCAAGAATAACTGAAAAGTAGCGCGACTGATATCCTCTCTTGACGCATTTTCATCATTGAAAATTTTGACCACTTCTTCAGAGTTATCAAGATTTTATCTAGACATGAAAATAATTACATTGTGAGGCGAGCTCTAGATGACGCAGATAAACTTATTATTGAGTGCGCATTAGAAAAAGAAGATGATACTGTCGCGTTAACTCCACTAGAAAAGAACATCACATTCTTTAAGCCTGGAAAAGGGAAAATGCCGAATAGAATTTATAAAACTGTAAGTCAGAACACCGACTTGAAAGATAAAATTTTACTAGCGCATGCTTTTACAGGATGCTAAGTGGTCAAAATTTTCAATGATGAAAATGCGTCAAGAGAGGATATCAGTCGCGCTACTTTTCAGTTATTCTTGAAATTATACTCAGCACCAAAAAATGAAACATCTCTAAATGAGTACCGATACCATTGTTTTATTCGTATGGCGCTGAAAAATAGAACAAATCTCGCTTCGCTACCACCCACTGAAGACGCAGCACAGCAGCATGGTTTCCGCGTTTACCTACAGGTTCAGTTGTGGAGAGGTACTCATATTTCACCTGAGATATGGGGATGGAAGGTCATCGATGGAAAAATCTATCCTATATCAATGTCTGATCACCTGCTCCTGAATCCTTACTCCATACTATTTCTTGTAATTGTACAAAAGGGTGCGCTTCTGCTTGTACATGTAGGAAAACAGGTTAAAAGCTAATTACTTTAAGTTAGCATTTCAGAAAACATTTTGCATGACCCAACTTTCTGTTATTTCAGGACTGAAATGTTCGAAACTGTGCGGTTATTGTCGCGGAGGTGACTGCACAAATTGTATGGAAGTAGAAATCAGTGACGAGGAGGATGTAGATGATCCGGAAATAATATAAAATAAATATTCAGAATATATCTATAGTTTTTTTTGTTCAGTAATGCAGATTGAAGGGAGGATTTCTAAAGGAGGGAGGAGGGGAGGGGGAGGGGGAATCATCGGTAAAAATTATTTGTTCATCTTTATCACCTACATAGGTCACTTGGTAACAGACATGAACATACGAATAAATTTTTCCAAAATTAATTATTTTGGGGCCCCCCATTTTGGGCCCTTTTTGACTTTTTGGAAAAAGCTTTTCACGTACCTTATAGGAAATTGAACGGGGAATATTTTTTAATATTACCAATTTTTGCGTAGGACGCACCATATAGAAGATATAAACAAAAAACTGATTTTCACAAGGAAATTCTAAAAATTGGTATATTTTGACCTCCCCATTTTGGGCTTACTAATGACTTTTTGGGAAAACTGTTTCACCTATTCTGTAGGAAATTTAACGAGGAACATTTTTTCATATAACTTATTTTGACGTAGGGCCCTTTTTTTCGAAGATATTAGCAAAAAACTGCTGAAAAACTGGTTTTTGGGGGGTTTTAACCCCCTCCTGGGGTTAGCTCACCACCTGGGGGTGACAACTTTTTATACCTTGTTAAGGACACCATTCTGCATAAATAATGTAAAATTCAGCTCACTACCATTTTTTTCCAGGTTCAATCCTAATTTCCCTGGACTAGTAGAAAAGTTGAATATTTGAAAATCATATATGCCTTCAACTGTACGCGGAACTATACAGTATATATACATGCGTTAAAAATGTGTACCTTTTGTAGGCATACACATCGTGGTAAATTGCTCGTTTCATAGCGTTAAGTAAATATATGTGTACCAGATGAACGAATAATGAGTGAGTAAAGATATTTATTTTCTTTTGCTGCAACATTCGTCGTCGTAGAAAATGATATATAAGTTTGAGGTATAGAGTTGTAAATTTTTGTGATTTATTTACCTAGTAATACGTTGATAAAGTTTTCGAATTGCATATGTTATTGTAAGGGTGAAGGATATTCGCGATATTTTTACGATGAAGTGTAGTTAATATTGCGAGTGAACTACGATCTAGTACTGCATCAGTTGGTGGTAGTAAATTGTAATATGTACACGTGACATATACATTCGAAACGTCGAATGCAAATAAAACCACATTAGGTCGATACTCGTACCTGTGAGGTGGCGGTGGTGGTCTTAGGTAGTAAAATGATTTATACATCTAATCCGCGTACTAGTTTTTCTTACACAGCTTTGTCGACGAGTACATGTGTATAGATTGTCATATTCTTTTGTACTTTTTTCTCCCTCTTGACTCCATTTACCATCGATGCTGGATGGAAAATAAGAATTTCCGATAAGTTTTCTATACACGGTTGTACCTTCAAATAGGTACGTCGATTTTATATTTATTTTATGGCGGTTAAGTCGACTGGTGGCGGATTGGTTTTTGCATACGTTATAAAATCGATCAAGCGCGTCGGTGAGATTTCAATTTACAAGTTTGCGCTAATTTTATGTTCGCGCGACAGTTCACAGTATTTCTCTAGTGACTTCCAAGTACCTATATATACAAACGTGTTATAACATCGCGTCGGCAGTCCGTTCATGCATTATAATAGCGCAGTTATGGTTGACAACATCTGTCAAAATATTTGCGTGAATGTGTACAGAGCTGCACATTTTGCTATATTCCTCTTTATCGTTGTCGAGGTTTTTTCTCCTTTGCCTGCGACTAATATTCTCTTCGTCGATGGTAACGTTGTACATTTTCTCGTTTTAAATTGCTACGAAGCGTGAAGATCAGCTGGTGAAATAACGATACGATTCGTTTTCTCAGTACTCGTGGAATATTTATTAGCGTAATTGTAGCTCATGAAAGGGATACGTTATAGTTGTTTTTAATACAGTATAATGACGTCTTATACGCGGCGCCTTTTATATTTCTTGCATTTCTTAAATTAAAAATTCTCATTTCTTTGATCAAGCGGAAGTACGGAATTATTTGTCAAGTTTTCTATATTCGAGATGAAAAAGACAATTTAATTTAGAACCTTATTTCTGGAAAAATTACTTACTTGAAAAAAGTAACTATTTTCTAATACGTTTTCCATGGCTTAGAAAGAAAGCATAATTTTTCTACACACCGATTTTTTTGTTATAATTTATTTGAGGCTTTAAAGTAATTAATAAATAAATTGAAGTTTTTCTGTTCTTTGTTTGTTTTTTTTTTGTTTCTTTGTTTCAACTATTAGCCTCATTTTGGAAGTTGACTCCCTTGTAAAGTTTGAACTTCTAATCTTTTTCTGAAAATTCATTTCATAACTCTTAATTAAGTGTGAAAGTAAGTGAATTTATTTTTTAAATTTAAATTTTGAAAAATATCTTAATTTACAATTTTTCTCTTTCAATCTAATATTAGATAAAACGGGTCTTCTATAATGGTTCCGAGTGATTCTCTTTGCATGAAGTTGAAATTTTCCAAGGACATTGCGTGGGTAAGATTATTGGATAGAGTGAAAAAAACCTTCAAATTTCATATATACGTTGTTCATCACTAGTTTAAAGTGTTTCCATTTTTAGCCTGCAATGATCATTTGGGGAACGTGGGGCATTGGGCCAAGAGATGTAGTTCGACTGAGAGTAGGATTGATTTTCAAAAACTCCCATAAAACAAAATTTTTGAAAATTTTTTCAAAGATTTTATTCTTATTTTTTAGTATTATATTTTCAAGCAAAAATTATTACCGGATTATCTTCTTTAAAACTTCTAAAACTTCTTGACTTTTCACTCAAAGATAAATTCTTGTAGGTCTTAATGAGCTATATAGTATGCAATCATAGATGCACCCTACCCGTACTCTTAAAACCCAATAACTAATAAATACATAATTTTCAATTTTTTTTAATTAAAAAAAAAATTGGATTTTCAGTTCATTCGTATTATTGGGCTTATTGATTCATTTTTGGCTTTTTTTAATTTTCGGACATTTTTATTTTTAAGAAATTTTTTTACTTTACGTTTTTCTATTATAAAGCCAATGGACCGCTCAACCAGCCATCAACAAGCTAAAACTAATTAAACCAGCTACGGGGCTCTGGGCCACCTCACTCCGTAAATCTAGGCGCGAAGAGGTAGCGTTATGTCGTCTTAGAATCGGACATACTAATCTTACGCACTCCTACCTGATTAATAAATCACCTCCTCCAACTTGTCCCACCTGCAATACAGTAATCTCAGTCCATCATATCCTCATCCAATGCCCTAAATATCGTTCCCTCCGAGAGAAACATACCCTCCCTGACTCCCTCCCCCGCTTGCTCCGGGATGACCACGTTGCCTCGGACCTCGTCCTCTCCTTCCTATCTGATTCCAAACTCCTCACACTCATCTAACCCCTTGTCCGTGCCTCTAGCCCCGTAGCTGTACATGGCACGTAAAACAAAAAAAGTAAAAAAAGTAAGTAAATATTTTTTTCTTTTTGAATAATGTTTGTTTTTTAAAAACTGTTTTATTTTCGCCAGGTGCTATGGAACATCAATAATGTTCACATGTTTGAAATTTTTGAACCTTTTAATTTTTTGTTTTCAATTTTTCTACTTCAATTTGTTGAAAATTATAAGTAAATTTTTGGATTCATTTCAATTTTGCTTTTATTTCTTTATTTTTTTTCCTACTATAGATATTTTTTTCCAATATAAAAATTTAAGATATTCGAGCTTTTCTATAATACCGAAAACCTAAACAACTTTCCTTCTTCGCCTCTCGTTGCTGTATTGTATTTTTTTTTTTTTTACAATGTTCCTATTTCCCTTCTTTTGGGTTTCCTAAAAGAGTTATAAAAACCTCTAAAACCAGATTTCAAAAACATGATCTGAATCCGCTTTCCTCTATCAAGTCAAAATCGTGAAAAGAATAATTTGTTCAGAGGTAACATTGCTTTGGAAATGCCCAACTTCTCATGAGCTAAAAATTTGATAAGTACTCTTTTAAAAATTCGAAGTAAATAACTCCACGTATTGAATTTTGTCAAAAGGACCGGATATTTTTTCTAACTTCACCCTGGTATAGTAGTACTGTGTTTTCAAAAAATTTTTTATCCTATAATAATTTCGTATGAATAATTCTTTCTTCCATATATATATATATTTTTTTTCATCAATCACATTGATAAACTCCGATGTTTCTTATTTCTTTGGTTAGGTAAATGGAATGTCAGCAAAAATTTAATTTTTTACGTAAAATAAATTCTGGGTATTGAAAGGTGCTATGTTTTTGATATATTTTTTTAATTCCAACCATTACTTCGCAAAAATTTCTGAGAACGTTTTTTTTTTTTTTATTTTCCAGAATTATTTTAATCAAGTGATTTACTGTCGTACGAACGATATTTCTTTAAAATTATGTGTATAAATATTGTAAATGATTAAATCGAAACAATTAAAATACATATTTCACCCTTAATTATAACGATGCTAAGATTAATGAGTATGTATCTACTGTAGAACCCTGATTACTCCACTTATTTGAAGAGGAGGGAAGAGAGAGGAGTGACTGATATCAAAGAAGAGTGGATAACCGCAGGCGTTATTGTTTTATTGTTGAAAATTAGAAAAAAATTGCTCCATAAAAAAGGTTTATTGATGATTTAAATTTTCGAAAAACTTTACAGTTACTATAAATGTAAGTAAACAAAAAATTTCAATAATTAATTTCGTTTAATGTAATTTCCTTGGGATAAAAATTACATCAAATTTAATCAATAAAATGTACCTGTAGTGCGTGGTTCGAAATAAATACAAACTACATGTATTTCGAGCAAGAGTGCTTAGTCTTAGTCGAATTCTTGCTGATTCGCTTAAGAACTGCGAGAATGGTGATCGTGTCTGTAACACTGTCGCTAAGGGTAGGAGTAAGCTAACCAGTTTCCTCGAGGTCCAGTGGCCAGCAGAAGCTTACGAAGGATACTGAATGTGTCACGAAGTATTAGAATCAGATTTCGTAGGTGGAAGGCAATAGAAAGAAAAGATTCGAAAGCAAGTGTCGTATTATTGTGAGGCCACTATATCACAGGCCGAGATGGAGAGACGCTATCTTTGAATTTATGGTTGAAAAATAACAGAAAATGGCAATGTATTAATGCTATGTGTAAAAAGGTCATTAAAAAAAAATTGGAAATTAGAGACTCTGTACCTTCACGATATTAACCCTTCATGTTAAACATTTACCTACCATTCCTTCTAAAGAGTAATAAATGATTATTGATTTTTTTCTTTAAGCAAAGGGCGAATCAATTAGATTATTCTCCCAATCAAGGTGGTTAATGCACGAAAGGCGGATCAAAAATGTTGGTGACGGGTAATCGAGTCTTCACAGTATTTACCAAAGTTTGATCTACTTTTTTTTGGAAATTAACAATGCGAAAGCCTTGTAAATTTAGCTTAATCATCTCTTTCTTCCACAAAAAAGTATTTTTGCATGTTTATCAAACTTCCAAAATCACTTTCTAGAATCAGTGTATAGGTACAGATAAAATGAATTAAGAATTGAAACGAATACACATTTCTTTTTGTGTTTTTTCGCCCATATAATACTACGAACCTGTTTTATAAAATTATAGACAATTTTTTAATTAAATAATTAATGATTTAGGTGTAGATATAGATTGCATGAATTAAGGATTAAAACGAGTAGTATACATTTCTTTTTTGCTTTTGTATTTTTCCACCCATATAATATTACAAAGCTATTTTATAAAATTATAGAAAATTTCTTTATTGAATAATTAATGGTTGAGCTGTAAATTAAACGTATATACATTTGTTAGTTCGCGTACGCAGGCTAGTAAGTGTATGTTTATAAGGGACGCGACTCGTAGAGTATTATATGGGTATAATTTCTATATTAAACACGCACCGTACAAAATATGACGTTGTAATTTTCGATTTTGGTAACAACTGTTTCAGTTTCCATTAGCGCGTAAATAATAAATACGCGTGGAACCAAATATCCCTTCTTATTCGATTGTTAGTGTGAGCGTAGGTATTATAAATTTAAGGTCGAAATATCCCACGTTTGACTTGGAATTTGATTCTTAAGTCAAAAGTGAAGACATAGAATCACCGATTCGCTTACTTATCTGTTCGTTTTAAGATATCTTAAAAACAGCGAAGCTCAGCTATTATTAAATTGTCCGATAGTACACGTTTATTTTATATCCCTTCGTTAATGGAATCGAATGGCGAAAGGCAATAACCGCAGATACAGTATGGTTTGCGAATGTTGGTTAGTTTTTTATTCGTGGCTTGGCTACACTTAAATTGCGGATTTAAGTTGGTTATTAAGTTTGTGGAAGATTTGCGACATGGACGACGAATAGACGGCGTTCACGTATACACCCACTTCAGGCAATAAAAAGGTTAACGTTTAAACGTAATTTTTAATTGCCGTATTTGTAATTAATTTAATGTCTTTTTCTACCCGATAATTAAAATACCTATATGGTATAGCGAGCATTTCCAAACAAATTACTCCACCGTGTACATAGCTTAATCGCATCAAATGGGGTAAATATTTCAATTCGATAGCGAGTTCGTGCGTACGTATTTACGACAAATTGATAATTCGTCAAAAATGTTACCAAACCGATAAACCCATAAGGTTTCGATGCCGAGCTAATATATTGATAAAAACGAACAACCAAACGGCTAATCATCGTTCTTCGAAGTAATATCGCGAACGCAGCTATTTTTGCATCGAAAACGTGAATTTTTACGCGATTCGTAAGCTGTTCGCTGAATAGATAATTTTTTCTCTTCAAATGACCTAATTTTTTATTCGCTATACGTCGGTATTTTTTTGCTCTTTACTTGATCCGGCGTGCATGTGGTCGTAAAAAGGCGCAATATTTCTGACGAAGAAGAGAGCGCACGAGGCACGACGGTAATCGAAAAATAAAAAGAACTACATATCCAGACGTAATAGAAAAAAGAGTAAAATAGCAGGCATCGAAACGATACATATAAATTTCTTATGTGTAGGTTATCGAAGTACGAACGAATCATGGGATGGTACCGCGCTGCTATTCGTCTAAGCGAGGAATAAACTTCTAAAGTGATAAATTTTATTCCTTTTAGAAAAGGATTTAAATTGGTGTTGCATTAAGAGTACTCGCGGTCATGGAACGTTCATAAGCGAGGTTGGAGAAGCGGGGTGAATACGGTAGTCGCGAATAGCGCGTTTAAGCTTCGCTGCGGAAACTGCTTGGCTAAATCTTAATACAATACTATTTCTTAAAGTCAAATATGGTGCTAAATAAAGCGAATTGAAATCTTCCTCTCTTCTCGTTATTTATTCAAAGAGTAATTTTATCGGATCGTCCTCAACAGACTTTGCATTGGTCAATTTATTCCAATAGTCGCGAAATTTAATAATCAAACGTGTTTGAGAATTATCTTCTCACGAGTTTTAATTTTCAAAACTCAATATAGGATGAACATATTCTCTACAAAATTAAATGAGATCTCAAACCCCTCTTTCATCACATACTCTTCAAGTCTTAAGACATTCTATCAATTTTCACTCAGGTCATGTTGGGAGAAAGAACTTACCTGATTCGAAGTTTAAGACTTCTGAATCTCGCCTCAAAAGGTATGTACTATGTAATTATGTATTCATTTAAAAATCCAATCAGCTTTCAAACCTTTATCATTTTATCCATCTTTCAACTTTCGAATCATTTCATTAATGTTAACTCATGCTGTGTTTAGAGAAAAAAATGGCATATGCGTATTTCAAACGGTCTCAAATGAAGTTTGCAGTACCCTGTGGTTCTTAACTCATCTTTCACTTCATAAAGGAATTGTTAGCAGCTTCCCTCCAAGGAATCGAAAGATCCTACTCCTTACGCTGTTACAGAAATGTACCTCGATATCAATTGATAAAGGAAATACAATACAACTCGAACACATTCTGTGTTATAATTTTCAGTCCAGTTTTTTCATAATTAAATTCGACCACGTGCGGTATACATCAGTGTTGGAAGCTCCAGCTATAAAATCTTTCGCCCGGTAATTACGTTAAATTATTAACGATAAATTAGTCTAACGTATACCGAACGTTACGAATATTTTTCGGTTTCGACGCGCTCGCCAATTTCACGCAATGCGGTGTTTACCCAGACTAGTTTTTTCCCCTCGGTGAAATTGATTTACTTACCCATATTTTGGGGTTTATTCGGCCGCGTGATTTACTACACCGCGGTGGTGATTGGAGAAGCGTTGGAAATTTTTACAATAAACATTCTAAAGCTTGCCCAAATATAATTTACTGTTGGAAACCTGCCCGAACCGATTCGTGTTTGGGATTCGTACAAAGCGAATGCAGCTCTCGACAATAGAATGACGTCACAGCTATTTGATAAATAACCAAATCGCATTAGTCGTGTGGTATGCATTTGAAAGACGCGAAAAGATATTTTTGCATCTATATGACGATTTCCAATGGAATCACATTATAAGGACATTTATAATGAATGATGAAGTTGGAAACTCTTCGCGATTCGTGTCAAACCCGTGGCAGATATGATGAGAATTTTTTTTTACGTTGGAAATATATTCAATTGAGTACTATTAATTTACCTGTTTGAAACTAATTAAAAGTCTAAAAGGCATGAAACATTTTTACTTATTACGATAATCTTATTAGGTACCTTTTTGAATCTTGGTTCTGTAGAAATAAGCTTCTTTTTATTGAAACTCATAAATTTAAGTATTCGTGAATGAACTAGAGCGAATTCAAAACGTGAGTTGGCCGACATCGTAATGGACCATGCAAGGTTCTTTTTCATTGAATAGAGAGAATAAGCGAAAAATTCTCATTAGCTGAAAATTCAGCTAGAAAATGAGCTATAGAAAACGTTGCCAAATGTCTTCAAATTAACCCACTATTTTATGAAATCGAATTGTGATCAGAGGCGTAGTCAAGGGGGGCAACTATGGCGATTGCCCCATGACTTTTTTTTTTTTAATTTTTAAATCACAAAAAATCTCTTGAGCTAGGAGCTAATGTGTTCTGTATTACATAATAGAGGAACCTGTATGTCTGGTATCGTAAACATATGCAGTAGCACTAGTATAAATGAATACCTCGTTTATGTGGTCGTTAAACTCAAAGGGCCAACGTTGAAAGCTCGGATTGTGAAACTTACTATCGTATCACGATTTTCTTACTTTTTCTAGACCACATAATTACAGAATTACGCACACATTTTGATGAAAAATTTCGAAATCTCGCTCCTCTGCAAGGTTTAATTCCAACAAAACTGCCGCAATACGCAGACTAGCAGATCATCGAAACGGCGAAAATTTATAGCAGTGATTTGAACGTTTTTTCTTTAGATGAAACTCTATCAGCTGAGTTACTGCTATGGAGAAATAAATGGAAAGCTGTTGCCGTAGAAAAACTTCTAATCACAGCAGTTGAGGCGATGTTTGCATGTAATTTTTTAATATTAAAATATTGTTGCATTTATTAGCACTTCTGCCCGTTTCTACTGCATTGGCCAAATGATCATTTTCAACAATCGCGTCAAAACGTATTTACGATCTGCAATAGTTGAAAATCGTTTAAATGGACTGGCATTACTAAATATTCACAAGGATATTGAAGTAAATATAAATGCCATTATCCATAGATTCGCTACAACAAAACCTCGAAGAATGGAGCTGAGGGATTGGAGCGTATAATACATTTATGTAGTATTTTTTTTTATTCATTAGGGACCTATCTGTTATGTAGTATTGAGTTCAAACTTTTATGATTACCTTCGATACCAAAATATATATTTGTGTTACCAGTGTTTTTATTACACATCCTCTGCCTCAGCTATTACCTACATTACAAAATATGCCATGAAAAAATACTCTCTATATTCTCCCCCTCCTTCAAATCATAACTTTGTGATAATTTAGTGAAAAGGAAATCGTTAACAAGGTTGGTGAAAAACAGTTTCTTTAGGGGGGTAAGGAGACGCGTTTTTTTGTTAAAATTTTTTTTTTACCAAAAATTAAACGTTGAAGAAAAAAACATTTTTAAAACCTCGTGAATCTCTAATAAATTTATGAGTTATTCGTAGGTACAAGAATATATCGACCCTGTAATGCTGAAATGGTCGAAGTGCCATTCTTGATTTTTTACAGGAGAGCTAAAAAACGTAATAAAACTTGCAATTTTGGGGCTTTTGGGGTGAAATTTTCATTTTGATGGATTAAGGTTATCAGTTTTCCTGTGAAAATTACAATTTTGTGAAAAAATTTGTGGCAGATTTTTTTTCAGCATTTCGCAGACATAAAGCTATGATATACAAATGGACGTGGACGTTTTTTATCCTACAGATTTGTGTGTGATTATTAGTGATAATAAATTTACGTTTTACAATATTTAATGTTCACTGGAACTTCCATATTTATTAATTAAAAAAAAAATATCAAGACAGAAAAAAATTCGAATGTAAAATCTTTTTAGGTTTCAATTTTTATAGAAGTGGTGGACTTTTTGATGAAAAACATCTACTTCTTGTTCAGGAATTCTTGTCCTTCCCCCTTGACAAAATTCTGGCTCCGCCACTGATTGTGATTTGCATCATAAATTCGCTCATTATTCATTTTAACTATCATTTGTTAGGTGTAAAAATAGAACGATTTCGCATTTACTTAATAAATTACATTTCTTTTAACCAAAGAACATACGGCTACCACACTCTTATCTCCATAATTATTAGTAGTAAATATGGCCTAGGCTGTATGAGTGTAAAGACAGGTTACACCATTTCCCGCTGGCCATCGTAGTATAATCCACATTTTTCATTTTTCATTGCTTAATGAAATCCAATTATTCAGCTGTTGATAACGTCAAAAAGAAGAAACATCAATGCACATGTTCAATTTTGAACAAAAACCAATGGTTTCAAAGACATTTCATCATTTATTTACCAATTATTATGTGGGTGGAGTTCAGCAGAGGGGTAAAAGAATCAAAAAATTTGATAGCACGTCACCTTTTTCATGTCATAAGGTGGGAGACATAATTCGGATTCTTTAACACGAGCTCAAATAGTGTAACCTGTCTTACTTATATAACCTGGAAATATAGCAGCAAAGCGCTTATCAGGAGGGTCTAGTTTCATGGACGGCAATAAAACGTATAATTATTATCTTTTCTCTCATTAAAAAATTATGAAAAATATGATAATTAGCACCTTAGTTCATCACTTTTTCTTAGTGTTACAGTTGAAAATTTAAAAATAATGATATGTAAAAGTATACATAAAATAAGAGCCTTTTTACTTTAGAAATTTGTTACCCATGTTATAAAAGTGGAGAAAAGATAATTAAATTCTTTGTTGATTAATTGGTGAAATGGGGGATTCTTTCGAATTGAGAGTATGTTTCTCAATAGATGCATCATGTTTAATAATTTTAGAGCCATAAAGACAAATATTGTTTACATTTTGACATTTCAAACAATAATGATTTTTAATTCAAAAGAAGATAAAAATGCAAATGCGAGGCGGTAGATAATCTGAGAATTATGACTCATGTATAAAATTTTCTTTTTATTTCTGTTTTACTTGTCTTTTACTGCAAATTAGACGAGAGACATGAGAGAGGGAAATTTGTAGTAAAAATTATATTATTTGAGAAGCAAAATAATATTTTTATTCAAGTTTGGAAATTATCAGAGAGTATTTTCGTGAATCAAGAAGAATGGAGAAAAGTCGTGGAACTGTGGAATGTCAGTAGATATAAGTTGTTGAATAGATAAAAGGGCTCAACATGGACTGCAGAGTAGTGGGGATTGGCCAGAAAGAAAGTTGATTCAAGTTGGAATAATTGAATCAATTAGCATGAGGATGATCTGATCTCTTCTATTGAAAAATAAAGGTATAGGTCTTCGACCATGTACTATGGACTGCTAATGGTCGTACAGAAACGAACAGCAAAGTGAAGCAAACAATAACAACATCATAGATGCGCTCGCACATGCGTAGTGATATTTCAAGAATGAAAATAAAAACGCATCGAAATTTTCAATGATAAGAATGTTAAATCAACATCAAACTACTGATTTAATTTCATTAATAATACTCAATAATTGAAATTACATTAAAGAAAGCATATTAATAATTATTTCAGTGAAACTACGCATGCGTCAGCGCATCTAACTACTGTTGTTGTTGGATTCAGTTTTTACCATTTGAATTAGCAGTCCATATATGGTCGAAGGTATAGGTCAACTACAACAGGATCTTCTTCAAGAAAAAGAGTTTAAAAAATATTTCAAGTCGAAGAGTGAAGTGAAATATCAAGAATCGGAAATACGATTGAATGTTATTCTCTACTATGTAATATACTTGTGATTTCCAAAAAAAATTCATATGGTCGCATTCTGAAAAATATTTCAATTCAAGGAGATGACAATGTTAAATTTCATTCTTCTCCACTTTTGTGGGATTTAAACAAACATTTAAACAAGTTTTCGGAAAATTGATTTTATTTTGCGCAGAAAAAAAGAATTAAGACGTATAAAATCTTATTTAAGTAAGTGTGTTGAAAATGGCACCTGTTTAAATTTATTATGCATATGAATTTTTTTTATGAGAAATTTGATGTACACTATTATTCTCTTTTTACTTCTAACCATTTTTGTGTGAACGCTACTCTTCCATATTAACATTAGAAAAACAATTTTGATGATGAGGAAATTGACTGTTCCTGAAAATAATATCCTGAAGAAAATATCAAGAAATAATTTTTTGTTAGCTAAAAACATCGCTGGGAACAATTAAAAAGCACTCTGTGTTTATTTCATTGGAAGTAGAAACTTTTCAAATCGAAAAATAGGCGCGAAAGGCACCTCCCAAAACAACGAAGCGGGTAATTACGCGGCGACGCGTGATGCACGCTTCCACCTAACTTGTAAGCATCGATGGCGAGCCGATAAAATCGAATGTTACGAAATTTTCCATGCTCGCTTCGTTATATTGGGGAAAAACTTGCCGCATTGCGTGTTTACGTATGGTCGCCTTAATCTTCCGGGCCTATTTTTATGCTCGGGTTCGGCAATAATTAAATTTTAAGGTAACCCGGTAAGGATTACCAGATTCGGCTGGAGTTTCTTAGCAGGTAGATACGTTTACCTTAAAATGACCCGGTTAATTTAGCAGATTTCATGTTTATGGTAATGTTAATTAATTTCGTGACACTTATGGCCTGAAAATTATTAAAGCGTATCGTTGAGACTACGATGCCCTAATGAGAGACCAAAATCGTCGATGTTGGTATGAGGGAAAAATCGTCGAAATAACCTAATTACTCGCCGTGAACGAGCGAAGGTGAAAAAAATAAACATAGCCGATTAGGTATATTAGAACCGAAGCCGGAGGCAAATTAATTCGACGAAAAAGTTACCTCGGATATCTGCCTGTCACGGGTTATTTTTCTTCTAGAGATTCAGAATTTATAATTCCATTTGGCGTGGCGCGAAAAATGCTATCCCGTTGACAGCTCTTCTTTTAACTCATATAAAGCGAACGAAGAGCAAGAAAGGCCCGAATGAGCTTTTTATGTTGGAAAAAAATAAATCTAATTTGTGTAAATTAAGTTGATTTCCCCGAAGTGTACCGTGAATTTATTCCTATTTTCAGGCATCGCTAGTGCATCAGTGTAACTAGATTAGACGCTTCGGTAACACCGATGGATGCGCGATGAATGTGAAAAAATTATTGAAATTTTTACACCCGCGTTACTGCAAAGACCGACGTTTTCTCGATTATGTGAAATTCGTTCGCTAATAATATTTTCACGCGAGCTAGTATGTATGTAAAGGCGAGACGGAGTGAGAATAATGAAATAACACCGTTTTGTCTAGCTTTCTCTGAAATTACTACGTATGAAAAATTTTCAATTCGCGAAATCGACTTTTGCGCTTTTCGCGAACAATTTTTATAAGGACTGTGGGATCTGGTAACTTAGCTCTTCGTTCGGTGTTTCCGACTATCGCTCGCGATTACATTTATCTTGACTTTCATAAAGCCGCAGTTCTTTGGAATGGAATTTTATTCCGTTGTGAATACCAAAAAGAGCGAAATTTTCTTCTATTACAGTAATTTAAATGGGCAGGCACGTTGGCATAGAAATCGACTGATGAAAATTGTAAAAGAAAACTTTCGCCCAAGTGTAGGTGCGACGTTGAATTCCCAACAAAGTTGCCACGAATGTTGGAACCTTGTAACGAGACTAGTCCATCAGAAAATCGTTTTTCTTCGACTAATGTGATTATTTTTACGTCATAAAAATAACGCTATAGCCGGCTATACTTCTTGGTTATGTGTAATAGAAATTTACAGTTCATTTGAATAATGAATTTTCCTTAATTAAAACTATAATGAAGAAAACTAAGTAACGAGCCGAAGAATTTCGGCTATTTCGATATGAAAAGTTTTCTTTGTGCCGATTTTATCCTTGATCCACAATGGTAAATGGAAATTTTATCGCGTAACCTAACCTTTCTCAATCATTCGGTTAAACTGTGCTTATCATCAAAGATATCGCCAGAAAGAAACATCGAGCTCGGTATTCCCGGCAACTAAATGAAATTTTCGCATGAACAAAAGCGATCGCAGGGTTGCATTTTTTGCCGCAACTATGTGCAGAATGTGTGGAAGTACTTTGAGATACATGACGAAGAACGTCTATAGTCGGCTTAGAATGTGCGAGTATATGCGTTAGGTTAGGTGGATCTTTTGATTGAAAATTCAATTTAAAAGGGCCAGATTTTGCGGTTGGTGTTAATTCGTTCGCATGGAAACATTTTATGGATGCATTGTGTTGTATAACAGACTGAGCATGAAAAAATTTTCAATGATTGCTCATGAAGTAGTTTATAATGGTTACTTCATCATATTTGTTTGTTTATACATATTTGAGTGCCCTCTTCACAGCCTTTATAGGCCAATTACGAGGGGGCACTTTGCAGATACATGCAATAAAAAATTTAACCAACATTACAGTCTTAATTTTGAACTTGAATTAAGTCCCAATCCCTCCCTTCCAGTGCCTGCATCACCCCCAACCCAAAGGCAGCCCTTCCTATCCCAAAAACATCAATATTTTTATTATCAATAATTTCATTGAGAACAATAATAATTCTCTTGAATGGAGAGGCCGAATTTTTTAGTCTTTTAAAATTTTTCACCCAAAAGGCTCATTTTAGATCAGGAATGTTGAAATTTATTCATTTTGTAGTTGAGCTCATAACAGACAGATATATAAATGATCCTGCTTAACATTAGGAATAAAAAGGCAATAAACAAATTCTCAGAGAGTACCTGTTTGTTTACTGGAAAATAATCGTCGCATGCGTAGTGATATTTCAGGAATGAAAATGAAGACACATCGAAATTTTCAATGATAAGAATGTTAAATCAACATCAAAAACTGATTTAATTTCATTAATATTACTTAATAATTAAAAATAAATTGAAGAGAGCATATCAATAATTATTTCAGTGAATCATGATGGTATTGAAGCATAATGATAGCACAATTGCTTACTTACTTAAAAGAAGATGAATTTCAATCACCCATTTCGCACAGGCAACATGGGTGACCATTTATTTGCAAGCTTCTTTTCGTAATATTGTATTTAAATTAATAATTGAAATCGAAATACTTAAAAATATCACAGTATTTAATCATAATGAATAGGAATCTTTGACTATATACCCCTGTACCGCTGGAACTCATTGTTTAGAATAGCACAAATTTCTGTCGATATGAAGTGAACGCTCTTAGACTAAAATGCGTCTGCGCATGCGCAAGTTCAAAGTTATCAATATTATTTGGAGTTTCGAGTATAACAAGTTCAACTGGTATCAGCTGCTCCTGTTGTTATCTTTAACTCGCGCATGCGCAGATGCATTTTGATCTGAGAGTGTTCACTTGATGTGGACAGAATTTTTCTTTACAGTTCGAGCGGTCCGAGGGTATATAGTCGAAGATATTAATACAATTTATGTCAAAAAGTGCGACAAACCTTTCAAATCAACATTGTTCTAAGTTGATAAGGAAACTGAAACTGCGCCTGCGTCAGCATATGTACCTGATGTTGTTGTTGGATTCACTTTAAAGCATTTAAATTAGCAGTCTTTAGTATATGATCGAAGGTATAAAGCACCTGTGTTATAGTAACTGGTCTGGCACTCCCGCTTCTGATTGGTCATACCTCATACGTTACGAACGTAACGTCTATTCATAAATAAACTAGAATGTGATAAAATCTAGGTAATTTCATTTCTATACCTTCCTAATTAATATCGTTCAGTTTTCAGTACACGACTGAAATTCGTTTGTCATTTGAATTATCAGCTGATTCATGTTTTTATTTTGCGAGTAAGTCGATATAATTTACCGCTTTCCAGCTTGCTGATTGGTTGTTACATGCGTGACGTATGACCAATTAGAACATAGACCAGTCATTATAAATACTCTATTCATCTATGCACTGTTGCCAAAAGCAATAGCGTAGAAAGTTCCTAGGTTGGCAATTCCGTCCATTTTACTCTCATGCTTGAATACATGCACTCGAGATCATACTGAGCTGGACTGTAAGGGTCTACCGAGTAACTTATATCTGTTCGTGAGTTTCAACTTTTTTGAGGGCATATTATATGGCTATTAATTCCCCTTCTTGTCACTTAGAATATTAGCTTCACATTTTATTGTCTTTCCACAGTTATAGGTCGTCGTGACCTGCTAGGAATACTCAACAGCGGAACATTTTGGTTCAATTCAGCTATTTGATTATATTTGTATTTAGGTTTTAGACTTTCTTAGTTTCTGAATTTTACCAAGTTTTTGTTTTTGGAGAATTTTTTCAGTTCTTGAATCTTAGAAATTTTTGGAATTTCCTATTTCTTGAGTTTTTTATTTATGTATTTATTTTTTTTTTCAGTTCTACTTTTTGATTTTTTCATGTTTTAATTTGATAATCAGTAACTTACTTTTTTTTAAATTTTGTGTCATTGATAAATTTTCAACCATCCAATTTTGATATTTTTCCTTTTTACATTCTGTTACATCTTAAGCAAAAAAAGAACAAATAACAACGGTTCTTGTTTTGTTTTTTTTTTTTTTGGTTTTCTTGAAAATTGGTTCAACTTTTTTGGGATTTTTCGTTTATGCAACATTTATAATTTTTGGTTCGGTTTTGGTTTTCATAGTTCTCGTTACTATAATTATGTATATTATCAAACATGGTTTTGATATGTTTTGCAGAATTAGTCATTCAGTCAAGAGTCTAAGATTTAAAATTTTTTCTGAGGTGAACCGAAGATGTTGAGTATTTCATGTTTTTTTTTCTCATTGCAAAAGTAAATTTTGTCTTCAAATGAATTGAAATTTTTCGTATCGCTAGTAATGTTTTACATCACTACTACTTAATGGGTGATTCGCAAAAAGGAAAAAAAGTTTGGTGCGGTTTAATCTGGTAGAAAATTCTAAAAGTACCTATCTACCTATTGCATGAAAAAGCTAATGTATTAGGCGTTTATGGGGTAGAATAATTCGAGACTAAATATACGAGCCTTGGAAACTTTCACCTTAGTCTTCGTCTTCAAAGCAGTATGTGTTAATTCACTCTCGAGTTTATCGCAAATATAAATACACGTGTGAAACTTGATAGTAATGGGTTTAAATTAGTAGGTATAACCCTTATGTACGAGGATGTGCTCGTGCGTAAGTACATACAAGGTGTGCAACTGTGCTAATGTAAATGTACAAAATACAATCGCAAAGCATCACAAGCCATTAAAAAATTACAGAATCGGTGGAAACCTATTTTAACGCTGAGTTGCCCATTTTATAATCCGTTTACTTCGAAATTATTGCTCGAAGCTGAAGATCTCGGCGACGTTATAATTAAGCATATTCAATCAATATTGCGTTTCACTCATCCCCTAACGTCGGGGAATATCGAATTTTTCCACATCGCTGGAAAAATCGTCTCCATCTCTTCGAAAATGGAAAGCAGACGCGACATTGAAATTGAATCACGCATCGTCACGAATTTGAATTTCACGGCTTAACGGTATCGCGGTTTTTCAAGGTAATTATGATACCACGAGTTGGAAAATAATCCTTATTTTCGCATTTTATTCGCCATCAAATATCCCGTGAATGGAGAGTGCGCGTGAAAAAAACAATATCACGGATTTGATGAAGCATAAACGTCTCGTTTGAGTTGCCAAATCGCTAAGGAAATGTAGCCATTGAACTGCGAATTTAATCAGCTTTCTTCTTTTCGCTACGCAATTTTATTTTTATTTTCGCCATGGAACGTTTTAATTTTAATATTATTTTTTCCTTCTTTCCATATAATCTTGTTACTTACAGTCGTGATATCTGAAAGGAAATTGGCGTTTGTTTTGAAAATGTTGGAAATTTTAGGGGCAGAGAACACCCTCGTCAACTGTTATTATTTGATTTCTTAGAGAAGTAGGGAAAAGCTAAAAAAGTAACTCAAATTTTAACACTAATGTAGTCAAGCCAGAATGAGCTACTTCGATGAAAGTTATAATTGATTATTGACCTGATAACTTCCGGTTCATGTCCCAAAGAATTTTTTCCTGCTTTTGGCTTAAAACTGGAAATGTGGAAAATGTGTCGTTACATTACTTGGGAAAATAACAACAGAAGTTTTCTAATTATATTTGTTGTTGTTTTTTTTTTATATCTCAAAGTTATTCTTTATTCTTGATGAAACATACTTTCACGAATCACGTTTTTTTTTCCTGTATTTTATTATTTCACTTGTATTCAATTGTTTACCTTTATAGGAATGTGATGAAGCAAAAAAAAAGGAATGAAAGAAATCTCATATATAGAGTGTACCTGCACTCTCGTGTGAGCGTGAAGTGAAATACTTGAAAAGCATGACACTGAACAACGAAAAGCTGAGAGGGTTTATAAACAACCATATATTCTGGTCTTCGAGAAGTGAGGTGTGTAAGCATGTAAAAATGCAGAGGGTAGTTAACGCTTAATATGTGTGACCACACACTGGAGCTAGAGTTGCACCTGTATTTTGAGCTAAAGTGATTTCTTACTCCCTTCAAAGTAATGTTTTTAGGGATTTTTTTTTTGCGTGAAAGATCGAAGAATAAAAAATAAAAATTTTACAATTTTCTTCTGAACAAATCTCTTTTATTATCCAAACCTGAAATCAAATAGCCTAAATCTCAACATTTCTGAAGACGCTTCAATAATCCTAAACTCGCAGAGGGAAATACAAAGAATCCTCCTCCTCATAAATCAACTCCTGCTACGTAACCTAATATGAACTTCTCACTCTCTCCAACTCGTCTACACTGGGTGTAAAAGTCTTAGTCATTATACACGCCTAGTATAATAATAAATATAAAGTTTATTCAATTTTTTTTTATTAATAAAATTTATTCAAAATTTCATTAGTTCTGAAAGAAATTGAAAGGAACGCCCCAAAAGTATTTTTGCTCTTGGATCATATGGCTCTCTCCGGTCTCGGGTATGCCCACCTCTGTTTGATTGTATTACGTTAATTTCTTCTAGTTTTTCACACAAGACTTGTACTTTTGAAATATGAATTTGCTTTGGCGTAGGTTTTTCACATTCATAATTTCATATTACGATTTTCTTTGGCTCCAGTCTTCTTTGTGTTATTTTAATGAATCGCAGTTACAGGCTTGCAATTTCGTTAAGAGGTTTCCAAACTCTAACAAAAACATCGAAAGATATTATTGCTACGACAACCTGAGTTCGTACGAAATATTCCGAATAAAGTGATATTTTCAACATTTAGATCCATGTAATTTACATTTGCTGGAATAATTGAATCAATTTATTCAAATTGTTTTCTTATTCGTCAATTATTGTCATATCATCAATGAAATCAATAATGAGTCTTTCAGATTATTTGTAGTCATTTGACTGTGAGACCGGAGCAATTCCAAGTTTTTGATTTTCACATATTATCAGAATTTAACGTTAATATTTTTTTCAAATTTAAATATCAGTTACTTGGGCCCTTAGTATCCATCTTCTTTCGAACTACATGCATGATGTGTTATTACCTTCCACTGAAAAAATCGAATAATTGTTCAAGTATAAAACAAGTAATTCGAGTAACGATCGAGTTTATTTCACGACGAAAGGTAAGTACAAAGGGTAATTGGGTTACAACCACTCGAAAACACTACAATACCTATCTCGGTCGAGTAATAAAATTTACATAGGCGAGACGAATAGTGCAACGTGTAAAATTTCAAGACGAGTTTTGGAATGTAGCCACGGTACATTAGCATTTCATTGGCGCTTGGAGGGGTTTAAGGTTTCCAGAGGTAGAAAAAATTTTGTACGACGCGTTAGATCGATTTAAGCTTGTTAAAGGCTCTTTGGCGTCTTATACGGGTAAGGCGTTTGAATAATTAAAAGGGGAAAAGCGAAAAAAGCCCATTTACGTAAGTCGCGTTCGGGCGAGCGTCGTCGTTGTATTTTCGCGTGAACTCGTCAAATCGAGCGTTGTTTTGATAAAAACTCGAGTATACGGTTTTGCGTATTGCGTGCGCGCGCTGCGCTAAAAAGACGTTGATTTAGTACGAAAGAAAATTTACCGCCTAGTTTATATCCATTATCTTACATCTCGGTGAGAAACTCCGTTGCACTTAAGAGAGATTTAGGATAATAACGAAACATATATAACTCACTTCCTATTTGATTATCGCGTATATGCGGCGTGGTGGTGAAGTTGCGCGCGATACTTGAAAATAACTCCCTCAAGGTACATGTTCTGGTGTCTTTGTCTAGTCTTTTGCATATTGACGCTATGCCTTAACATCTTAGCAGCGCGTGAAAATGCCGGAAAATGTGAAACGATGTCGCACATGATTTTGAAAACGAGCCCAGCACTTTCAATAGCGAGTTGTGAAGTAGGTAATGTCTCGGCGTATGGGTTTCCTTTTTATCCTTTTTTTTTTTTTCGCTCTCGTAACCCGCTATAACGAATAAATTAGCCGGATAATGTAGGCTTTATTCTCATTTCTAAGTATTCGCGAGCTAGGTATAGGTCGGTTCGGTAATATTTCAGGCTTAGGTTTTTACGCTGTTTTACATTTTAACATAGGCCAAATCAGTATTTAATCCGAAATTAAGGGCAAACAGCAAGTTTTATCGCTTCAAGTGGGAATTCTTTAATTACAACGGTGCGCTTTTACAAACCGTTATTAACATTTCCAATGCGTGCCTAGCGCTGGCGTATCGGTTTACGGTGGTTTTACGAGTTCGAGGGTGGGTTTTTATTTTTAAACGTTTTGCAACTACGTTTACGATGGTTTTTATTAATTAATTCTTTTTTTATTTTCGACTCGTCCGTATACGTCTCGAGTTTATTCGTATTTTTATCGCTTTCTTATCTTTACGTATACGGGGTTTTAATTTTATTCGCGCGTCGTGTATGGCTAAACAAATACCGTTGAAGATGTCGAATGGTTTTGCGGTGTTTGGTTGAATACGACTGTGTCTCGGATTGTGTAAAAGTTCCCGTTTCTTTGATGTTCTCCACGTTATCGTTCGGCTATGCACGTATGCGAGAAACTACTCTGGTGGTGTATTGCAACCGTGCGCTAATTACATACTGTTCGTGTACGTTGGGAGAGCTATTGGAAAATTCATGTGATTTTTAATCAGCGACGACGTAAAGATGTTTATTTTGACGGGCGCTTCTTTGTATCTTTGTACGTAGTCGCGAGTCAGCTTCTAGACGTGAGATGTCTAAGTAAATATCGCTAGCTTGGATCATCGTCATTTCACTACAGATGTGTCGCCTTAGTATCTGAGAAATGAATTGTAATGGTTATGAGCCTGGAAAGTTTTAAAGTCAAATAATATTCGGTCAGTATAGCTAGTTGAAAAATTAACGCGAGTATCACTACCATGGGACATGACATCATCGAAGACTTTGCTCTAGGTCCTTACTGATCTAATTAAAATCACGAATATTCAACTGGTAACGACCTTTTGAAATGTTAATTCTTCCTAGATATTATTCTGAGGGTATAAATTAGTCGGCCAATTTAGGCATTATAATTCTTACTTTCCTTGTTGATAACGACGAGAAAACGAGACCCACAGTATACAGTAGGGATTTCATATTTAGTATTGACGCGTATTAGATGTATCTAAATTTTCCTTCCCGCTGGAATCACGAAAACAAGAGGAAATATCTCGAGTTTCAAACATCGGGCAAATGTCAAAGTTGACAAGTTAACGACTCCGAGTTTATGAGAAGTTTGAAGGCAACTTCTTCTTATCAATGTGGTCGCAGGGGCATTTAACAAAAATGTATTTTATACCGAATGTGAAAATTTAACAGGGAACTTTTGAGGAATGGGTTATTTCGCTTTGTATCGTTGCATGAGAAATTCGACAAAAGTCAATTTTAACTTTTTGATTTTTTAGCTGAGTTTTAACTAAAAAACGACAGATATTACAGCCTACCTGATTTGAGAAGGGAAGGTCGGGGGAGGGTGGGGTCTTCAAATCTTTGCGTTTCAGACCATTTGTAATCATCTGGCAAATGTCCAACTTTTTGGTATATATATATATTTATATATTTTTTTCCTCCATGCGTAGCGCCGGCGAGTATTCATAAAATTCCCTCAAAATTTGGTGAGGAACTTTTCTTGAAAATGCGCAGAAGTTCTTTTTTTGTTTTTTCGAAAAATTTCAAAATGGCGGATCACTCAAATTTTGAAGAAGGCTGGAGAAAGGGCAAAGAACTCAAATTTTTCATTTTTGATCTCATATGAAAGAGTGAATCACGGACACCAATATATCTAAATTTCAGCTTCCTAAGTGCGTTTTGAGGAGAGTTAAAGCAAAAACCTGTTTTTGAGGAAATTGCATTTTTTGTGTCACTCGCCTTGCGCAGGCGAGTGTGGATAAAATTTGTTCAAAATTCGGTGAGGAACTCTTCTTGAAAATACGCAAAAATAGTTTTTTTGTTTTTTCGATAAATTTCAAAATGGCGGATCACTCAAATTTTGAGGGGAGCTGGAGAAAGGGCGAATGGCTCAAATTTTTTGTTTTTGATTTCATATGAAAGAGTGAGTCACGGATACCAAGATACGCAAATTTCAGCTTCCTAAGTGCATATTGAGAGGAGTTAGATCAAAAAACGGCTTTTTGAGGAAGTTTTGAGTCATGAAATTTCTTCAATCTTCCACATCTCCCTACCAAATCAAGTTAAAGAGGTCAAATTTTGTGTGTGAGATTAGTTGGTGACCAGAATATGACTTCATGAATTTGGATCAAAATGGATCCAAAATAGCGGATTATCAAAATTTTGAGTAGAGCTTGAGGAGCCTCAAGTTGGTAAAAATGTACCCAATATGAATTCATATGGTTATTGGGGATAAGTTGTATACTATATACGCAATTCACTTCCCTACATGATGTTGGAGGGGGGAAGGCGGGGTAATCAACCTAAAATAGTGGTAGGGGTACAGGAGGGGTCGAAAATGTTTTATTGCTGTGTCATATGATAAAATGAACCCATGTGACAAACTTATTAGTTCCCTCAGTGATTTTGGAGGGGAGTTAGAGCAAAAAACGGCTTTTCGAGGGGAAATTGCTGCAGGAAATTTCATGAATCTTCCATATCTCATCACCAAATCGGCCTAGAATGGTCAAACTTTGTGTGTAGGATTAGTTAGTGACCAGAATATGACCTCTTGAATTTGAGTCAAAATGGATCCACAATGGCGGATTATCAAGATTTGAAGATAATTTGAGGACCCTCAAATAGTCATAACTTGAGAAATATGTGTTCACATGATTATTTCATGGCAATAAATACTACATATCATCGGCTTTAATAGATAATGAAGCATAACTACCTCTCCTCTTATACTCTAACTACATTGAGTATTTTTTTACTAATAATATTTCATTTAATTCTTCTCATGTTGGCACAAACAAAACAAATATTATAAAACCACGAATAAATAAAAAAAAATTGATAAAAATAAAATTAATAGAAATGAATAAACAAAATATAAAGCACATTCATAGCTTTTATATTTCTAAAGAATACATTTTTTGTAACTTATCATGATTATTGCCTACGGATGATAGCCTTGAAATTTTTAGGTAGGCAATTACTATACATGTATGTAACTTGAGTTGCTCTATTCACAATATGCAAGTGGTGCGCTTGAAGTAGAACTCACAGTATTCTTATGGTATTAGGCATTTCACTTTTTTTTCTGTTGATATTTTATCCTCGATATTTCTGTAGGGAGGAAAGGTGGGGGTTACCATACGGCCTCTACAAATGTTTCAAAAAGTGAAGAAAAATTGATGAATTTTCATTTTATCAGATTGTTAAACACCCTGTTTTTCTTTTTGTTAGCCTAAAAATATTTTCTACCTGTTTTATGAATATTTCAATTCGATCCTGAACTGCTGGCCATTTGTTAGATTAATAGAATTTCAGATTGTGAATAAACAATTCAATTTAAAAATAATATGAATAAACTGATAAATATAATCATACATTCTATTCTCAATGTGGCAACAATGCTTATGTCTCGTGTTGATTATTGTGTCTGTTGGTGTGACACAGTTCAGTTATGTAATAATGTATTTTCTTACTGTGGCTTTTAACCAAATATATACTTATTAATCGTTTAAAATTGAAGCAAAAAAAGAAGGTTCAATAGAGTGATGTAAATTTTTGATCACGATTTTATATGGTTTGTCACGTGGAACCTGGTAGGTGTGGTAAGAAACGTTAATGACGCGGAATTTTCTGGTGAGCTCACGATATTGAAGTTCATGAGCAACTTTGATTTTAACGGAGTTCTTGGTGGAGGTGCATATAAAATCTTTTGATAGAATGGTTTCCTCAATGGTTTTTCGTAATGATGGAAAATTTATCTTACCATCGATGAAGATAAGTGGTGGTCGTGATTTTACTTTCGATTGTGAGGAATTACTATTTGATTTGGGTAATTCAGTTGGTTGAGCATCATCTTCTTCTGTGCAAATAGTTGTAAAGACTTTGAATTTATTTTTCAGCAGGATGGGTCGAGGGCTCTGCTGCTGTTTCTCACCATTACGTTTACAAAGAACATTTTTTAGTTCCTTCATGACAGCCGCTTTTTTTCTCGATCTTTTTCTTCAATATTTTCTTTTTCAAACATTTGCTTGACAATAGCATTTATAGATTAAGCTCGAGGAGCGTTTGGATAGTTGTATAATGCCTCGATCACAGTTTGAACGAGAATGAAGCAAAGAAATAAAAATTTTACGAATTGACGAAAAACATCCGCAAAAGCATGAACTTACGAGTTACGAAGCATTGAAAATACATTCGCCTCAGTGTCACGTCAATACTTATTACGTATTTATGCTTCATTGGACGCGTTAATTTGATGTCGTATACAAACTTGCTGAAAATATAAACGATGGAAGAACGCTTAGTGTATGCGGGTAAACAGAGAAAGCCACGATATTCTAGCAAATGGCGAGAATTCGCGCGGATTTAATTTTACGTAAACCGCAGTTGTGTAGAAATCTATGTTCATTGTTGGTTTTGAAAGACTTTGCAAAGTCGACGAGTTGCTCTCGAAGGAGATGTTTGAAGTGTCGGTGACTACGCTTCGTAGAAACCAAGTTCGAGAATGAAAGAGCTTTTTTATCACCTTAATGGCAAAAGGGTGATTCGAAAACTATGTCGTATTCGGAAAGAACTCGTGAAAATATATTCCTATGATTTTTTTGCGATCTTTTCGCAGACAAACCAAAAATCATCATCTCTCGATATAGGGTTAATTTCATCACCGCCAACGCGATCGGCGGTTTATACGAACATTATGGGCGGTAAAAATGGTTGAAAAGTTTAATCCTCGGAAGTTTTCGAAAGAGCAACGTGTGAAGTAGCGAACTCGCGCCAAATATGAAATAAACATTTCGCTTCGTTGTGTGTAGAAGAGAGAGACGAAGCGGGAACAATATGCGGCAAACTTTGTAGCGAGAATTTTTCGATAGACTTTAACTGGATTTAGACAGTTTATACGTTATGTTAAAGGTAAAGTGGGTTTTTACTCCATAACCGAACCGCTTCTCTCGACAACTGTTCGTAATAAATACAAAACGCTAAAATACCGTAGTCCTACATCAGCGGTTTTTTTCCTTCACTATTTTCCTACACCTCTCGTTCTATTTGATAAGACAACTATTTCGCTCTCCGACAAGAAATTAAAAAACTCACCTTTTCTAAAATTTAGAAAAACTTTTTTTGCGAATTTAACTTCGGTGGCAGCCTTTTCAAAGTTTCAACAAAGTTTTACACTTTTAACTTATCATAAGCTTCGTTCTTTCCAGTTGGATGTTTTTTGTTGGAAGGTTGAGTTTTTTTTTTTATTATTTTAGTTTTTCCCCTTTCATTTTACATTTCTGTAATCTTATTTGTATAGACTTAGGAGCGGGTTTGCCGGCGTGTTTTGTTATCATTGTCGAAGATGGCGATTTCACGATATCTTCCACTAGATAAGATTGCACTCGAGTGGATGGGTAGATGAAAACATCATTGACGAGGATATACCGTCGCGTCGTGTGTACAAATTACCTCGCAACAATTACAGCAAAAACGATCCGGCTACGTTATAAAACCGCGTAGAGGGCTTTACGTATATACGAAAACCAAATTAAATGTTTAAGCGTTAATGAAAAGTGTAAATTACGTAATTAGTGGAAATTTAGGTATAAAATTAGGTGCAATAATGGCCGCGTATACGCGAATCGTATACAGCCAAATTCCTAGCTCGGATTCGTCGGCGTTTTCGCTTAATGAACAATTCTAGCGCGCCGATGGTAATTTCATGGCTTATCTATTCGCTAATTGTGACGTTTAAATTAGTATTATGTTAAAAAATCACGTTACACGAGGACACTGAACGATGTCGGTGCGCGAAAAGCGATTTCGCCTTAGAAACGTCGACGTTAAAGGTATCATTTGTTTCTATCGCGACATCGAGGTATCGAGTTCAGTAATTAAGTAAAAACCTTTATTAATTATTCATCGAGTTGTGAAAGAAATGTTCATTGTTTGCGTGGGTTTTTAGCAGTTAACGCTGTATCCAAGTGACGCGTTTTTCCAACAAATACCCAAGATCGACGAGATTCTAGCATATATAGAAAGTTTTAACGCTATTTACCGCATCCGTCCGGCTAAAAGTTTATAAAAAGTTTACCTTCTGAGAGGTTTTGTTTTTGAATTAGGGCCGTAGATAAGGAATTGTATTACTTTAGCGATTTCGAAAACCCGATAACTTCCTTTCCAGCTGATGTATTCGATATTGTTGGTTGCTACGTTGTGATGAATATTGGTGCGGATTGTACGCTTTTTTAACTTCGTAAATACGTCCGTTCGTGAACTTCGTTATCTGCTTTTTTGAAGTATTTTATCAATGAGTGATCTTCATCCTGGTAGTTTTCAAATTTATGTAATATACGGTGTCGTGCACCGAGATCTGAAGTCATTAGTTTCCAAACTTCAAAAAAGATGAATACTAAGGCTTCCAATTACTCCAACTGGTGTTCATATAAATCTAAACATATAGAAATACTCATTATATTATCATCGTGTGTCGCAACTTACGTTCTTTCAAGGTGTTCCGTATGTAATTACATTACTCGACAAATTTCGGCTCATGTCTTGTTTCTGAAAAGTTTCTTATGTTTCATAATCAAACACCACGAAGTGTCGTTTCTGTGGTGTGAAAGAGGGGGGGGGTAACGTTCGGGTCAATCTGTAGTTTTCAAAAAATAAAAAAAATACTCCTATAAGTTCAAATCGAGATGAAGCCTGAAAAATTGAAATTAAAATCCCAAAAACTATGCATTAGAAAATTTTCATTTTTTTATTGCGACAATTAATGGAAGATTTACGAAGGTATAACCTCCATTTTTTTCATTTTATGCAGTAATAAAATCAAAAATGTCAGTTGAACACGTATGTACACTTTTCGAATCAAAATGATGATTACGTCATTATCGAAAACATATAGCTCAAATCTATTTTAATGATTTGGAGAGGAACTAGAAATTATAGAAATTTAGACTGTTCATATTTTTCGACATTACCTATTGCAAAATTCTGCATACATGTAAACTACTTCTTTCAAATTTTTTAAATTTCTAGCTTACTCCTAAATTAAGTAAATCAACTGGGGACTATTTTTTTCGGAGTGTAATTTTATGCTTTATTCGCGATGATTGTCGTTTCGATTCAAGAAATTTAAATAAGAATTTTTTTGGTATTTGCTTCAGAAAATCGATGGAAATGCATAATTCCCAAATTTTGAGAATTTTTTAGATGATTTATCTACTGCTCAAAAGATCCCAGATTTTTGCGTTTGGCTTTTGTTAAAATTCGCCTTTAGCACACCTCTTTTGAAGCTCTAAGATTATTGACTTCGGCTCCTAGTTTATATAATGTTGTATATCATCAAATCATATGTTTTTTTTTTTTTAAATTAATGTTATCATTGTACTTCATACTGTCTAGATAATGAAAAAGATATCTACTTTTTGGATAAGATTTTATTCAAAAATTAATGTTATGAATTTTGTTACAGGTGAGTTGTTTGAATTGCATGATCACTGAGTTTGTAACAGCATTTTCATGTAAGTATGCTGCCCACTAGAGATTAATTACATATAAATGTAGATGAAACGTATTCATTCTAGTATGCAAATAATTACGTTAGTTTATTTCTGAACGGGTAAGCAATACGATGGAAAGAATTTAGATTTTTACAGAAATCGATGAGGCTCGGTGTTTCTTATCTGTTAAATGACAGAATATGTGAAAAAATTCGAGGTATTTCTGTATCAGTTTGGCATACCCTCTTAATGTTTTGGAAGTATTTGTGACCTCTCAAGCGCGAAGGGGCCACAAGTCGGAAAATAACCTTTCGAGTTATGGACAAAAATGTGAATTTTGGTCGAAAAATTTAAAAATCGGTTTTCAACTGATTCTGGTGGTTTGACATGTCTACTACACGATGAGGAGGTCACAGATCGAAATTCGGTCGGGAAGTGGTGGAAATATCGAATTTCAATGATTTTTTAATAAAAGATTTTATGAAAAAAAAAATTTTTTTTTGCTATTTTAGTCTTTACAAAATTTTTATATTTGTAATTTTGAAGAAAATTTCGTTAATTATGAATGAAGATGTTGATTTCAGCCTAATTGTAATCATTTTTGATATTTTTGCAGAATAAAAGAAAATCAAAACATAAAAACATTGTGATTTTTGTTCTTTTAACTTTAACCTCGTTTTTCTCAAAACTTAAAGGTTCATAAAATCACGAATTTTAGAGGTAGGTGGCTCGTTCTGATCTCATTCGAACGAGGATGGCCTCCACTTCTCAAAAACGTGAAGAACTCAATTTCAAAAATCTCGACTTGTGGTACTTATGCTTGAGAAGTCACGTTTATTTTCTTTTGTTCGGTAATAATTAATCATTTGGATTGTTTTCTTCTTTTACAAAAATATTAATTTTTTATTTTTTATTCCTAATGTCCAGACTTCCATATGTGTACTTACTAAACCAATACCATACATTCAAATTGACAAATGAAATCAAAATTTTGTTAATGTCAATTACTATCTATGCTTATCTTGGTGCACGTTTTTGTAATTCTTATTGGTAATATGACGACCAACGAACCACTTCAATGAGATTTTTTGCATTTTTATAGCATAATGCACACGCAGTGATGCAAAGGCTCTAGACTTTAGCTGACTTTAGAAAAAAAAGAAAATATTGCTCAAGTAGTATCTATTATTTTATAATTATCTCTTCTTACAATAGAATATCAACAGTTGATTTTGTTTGTTTGTTGTATCCATCAGCAAAATTGCCGCTGTGATAGTAAATGACTTGAATTTTGAAGAATTTTGGTATTCGATAATGTATCTTGATGTGAAAATTTGGAATACGGATGGAGGGAAAAATGTTGTTCTACTTCTGAGATACTGTGTGAGAAAAAATTGTATTTTATGGCCATGAAGACTGAAAAAACGCCTCTAATTTCAGTGAAAAAATATTAAAATTTTCTTGACGAACTTTGCGCTTAAAGCTTAACCAAGAATATTTATATAGAGAGAAATTATAATGTCTAATTTCTTTAGTTTTTCACGAGGGCAGAATATTAAGGTATTTCATTTCATAAAATTTCACCATTCTATCGCTTAAGCATACTTCGGAGGAATAAATTTATAATGGAATTTTCGAATTCCGACTCTTACTGTAGCAATAAAGCTTGACGCAAAACTGGGTAAAACAAATTTGGAGATATTTCTCTAAAATTTGGGTATTTCTTTGGGGCAACAATATAAATCCTACATCATGTAATCTCTTGGAAATTTTAAAAGAAACTTTTTAGCTTATTTCATTACTTATTCTACCTCTAACGCCCATGTACGGTTTAAATATTGATGAAAGATATCATTGCTTTTTGTTGCTATATGAAGTCACTTTAGTAAATTCGTTGTGAAGTAATATATCTTATCGAAAAGTTCTTAAAATTCTTCATCCAGAAAATTCTATTCAAAATTCTTCCTAATATAGTAATCGGCTTAGCGCAGAATTTTTGGAAAAGATTTTGGTGCTTTTGTTTGTTTATCCAAAAGAAGTATCGTAAATTTTTTTAACATCTTGGAAAAAAAATTATGGTGAATATTAATATTTTTTGTCTGCATAATTTTTCACTCATCGTGAATTTCAGGAAAGAATCGTACTAGTGAAAGACATTTTGACCCTCAGCAACATCTCACTAACTTACTGTGTTCATGGGTCTGAATTAGCTATTATTTTTTAATACGTCCTTCAGGAGGAACAGGAAAGAAAGTTTCTCTTCATAGACCCCACATTGGACACATTCATATCTCCGTTCCTAAACAGCGATGACTTTCTGTTAAGCCTGTACAACTGAAGAGTTCAACTACGAATACAATATATTTGCCTAGAACGGCCACAGCTTGCCAGAATCCCTTTACGACCTACTAGGATATACAGCGGCTACCATACTGTCCCTTTTCTTCTAGTAGAGTTCCTTTGGCTTCCTTAAATAGCTCTAACTTATCGTTGACGCGTGCCTTTAGCTTCTGTATTTGTACAGGGCACTGAAATTGAAAAAAAAAAAAAAAAATTAAAAGAAAAAAAGATGCGCATTACATTTTATAGTGATGATTTTTTTTCGTGCCAAACTTTGGAATTAATAATGAAAAAAAAAAAAAAAAATTGTAAGCAGCAATGCCGCAGTACTGAAGCAGAGTTTTTAACTACGGCTTGTTAAGGTTTGGTAATAATGTTGCTAAACCCTTCATGACTACAGGTCATACCAATACCAAGTCTGAAAACTCCTATCCTATCCCTTCCAAGAACGCTTAAGAAGTTGAATTTGGAACAAATGAAGTATTTCTTGCCATGCAGTAATCATATCTAAAATATTTGACACGTGTCAGATGAGTACAAATGATCTGAAACGCAAAGACTTGAAGACCACACCCTTCCCTGACCCCCTTAACATTGCAGGTAGGCTGTAATAGCTATCGTTTCCAAGTCAAAAACTCAGCTAAAAAAATGAGAAACATTTCAAGCAAAAATCAGATTATGAAGCAGCTGATGTGCTTGTAATATTGTGCGAAATATTTCAAATCGATTGTTTCTGTACTTTTGGTTTGCGGGCATATCAAACTTGCAATCTGCGTTATGATCTTAGTTGACTCATTTCTTGAGTCTCATCGCATTAACTTTGTTTTAATTGAAAATTCTTGGTAATAACTTCATCCAGGTTGGGGAATTCTACTAACATTGCATTATATCCGAGCTACTTCTGAATTATTGTTTCGTTAATTCCGAAATCAATGACCTTAGCGGTAGTATCAGTTGGATACTTCAGTCATCTACCTTTCTCCCTAACATCTTATTATTCTGATTACTTAGCTAAGCGTCATTTTACTTCTATCTAATGTTATATGTTGTATACTAGGGTGGGTCGATTTTCACTTTTTTTGGAAAATTAAGAATGTACCTAGTTCAATGGTTGCAAAATGATCCCAATAGAATGTAAAAAAAATTTCAGCCCTCTAGGTCAATATTTACCCCTCCCATAATTGAGTCAAAGTTTGTAAATAAGCAAATTTTTTCAAAAAATTTCAAAAAATTTTGTTAGACCTATTTAAATTTTTTTTTGCGTTTAAACATCATGTTTTGCCTTCCCAACTTCGAAAAAAAATTAAAATGCCAATTTTTCCTCCATCCAGGGGTTCCAAAAATACCTAAAATATGTGCTAAAATACCTTATTTTACCTGTTTTTCCATTTTATTTAATATCATTTATTAGCTCTTAATAATTAATTGATATTGTGTAAAAGATAGTAGCTGAGTACAATTACGTGGTGTTCCTCAGTATTTAAGCTCAGACAATGTATATATTGGTTCATTTTCATAATTTGAAAAGTATTCAAAATAGCCAATAACTTAGCTCTGTTTTATACTCATTCTTACAACATAATTTTCAATGACGAATATAGCGCAGCTCTTTACTGTTATATCAACTACAAATTTTCAAATACTCATTTATATACGTAGGTATATTTAAATTATCCAACGTCTAGCCGATAGACGTGCATCAGTCATATGCGTTGAGCTGCTTAACAGCTGATGTTCGCCCCCACTCTGTCACAGTAGGAAGTAAATCTCGTTTGAAATCGCGACAGGTTAGATTTTCTTACATTTTTAAATCCTTTTTACACCAAATATTCATTCCGCTACAAACCGTTTCCTTATTTTCATTTCTAGATGATGCCATCTTTCGAATTTAAGAAAGATTTCAAAATTTGAATAATTCGGTAAGTTCTTGCCTATACCCGGCTGGCCGGAGGAACTCGATGCACAGCCACCTCGCGTGGTGAGTTCTGGTATAAAGCAAAGAGCTGTGCAATTATTTGCCAATTGAATCATTGAATATTGTAAGTATGAGTATTAAGTAACTCTTAGCTAGGTAGAAATGGTAAATTGTAATTACTCATACAATGACCATTTTGGAGACCCCTTATTGTGAAAATGAACCAATATATGTATTGTCTGAGCTTAAATACTGAGGAATACCACATAATTGTACTCAGCTACTATCTTTTACACAATATCAATTAATTATTAAGAGCTAATAAATGATATTAAATAAAATGGAAAAACAGGTAAAATAAGGTATTTTAGCACATATTTTAGGTATTTTTGGAACCCCTGGATGGAGGAAAAATTGGCATTTTAATTTTTTTTCGAAGTTGGGAAGGCAAAACATGATGTTTAAACGCAAAAAAAAATTTAAATAGGTCTAACAAAATTTTTTGAAATTTTTTGAAAAAATTTGCTTATTTACAAACTTTGACTCAATTATGGGAGGGGTAAATATTGACCTAGAGGGCTGAAATTTTTTTTACATTCTATTGGGATCATTTTGCAACCATTGAACTAGGTACATTCTTAATTTTCCAAAAAAAGTGAAAATCGACCCACCCTATTGTATACTGTATATTTGTACGTAGTATATAAAATACCTTCTTATGGAAAATTACGTAGCTTCCCCGAAAACTATCTAGGTTATGAATTTGATAAAGTTTGTGGAAAATTTTGAAAATAATTTACGATATTACTACGGCCAAATTGGAAGATCACATTGTGGCGTAGGGCCACATAATAGCCACCTCACCACGCAGAGGTGAGGTGTAGAAGGGGCGGGCTGTAACGCCACTTGAGGCTGTAGCGATTGCTACCGCCATACTCACCATATTGGTGAGCTCAAGAGGGCATTCACATTTTATAGTGGTGCATGCACCACAAGGAAATCAACACCTATTATGAACGGAACTAATTTTATTTGTTAAAATACAAAAATAAAGATCCTAACAGCAGGCACCTACTCTAACATTAAGCTACTATATCTACGGTAAGTATAAAATGGTACGTTACGTATCTTAGTAACTTCGATATGTCCGGAGGACAATTACATTTCCATGGATGGTGCCGACACGTGTTGCACAAATAACAATGGCACGTTCACTCGCGAATTTAAGTTTTAATTATAAGATAACAATTCGCGGTTGTTTTAATTCATAATACAGCGATCGAAATACACGCGAAAATAAAAACGAGAATCGTTACTCAAAAAAAAAGAAGTTTTGATAGGCAAAGCCTATTTACATAGCGGCCACGTTTTCACACACATATATTAGCGCGCGAGATATACATACGAGGGAGCGAATAAGTGAACTCAAAACGAACCTGTAGCAAAGCTAAAAACGAACTAACTAGGAATGTAGAATGGCGTACGGCACAATGCATGATCGCTAGGACCATGTCAAAGTCGGAAAAACCCCATATCTGGTTTTGTACTATGAATACGACGTCGTGAGAGTTTTTGTACCTATCTAAACGTATAATTTAATAGGTCGTATTCATATAGGTATCGAAAGAATAAATTTTGAATTTTTCTGGGGTACCCGGGGTCTCCAATGCCACATATACTCCCCCCCTCAAATGTCAAAAGTTTGTGTGCAAACTTTTCACACCTGAGGTTAGATCATTGTGATGTGACTTGGAGAGCCCAGGTCACTTTGACATGTTCCTATAGCCAATCTACATATAACATAAGCAAATTTCGGGTAAATGAAATTATGAAACCAAAAATTCTTGAAAATTAAAAAATGAAGAAATTACCAACTTATAAAAATGTAAATCCTGAGTAAGTAACTAGACATAGATTTATGGTGCCAGCTTTAGGATCGCTAAACATCTTAATACTAAAATAACGAAAATAAAAAGGTACAAAATCTTCTATAAAATAAAAAACAAAAATTACAACAGCTTCTTTTTTGGTAAACACAATGACATGTCCGGGATTAGGAACATCAGGTGGAAATGTTCAGATTTGTGAACATTGGTAGGTAGTGTTCAGATTTAGGAACATCGAACAAGAGAGAAACGTCCAGTTTGAGGCGAGATCATCACGAGGAACGGATTGTGACAGGTATAGTATAGATCACGTTCCCTTGGTTGGTGGCTGAGATGGCTGCACCAGTGTTTTTGTAAATGATTCCCAGAACGATGATAAGTTGATATCTACCTTGGCGGGTTGCATAAGCGGACTCGTAGGTTTTGGTGTTGAAGTAACAGGTGCATTCTTTCGAGGTGGTGGCTGTTGGCTTTCAAACATATCTACCATGGCAGCCAATTCCTGGTCCATTTTTTCTGTTCGCTGCAATAGCTCACTTAGCTTCTGTTGGTCTTTGCTGAGTCTCAATCGGAATTCATGTACGGATTTGCTTAGATCTCTAATGGACTCGCTTAGGTATCTAACTAGATCTTGCCTACTCAGCTCAGAGTTTGGCACTCCCGGTATTAGTTCCTCTTCGACAGTCGCCTGATGGATGGATTTTCCTGACAACATCCCTGCAATTGTTCCCAAATTGTACTTGATGTTTGATTGTTTTGTTTGGCACCGTTCGACTAACACTCGACTTTTAAACGGAAAGAGAGAAACTCGCGATTTTTATTTTCGAAACGAGGTCTTTATTTAATTTTGACGACTTTTAAATTTTTGATGTTGGCAAATTTTACAATGGACTCGTCCTTACAAGAACGCAATTGGTAGTAATTGGGACGGACCATCTTTTGGATAACAAAGGGTCCCTCGTATTGAGGTTGAAGCTTTGCAGCTTCGCCTTTGTACGCGTTCGATAGTGGGTGACGCTTTATGTATACAGTGTCATTTGGTTTCAGTTGAAGAACGCGGTTTGATTTCTCCGTATAGAGCTTTCGCCGATTGGCGCTTTTGTGTAGATTTTCTTGAGCTATCCGCTTTAGCATGCGATAATTAACTTTAGCGTTTGCGTCGAAGATTTTATCTATATCATCCAAGAATTTTGTCTTTTTCATAAGTTCGTAAGGGATTACACCGGTTGATGATGCTTCAGTAAGATTTAATTTGAGCTCAACGTCTTTAAGGATATTTGCCCATTTTTTATTTTTGCTTTCCGCATAGATTCGGAAGGACGTTGATATAGAAGGCATCACACGCTCAACAGGGTTGGAGGACGGTGTGTAGGTGGCAGTTTTGATAATTTGCACGCCACGATTCTCCCAGTAGTCAGTCCAGCACTGTGTCCGAAATTGTGGACCATTATCGCTTAGAATGGACCGTGGTTGTCCATTTTCAGCTATCCACTGATTGACAACTTTAATTGTTTTCGAGGTTGTCGCGTGTTTAACTGGAACTAGCTTAACGAACTTGGAGAATAAGTCTTGCATTACAACGACGTGTCTAGCCTGGGAACGGGCCATAGGTAAAGGTCCAAAATAGTCGATTGCGATACAATCATTGATTCGCTTCGGTGTATTCGCTTGGAGCGGACCGATGTGAGACAAATTCGATTTTTTCATGCGATGGCATGTCTCACACTGCTGAATGTAATTGTATGCAGCGGTTGTTACTCCTGGCCAATCGAATCTTCTCCTGATAACTCGAATGAGTTTAGTCAGGCCTATATGTCCGTAGAATAGGTGATAATATTCTATCAGGTGTTTACGTAGGGAAAACGGAACATATAGTTTCTGATCCAATTCGGATATTTTATTCATTTTGTACAGACCGGATTTTTGATCTAAAAATATCGGTGGACGCTTCTGTTGAAGCATGTGGTCTTTGAGTTTATCGGCCTCTTGGAGTGATTTTAAATTTTTCAATTTGTCAAGTAGTGAAGCACGAACCTCGTAATCGAATAAATTTACATCAACAATCTCTTCCTCTTCATTTCCGTTGATAACGTCATCTGAGTCTCTTTTCGAGCCTGCTTTTTGAAATCTTGAAAGCGTATCTGCCACGGTGTTGGATTTTCCTTTTACGTGCTCGATGGTGAAGTTAAAATTTTCCAGGAAAAGAAACCATCGGTTTAGGCGAGATGGAAAGAGTTCTCTACGCTTTAAAAATACATTTGCTACATTGTCAGTGTAAAGATGAATTTTCCGTCCATAAAGGAGATGAAAATTTTTCGTGAGCGTATAGACAATGGCAAGGAGCTCAAGTTCTGACGTCGTGTAGTTTTTCTCATGAGCCAGAACTGTACGACTCGAGAAGCTTATAGGCCGAGGATTGTTGTTGGAGTCAAACTGGTATATCGCTCCGGCGATTCCAAATAGACTCGCATCTGTAAAGATGTGGAAAGGTTCGTTGAAATCTGGATGCGCCAGCAAGGTCACTTTGATGAGCGCATTTTTCAGATATTCGAAAGCAGCTTGTTGCCTGCTTGTCCAAACGAATTTTACTCCATCTTTGAGTAACTCGTTCAATGGTTGAGAATTTATCGTGATCGCGGGAATGTAGGCACGGTAGTAATTGATGGTACCTAAAAAGGACTGGAGGGCCTTTTTATTTGCGGGAGGAGGAATCCGCTCAATTCCTGCGACACGTTCGGGATTAGGACGCGTTCCGTTTCGATCAACGATTAAACCTAAATATTTAATTTGAGGTTTTGCCCATTGGCACTTCTTTAATGCAAGCGTCATATGAGCGTCTCGGATTCTGGTAAGAACGGTCCGGATATGGTTAAGATGATCAGACCAAGATGATGAAAAAATCATCACATCGTCTACATAGGCAGCAACGAAGTCGTTGGTGTTGGTGAGAACCCTCTGTAATGCCGCGATGAAAGCAGGCATCGAATCTTTCGTACCATAGGGTACTCTGGCGAACTCGTAGTGGTTCCCTTCGTAGCTAAACGCTGTAAACTTTCGGTCTCTTTCTTCAAGTGGAATTTGGAGAAAACCGGAATTAAAGTCCAATGACGTGAAGAACTTGGCACCAGCGAGTCGATACTTTAAGTTCTCGATTTTAGGCACTTCATTGGCATGCATTGCCAAGTATTCGTTGAGAGGCCTAAAATCTCCACAGGTTCTAGTTGAGCCATCCGATTTATTGGCGTAAACCAGAGGGATCCTGTGAGGGGAAGTGGACTCGGTTATAATTCCTTCATCTAACCATTGTCGAATAGTCGCGTCAACGTCGCTTTTTCTAGACATTGGTGGTGCACGATATTTACACCACAGACGCGGTGGTTCTTTGATGAATTCGAATGCATGAGTATAGACTGAGCATCGGCCAGTGTAACCTCGAAACATCTCGGAAAATTCTTTCACGAGCGCTCGCAACTCAGCTATTTGGGATGATGACAATTCCTCATTTTCTACGGTGAAATTCAGTGTAGGGGAATTGGATGACGAATTCTCTATGTTATTGCATTCGAGTGTCATAGTAGGGGATGGTGCAAGGACTTCGGTTCCATCGTCTAACATATGGCATTCAAAGTACTGCTGTATATAGTCGCTGTCGATGTCGATTTCAATGGCATCGCGAATCTTTGTAATTTCAGCTATTTCCTCAGCTGAAATGGTCTTCGTTGTCTCAAACGGAAGGTGGAAGTCTCCGTCTTGATCGGGATACGAGAAGCGATGTGTAAACGTACGAAAGTCAGTAGACATCTTAAGTCCCATTAAGAAATTTCTACCAAGAAGCATGCGCCGGTTGAGGTCTGGAATAACGGCGGCAATCATACGCAACAGTCGGCTTTGACCAGGTGGTAATTTCGTGAACTTGAACTTAAGTACAACGTACCACTTTGGTTTAATTTTCTTTTTACCAGCTGCAAGTGTGAAACTTCCAGCGGAGGCATTCGATGGAACTGCGCCAGAAACTGCATTTGGAAATTTTTCTTTTATGTGATTGTAGAGACTCTCACCTATAAAGGTAAACGCAGCACCGCTATCAGCAAGCGCCGTCTCTATGTGATCGCCTATAGTCACTTGGAGCAGAGGGGGGCGATCAAGGACATCTCTGCCCTTTGAACATTTGGGTGACCGGTGTTTGCGGTGTCTTCTTCGATGTCGGATTCTACCGCTTCGAGGTTGCCTTCAACTTGAGCTACCTCTCGATCCAACGTATCATCTATCGATGGTTTGTCGGATTCTGTCACCGGTGTAATTTCATCGATTCCACCAGATTGTGGAGGTAAGTCCGTAGTGTTGAAAACTGGACTTTCTTCGGGTATATCCGCACCTATGACGTCGTCGATGACATTTACGGATTTTGATTCAGGTCGTTTTAGAATCTTTTTAGGCAACAGAGTTTCGATTATCTTTGTTGGGGAAGGGGAAACGATTTTCTCGTCTAGTATACCGAGAAACTTTTTGAGTTGGTAGATGATCAATGCGTAGGCATCGGAATTTAAATGTACGAGGTCTTTTCGACCATCTGGAGTAAGTCGTCGATAGTATCGTAGAACAACATTGTATGTTATTTTGTTGTTGATAACGTATTGGTACATTTTCTCACTCTTGTAACCTGGTACACGTTGGGTTACATACAGGAACGTATTGAAACATTTGAGTCTCGGATCTTCCCGACATATGAAGAAAATCGTGCTATTGATTTCCTCTAACTTCTTCCAAAATTTTGGATCTTGGTCGCGATTGAGTACAGGTACGACTTGCATTAGAGTAATCTCTGTAGCTCCCAACTTGAAGAGTATTTTTACAATTTCTCGTAATCTTTGCTCAAACGCGGTTGGATCAAAGAATTCGCGGAGCACCTCGTTTATACCGATATAGATGATGATTTTTTGGGAAGCGAGTTGCTGGATTTTCTTTAATTCCGCTAACAGCTTTACGGAATCGTTCCCTGATCGGCATAAAACGTAGTCTGGTTCATTGTGAGGACGAGTAGGATTTACCAGGCCTTTTGCGATGGAATCACCCAAGACCTGGTATCCTTGGGTGAGCGCGGGTAGCGTACTCGAAATATTATTGGAATTTTTAGGCGGAGATGACTTGTCCACCTGTGAGCTCTTTTTGGTCACCACTGGCGGTGATTTCTTGGCAGTCAGGAGACGAGCTCGCTCCCCTGACTGATTGGCGTTTCCCGACGTCTTTTCGGATTTCTTCTTTCGGAGAATTTGATGATCTTTCCATTTGAACGCGGGATCATTGTCACCAATCTCGAAGATTTCTCCATCTTCCGCCATCGCGTAGTATTCGTAGTCTTGGTCGGAATTGATTTCACCATTATCGGATTCGTCGGAGGATGAAGTACTGTCATCATCGTCGAGTACGTTCACGGACTTATCACGAGAATTTTTCCATTTAAAAGATTTTTGTCCGCTGGTTGATTTCTTAAAAAATGACGATTTCATGTTTTTCGACGATTCCGTCTTCTTGGACTCGTTCGATTTTTCCTTGGGGAAATCTAAACCATTATCATAGAACTCATCACGTTCCATGAAAGAGGCGAAACGTTTATTTGTAAGCACCGATGAATCCCATTCACGAGATTTAACTCTTCTTTCATTAAATTCGGTGCATTCGCGAATTTCATCGAATAATAATTCGGCATCGTTATTCGTTAGGGTCTTCTTACGCATTAAATTTCGTTTGTAGAAATTAATCAGGAGTTTTCCATATTCGCGTGGAACTCTATCGGCGCAATCATAGAAAACACATTTGAGTGGTACGATTTCGTTGTACCGCATTCGATCGATCCAGAAATAAATAAATTCGTAGATGCTTTGATTTTTATAGACAGGATGTTTTAGTTGAGAGAGTCGCATGTACTCTTCAACTTGTTTTTCGGGCGAGTAGAATTTGTCTAAGAATGAATCCACCAAATCGGAGAATTCTTGACGACGATCAGCACGATCACGCCAAGCACGGCCTTCACCGGATATCAGTGAGAGAAAACCATGATTCGCATCGACATTTGTTTGACAATACGGAAAGATCTTCTTCATGAACTCGGCAACAAATTGCTTTCCGTTTCGTAAATCGCTTTCCGGATACCATTTCTTAACTTCGCGATATTGACCGAAGGTTTTACGTAATTGTTTAGATACGTTTGTGGAAATGGCGCGCGATTCATCAACAAATTGTGTGAGGTTGGCGGATTTATTCACAGTGGAGTCGAGTTGAATACGATTATTAGCCGGATTCGTCTGATTTAATTCTTCCGTTGGTCTTTCGTTATCAGCATCGATGTCTTCGTCACGTTCTTGGAAGGTAACGCGACGAGTTCGTTCTTCCTTTCGAGCTTCGGCGAGTGCGGGAAAAAGTCCTTCCATAACGGTTTCTAAGCTTTTGGAAGTTTGGACTACCACTTCTTTTATAGCGTTACTAAACATGGTAGTTTGTTGTGTGAGCAGTAATTGCATTTGTTGGAACGTAATCGGCTGATTTGCCTGGTCTGATGCTGCAATCGCGGCAATTGCTCGTTCCGTCTCACTCACTTCAGCTTGAACTGGAATTGGTTCGTTAGCGGGGGGTGGTACCTCCGGAGTTGTTGCTTCGGGGTTTTCATTGGTAACAGCACGTACGATTGGCTGTGGAGGATCATTTTTCGGTTCGGTTTCTTCCGGTGGTTTTGGAAGAGCAGTCGAATGTAAGGGCGGTTGCAAAGTGTGTTTCAACAGAGGGATCCACTTGTTTATTCCTGACAAACACTTTGTGAAGTATTCTTGCGCCTTGGTCATATCAAGAAGTAGGTTGTTTAATTCTTCATGTTCTTTCTCAGAGATATTGCCTAGTTGCCCTATGGGTGGTACAGATCGGAAAGTACGGTCTGCTAGACCGGCATCTGAAGTTTCCGAATTACCGGACACATTTAACGAAACATCTTCGGATGACTGTCTCGTATCTGTGATGTTCGGCAGAGACGTTGACTGTCGAACTATTGTGGATACAGCCGGTGTATGTAGAGAAGTTCGTTCACGAGTTGGTTGTGAACGTTGCACTTGAGTAAGTGCGCTCGCTAAAGTCTCGCTAGTAATTCCTGCCTGGGAAGTACTAGGTTGGTCGGTTGGTGGTGTGGATGCGGGAGTAGTGCGTTTTGGAGAAGGGCTCTTGCTTTTCCGTCCTTTCGCCATTTTACGAGCTAACTTTCTTTGTAGGAGGAGCTCGTTGACTTCGTCGGCGGTTAATCGTTTCCGACGATCGCGACCTTGGATTGGTCTTAACGTAAAAGGACTGAGATGCTTCGGATTGTTTAACCTCTTTGAAGCTTTCTTCCCTGGCCAAGGGGAAATAATGGCCAAGAAACGAGGGACTCGCGGTATAGTAGCTTTACAAACCTACAAGACCTATCTACTGGGGCGCTCTAATGGTGAGCAGGAGTAGAATACTACAACCTCTAATTTAGAAAACCAAAAGATTTTAAAAAGAAATTTTTTCTGCGTAAAAAAAAATTAATCAAAGAAATGAAACGAATAAACGAATTATTTTAAACGCGATTTACTCGATTGGGAGGAAGGAAATTTTTATCGTATTATCCGGTCGATTTATTACTGAGTCGAACGGTGCTGTGAAACAGAAAATTACAAACAAGAACATATATACATATACATATTAAAATATATAATGCACACATGCAAATGAAAATAAATGGACGATTCTAAAATCGTACGATGGTATATTATTGTCATGTTGCTGCGTTCTCAATGTTATACAGTATTCACTTTTCCGATATAGATGTTCATGAGGAAAATTCTGAAATGGAATTGTCATTCGAGCTCATAATTAGGAATAGGATATTTAATTTGAAATTTCGAATTCAAAATATTAATCGAAAAATATTTTCTGTTTTATTTGTTTCAGGTAAGTAACGAGTGAAATCAATAGTAGTAATCTGCCAGATTTACCACCTAGAAATCACACATAGGTTTCATGGTATTAGCTTCAAACACTCACTGAAGCATGTTACCTACTTTCTAGAACATAGGTAGGTTTGAACCTATTCTTACCTGTCTGCGCTGGCAGATGTATGACAGGCAAGGCTATAAGTTACTCGAACCACCAGGTCAGTAGCACACATGCACCAACGCTGGGGCTCGAACCCACATACCTACTTCTATTACCTAACTAGATGTTAAAATTAAAAAAAAATAAAAATTTTGAAATTCTAGAAAAGAGAAATTCAAATTAAAGAATCCAAAAAGTCACGTCCGAGAAATTTACCACGACTATATTTGATCGTGAATTCATTAAGTAGGTTGAACCTACTCACGTGGGCGCCACCACTACCATAACGGAGGCAAATGGCGGCCGCTGGTAAAATTCGAAAGTAAAATAAAATAAATAAAAAAATAAAAAAAATAAATTTCGAATTCTGATAAAAATACCAGTCAGTTAAAATTACGAATAAAAATTAATACGAGAAAATTAATTTAAATGATCGTTACGTTACTTAAATTCGCGCATCAGTAAAAATATCTCGAAATAAAATTACGTTACTGCGCGTATATTTCGAATCATTTCTATTACGTAAGCGTTCGATAAATTGCCTATCATGATGATGTTACAGGAGAAACAGGTAAGGATAAGATAAGTAAATCGATGTCGAAGAAATTGCATGCCACGTCGTTTCGCAGGCATAATTGATCAACGTATTTCACTGCGTTTTCGTGAAGTTATAAACGCATCGTCCGTGTGTGTTGCTTATCTCGTTCGTTGTACTCGGACGCAGCTACGTATCTACGATACGCGCTTACGTACCAGCTAACGAACACGTTTCTAGGAATTATCGTTGTTGTTGTTGTCGAACGCCGGCGACAATCGTCTGCTTCGTACATGCCGGAGCTTGCACGCGCATCTGAATGTAGCACTCGTTCACGACTTTTCGTGCAATACGTATTTGTGCTATTTAATGTTAAAATCGAAACGGGAATTTTGTATCTTAAATTAGCCGAGAATATAATTTTGTTCCTAGCATTCACACACAAATACGTTTCATTCGAATAAATATATTATAAATACGTATAAGTATCTACTTCTAAACGACACCTAGATACTATTCTAATATATGTATCATGCACTTATTAAATACTTATTAGGCTATAATTATTTGTGCCATTCGACATTAATCAAGATACATACTAAACTAAATAATTGGCACTGCCTACATTATAATCGTTGTGTTGCTTTACAATGATATATCGCATATACCGAATTATAATCACCAGCACTCAATGCAAATAGATTCATCCAGATGAAGATGATTGAAAATAAACCAAAGCAGAACCATCCCACCGAAACACTCCATCAAACCCAATTTCGATCTTTTTGCCCTCCGAATTCCGAAATACACATCTCACAGCTTTATTTTTTCACTGGAATCGGGTCAACGCGCCGAACCAGCTTGCCACCATTTTTATATTTCCAAAAAACAGCGAAAAAACACTTGCACCCCAAATACAGGGTTTTTTGCATAACTCATAACAAATAACAAATAACCATAACACTAACAAAGACATAACACTAACTCACTGCAAGATAATGTATTTTCCGAACTGGAAAAAGCTTTTTTCGATCGCAATTGAAATTTGGAAAGAGCAATTTCCGCAATACGATTCCTTCTCCGGATCACTCCCAACACTCCAAATGAATAAAACACCGCAAAGAACACAAGCAATCGCACTCGAATATATTAACGAAATAATCACTGGTTTAAGCAACAAATTGACTCAGAAAATTTTCGCATTCGAACATAAACCGTTTAGTAAATACGAAACGCGCATATACAATAATAATAACAACAACGCCGGTTTCTGGCGTTTACGTTTCACCCTTACGCTCGTCAGTGTCGCCGAACGTAAACACGTAAAATTCCTTCCCTTTTTCCTAGTGGAGCTACTAGGGCCGAAAATAATTATATTAATCCAATTCTTTCTCATTGGATTAATTCAATTAGCGGAATTTTATAATTTCGATGGCTCTCTTTTATTTGATTTTGTTTTAAACTTTAAATTTTAATTTTGAGCCAAGAAATTGTGTTATCTTAAATCTGGAGGAAGCCAACTGTTCCAGATTTTGAGGGAAAGCCCTCGGTGGTGTTTACAGCCACCAATTGAGCAGCCAAAAGCTCAAATTGGGGCCCCACGTTGGGCGCCATAAAAACTAATATGTGGCGTAGGGCCACATAATAGCCACCTCACCACGCAGAGGTGAGGTGTAGAAGGGGCGGGCTGTAACGCCACTTGAGGCTGTAGCGATTGCTACCGCCATACTCACCATATTGGTGAGCTCAAGAGGGCATTCACATTTTATAGTGGTGCATGCACCACAAGGAAATCAACACCTATTATGAACGGAACTAATTTTATTTGTTAAAATACAAAAATAAAGATCCTAACAGCAGGCACCTACTCTAACATTAAGCTACTATATCTACGGTAAGTATAAAATGGTACGTTACGTATCTTAGTAACTTCGATATGTCCGGAGGACAATTACATTTCCATGGATGGTGCCGACACGTGTTGCACAAATAACAATGGCACGTTCACTCGCGAATTTAAGTTTTAATTATAAGATAACAATTCGCGGTTGTTTTAATTCATAATACAGCGATCGAAATACACGCGAAAATAAAAACGAGAATCGTTACTCAAAAAAAAGAAGTTTTGATAGGCAAAGCCTATTTACATAGCGGCCACGTTTTCACACACATATATTAGCGCGCGAGATATACATACGAGGGAGCGAATAAGTGAACTCAAAACGAACCTGTAGCAAAGCTAAAAACGAACTAACTAGGAATGTAGAATGGCGTACGGCACAATGCATGATCGCTAGGACCATGTCAAAGTCGGAAAAACCCCATATCTGGTTTTGTACTATGAATACGACGTCGTGAGAGTTTTTGTACCTATCTAAACGTATAATTTAATAGGTCGTATTCATATAGGTATCGAAAGAATAAATTTTGAATTTTTCTGGGGTACCCGGGGTCTCCAATGCCACAACATGTACCCTAAAGCAGGTTTTTACTAATATGAAGTGCTAAAATAATCTAAATATTATACCAAGACTGGAACTTTATTAAAGCAAACAGCAGCAAAAATAACTCGAAAAAGTATCACTTGCTTACCCATTCGTGTTGCCATATTCCACCGAATATTGAAGAAAATTACCGAAAATCTCGGATCACGAAATATCAAAGAGTATTTCAGAAATTTCCTGTAAGTTAGATACGTTTTAAATTTCTGTACAAAGATGCCTTTATTCTTAAGTAAATTTTTAGGTCATACTAACATATTTCATATATTTTACTCGTACAGGTAAAATATTTCCCAATATAAGCGGCACAGCATTACGGCAGTACGCATTACAGAAATTTTTCAACGTCTCGGGTATTCAGAAGGTGGCATTTTTCAGGCAAACGTGAATTTTTAGTTTACAGAAAGTATTCAAGTTGAACGAAACGCATAGTTTACTTGTAATATTCGCCACTAAAAATATCGTATTTATCGGTACAGTTTAGCGTAAAAGCTGACGTACATTTCTCTTATTGGGAAATGCTAAAGAATGGAAAAATTACGAAATAAATGAAGCTTATTTAAAATTATTTATTCGAGCGAATAGTAAGGGGATTTTGGCGAAGAAGAGAACCGTTTAGTGACATACATCGGCGCGCATATGTATACGTTGACGTTGCTTCGTGTATTTTTAGCGGAGTTTTTTTTCCTTCTTTATCTGTGAGAACGGTAAAGAGTGAGGAGAGTTCTTCAACCAAAAAAAAGTAAACGTAATGGTAATAAAAGCTACGCTTGAAAGTTTCCGCAGAAATGTAATCTTTTTTGGAAAATATTCGATGTCTTAAGCTGTAAACGTAAGACATGAAAACATAAAAGTTTTTCTTCCAGTTTTGAAAAGTTTCAGCATCGCGTCGAGGTAACGGAGATTTTCTTCTTTTCGCTTGTTTTCCGCTTTGTTAATTTTTGCATGATATTATCCCGTAATTATGTAAACGACGATGATTTTTTGTATCTCATCGTACTGGGGTGATTGATATGACCGCCACAGGTGTACTGGATGAACAACGGAATATCTATCGGAGATGTTTGAATGGTGTCAACGTGGTTGTTAAATGATACGACGGTATCGAAGGAGCGATATTAATGGAATTAATTTTTTCCATCGATTCTGTAGCCTATACATCGTCGGATATTTAATGGATACGAAGCAAAAATGCTTTCTTTTTTCCATTCCGAAATTGTCCGAAGCGTGTTTGCTTTTCACGATATGGTGCACTTTTGAGACCTTATCAAAGGTTATTTTTCACCTTGCTTTTGTAACTGTCAGATTTACAATTACCTGGGAAAAATAGCTGTGGACATATCCGCGTCGAGCATTCTTACGAGAAAAATACCGCCGTCGGCGCATTTTCCAAACTGTCAAGCTATACCATTACGTGGCTGTAAAGCATTTCCGACACGATATGACCCGTGAAATATACGTATAGAATTCATGGCCTTATGAAGAAGGGAAAAAATTACACAAAAGTATCGTATTTCTTTCGGCGTAGGTATAATCTAAATTCGAAGAATACATTTTTGTAGTACATCACGAGGACAGCTATCGAAGAGCCGCAAAAAATGATCTGCTTGAATGCGACCGAAGATACCTTCGACGTAACGCAAATACGTAGTTAGAACGCCTTCGGGTATACTAAAGAAGTGGAAATCAATTGAAATTTTAAATTTTCAACCGTCTGAGTTGGTTTTTTGTAGGACGTGTATTCTTGGTGGAATATTTACCCGAAGGCGCGTTCGTTTTTCTTCGAAGTGATGTAGTTTTTCTCCTCGATTTCGGTTTTATTTTATAGAAAGAGAATTCCATTTTTGAGTGTAAGGTTTAACTAAAAAGCTGAAAGCGCGATGAAGGATAGTAGGTAATGTGTTTCATGCTTTTCCTGGCCAATGTTAGGGAAGCGACTGACAACAAGTTGATGTTGCTGGGTCCCTAGACAGTGAGGCGAATTTAACTTCTTGAAATATTTTTAAGCATTTTCATGTCGCACGTAACAATTCGGACAGGGCACAGGGCTTACGCGCTAGAGTCGTTTCATTGTTATCAGTGTGTATAAGTGATTACGGAGGAAATTTAACATAGGATTAAATTAAAGAGGTTTAGTTTTTTCGATGTAATGAGAAAACTGTGATATTTAGAAGAAAGTTTGTTTGAACTTATTTCCGGAAGAATGGAATTCCTTTCCAATTATCTTAACACATTTGTATTTCGTACAATCATAGAAGCGTAAATGTAATTTTTTTGTAAAGGTGCTTAATATTTTCAGTTTTTTCAGTAAGCGAAGTATAATGTTTTCATGTTTTCAGTAATTAGTTGTGAAGTTGATACTAAACGCAAATAATGATAAGAAAAGTGAAAAACATTGATCACCTTTCTAAATAAATGTTATTTATATTGTCACCATAATAGGAAGTATAAATATATTTAGATCGTTGGAAAGGAAATTAGCTCCTTTAAAAATAAGTTCAAACAAACTTCCTTCTAAATACTACAGTTTCCAAATAAAAATAAAAAAACTAGTGCTGTAGGAACAAACCTGAGAACAAGAATGGAAAACAACAAGAACTGAGAATTTTCATTGTTCCTGAAGGAACGGACCAAGAACGAGAGCAAAAAACTGATATGTTTGAAGAACAAAATACATAACGAGAACAGAATACTTTCAAACTTGAAGATCGAAGAACGAAACGAGAACCAACTAATATACAATGATGAGGAACGAAAACAACCTAATTTTTGGTTGTTCTTCGTTCTTTTGAAAGTTCATGGTTCATCATAAAATGAATAGAAATCATGAAGAGAAAGAGAAAATAATAAGCGAAAAAAGCTCATAAGTGCTTCATATGCCCATAAAAGTGTTTTGTTATTATTATTATTATTAATATTATTATAATTAGATTCATCAATTTCAAGAACATAAATAGTAAACACGTTATCAAAAACAAAAAAAAAAAGGAAGAAGAAAGAAAACAAAAAAAAAAAGCAAAGCAAGTTGAAGAATGAGAACAGAACGAAGAACGAACATGAACGAGACCATAAAGGATTGAAAGAATGAAGAATGGAACAAGAACAAGATTGTAAAGAATTGAAAGAACGCAGAATGGAACGAGAACATTTGAAGCATTGAAAATAAGAACGAGTCAGAAACAGGATCAAATGCCTGAGTCTTTCCAAGTACGAGAACGTGAACAAGAACAGATGTATGTTTGTTTGTACCTTTGACTATATACTAGATGGACCGAGCTATCAACAAGCAAATGCCAACCCAAAAACGGTGATACATTACACAGATTTTCTCAGAACACTCGTGACTAAATTCTAAATGCGCATGCGCAAATTAATTTCGCATTAATAGTGCGGCAAGGTGACATCGATAGTACTGCTTAAAATCAGAATAACATGAATGTGATAAAGGACTTCAGGCATGCGCAAGATATAAAGTTGCAACGAGTGTTCCGTGGGGAAATAAGAAAAATGTTCGCAGTAAAGTAACTGGAAGGATATATAAATAAAAAATAAGACATTTCCCTACTAGATAAAAATTTGTGAAAATTCAAAAAAAAAAAAAAAAAAAACGTAAGCAGCCATGCTGCAATACTGAAGCTGGGTTTTTAACTGAGGCTTTTTCAGGTTTGCAAATAATGGACTCTGATGCATGTAATGTTTCACCGCAGTTTTCCTACACGTAACTCGGTCCATCTAGTATATAGTCAAAGATTTGTACAACACTGGAAAAAACTAAGCCTCTCTAATGTAATTCCTATGTTAAATATCCCCGTTCGCAACCTGCTACAAACTTGAAGCGCTAGTGTAACGACCAATAAGAAGGTTTCTAAACAAGATTTTTTTTCATCAGTAACGTGTTTCGTTTAAAAATTTAAAGCTGTTTCGTCTTTTGTACATTTTATTGAAACCGTTTATCAATTAGTGAATTTTTTTTGCGACTTCGTTAGCAATATGTTAAAAAAGGAAGTGGTAATCATGCATCTGAACAAGGACAAACACTTGAAACCTTGATTGGGTGCCGAAGTTCTCAATTTAGAATGTAAGCAAATGCTCTTATTGGTAGTGCTCCAAGTTTACTATAGGGTCCGAATATGCACTTATACTTGAAGTTCCTTCATTGTCTACTAGAGGCCACCTCTTTCGATGCCTGGTCCAAATAAAGTAATCTAGGTAACTGTTCCGCTTTGTGATTGGTCGTAGTGACCAATTAGGCTAGGATGTGATGAAATGTGGGGCTCACTCTTTACAACTAAGTTATGAAAGTTCTTGTATTTTTACTTGAACCAGGAACGTGAATTGGTCAGGTCTGCGAAAAAGTATTTTTTGAATATATCATTTTAATAATTAGTGAAACAAAAATGAAAGCTGAAAATCTAGACTTGAATCGAAGCGAAGAAGAAATGTTTACGCTAAAGACATCTCAACCTTTATAGAAAATTTCATTTCCGAAAATTTGAAGAAAGCTAAAGTAATGAAGAATTTGACTCATTGTCACTTTGCTCTTGAATTGTGAGCTGAAATTTAGTCCATCCATTGAGGATTGACGATAATCCACCGAATAAAAGTATACTTATTCCAAAATTTAATGTTACGAATAATCAAAAAAAGTCCATGACACATCAAATCATAAGTAAACAAATGTATCCAGAATTGAGAAGAACTTAAAATCAGTGAAAGCTAGTATTGAACTATTAAGAAATAATGAAATTGTCGCACTTCGCGATTGCGACTATATTATTTAGATTTAGTTTATTTTTCCCAAAGTGCTGAGTCGAGCGATGACCCGAGTCGGCAATGCTGATGCGTGCCCGAACCAGCGATGATACGAGTGAATACCCGTACCGTCGCTGAGTCGAGTCCATACTAGCTAGACTTTACTGAGTCGATTTGATCGATCTGGTTAATTTAATGCTGAGTCGAAATACTCGACCCGGCTAATTTTAGTGCAGACTACTGAGTCGATATTATCTACCCGGTTGCTGATTCGAATTTACCGAACCGGCGATGACTCTTTCTATTATGATAATAATGAAAATAGAATAGAATCAACTTTTTGTTAATTCGTTTTTATTCTTGAAGTGAGCACAAGTAACAACTGAACTAATCAACTGACTAATACATGAGAATAAGCTTATATTTATATGAAAATTGTAAATTTAAATAACCAATCGGCGTACTAGTGTGCCCTAGCCAATCAGGGCAAAGCAGCTAACGTTGTTTTTAGAATGAGGTAAATTCAAATAGAAGAAATTTTCCCGCCTTTCCCACTACGGAATTAGATGGTGCACTAGTACGCCGACTTGGAAGCGTGTTTACTATATGGTATTACAACTTTTATTCGACATTTCGACATATCGATTATTCGATTATCGAATCGATATTATTTATTTTAAAAAACGAATGTAGATGACAGTGTATGCCTACAAAATGATAAAATAGGTATTAAGGTCTTTATGAAATAAGTACTATTAAATTATCATAATTACTAATTTTTAATTATAGTTTCAGAAAAATACTTTTCGTTTTACCCCACATGACATGAAATTTTAATTGTCCCCGAAGTGTGTCACAATTAATTGATGACCACATTTAACATGGTCAGCATTAAACAAGTACGCTCTTTTAACACGCGATGAACATGTGTCAAAAAGGCTTAATTCATGCATTTTCGACCCGATTAGTTGTCACAGGCAGAAAACAAAGCAACAGTGCACTTCACTTTAAACTTCTCATTGAAATTTGATAATTTCGTAAACACAGTGAAGGATCACCTGCGCTTCGTGTTTTCCGTCAAATGACGCGAAAGCTGTTAATTATCGAATATCGGTTAATGCACTTTTGATTTCTGCTACCTACAATTCTTTGTTAAATTTCAAATAATCGCGGTACGATTTTCGTTGTTATGCGTTAAAAATACTATGTATAAATTTAAACGATAATTAATTACAGTATTTAGTCGGATTTCGCGTCTGTATGTGTCGTTATTCAACGCATGTATTTACTACCAATGAAACGATGAAGACGCGGTGGCGCACTATATAACCTAGGCGAGGTGGTAATTCGTCGTCATCGGAACATAAAACGTGTAATATGGTGTGGCGAACCTGCGTGAATGGTTATTATGCGGAAATAATTAATTGGTATTGTACGGCGAGGCTCTATTAGATAGAGAGCAATTGTTTAACTTGATAAAGGCTTTTGTTTATATAATAATGACATGAATTATGACGTGGTTGAAAATAGATTTTTGAATAATATGCTAGCGCGACGTTTAGCTATTGGAGCCGTCGTGGACAGAAACTTATTATGATTAATAGTTATTTCTTCTTATATTGATTAATGGATGTGAACGGCTATCGAGATATTTTTTCACACTATAGACGTCCTTTTTTTACAACGTGGTGGTAAATAATACGTGTAGGATGAAGATTTTTTCACTTCAGCGTTACACTTGCGACGATCTTCGTATGATGTAGGTAAAGACTGTGATGAATTGTCGCAATTTACTTGCACGAAAATGAAAATTTTCCGACGTTTTAGTAGATTGGATGGCACCAACGTAAAATGCCTCCGTATACTAATCGTCATAATTGATACGATTGCGAGCTGGTAATTTTTTATAAAGTTCGCCACATCCTGGCTTCTGCCGAGTCCTATGTTTCGCTTTACCAACGAGGAAAAATTAAGTCGAGACAGCTCGTTTTCTGAACACGATAAGATCTAGGAAAGTTTTAATGTTTCGGAAACGTCGTCGTAAAAGGTTTTCAGGCCGTTTTACTTGACAATCGGTTCGCTCTAGACATTAATTTAACTAATTAAAATCGAATAATGCTATCAAATAGTTGGTTGCCTGGCAGAAAACTCCCATATTACGTTGTAAATTGTAATTACGTCCACATAAAGTAACTGGTCGTAGTTATGAAACGTAGAAACTATAGCCCACCTTTTCCTAAACACATAAAATGAAAAAAAAAAAAAAAAAAGGTAAGGAATAGATGCAAATATAGCTCTTTCTAATCCTGCAGTAGCATTTAGGTTTAGCATTGCTTATGAATGTAATTCTTAGCTTTGAGAGCTTAAACCTGTCTAATGACCTTCTAAGATTACTTCTGGTTTTGGTGTTGAAAAAAGTACATTATAAGTACAGTGCCTATTTATTCAAACGATCACTGTTTTATTAATTTTTTAGTCATTTCTCCAAAAGTGATAGACGAGTATCAAAGAAAGGAGGGAGAAGTGTATTTGACAACATTCAATTTGATGATTTGTTTCCTCTGGATAAAGTTATGTTGGCCACTTTAGCATACAGTAATTTTTTTCGTTGATGCAAAAATGAAATTCACTGTTCCATCTCCCCTCCCCTTTCCTCCCATACAAAAACGTTCATGTAATGTCTTAAAAGAAAAAGAATTCAAAATTTAGGAATTTCAACTTCATGATTTTCAAGTAGTTAAAGTAAAAATATATTATGGGATTCCCTGAAAATAAAAATTAAATAGAAAAATAAAAATGTTGTATTTTGTACAGCAAAGCATAATTTCGCAATACAAAAGGTCTCCTTCTCCCCTCCAACATCATGTGTGGAGGTGAATTGAGGATATAATATAGTTCTTATCCCCGATAATCATATGAGTTTATATTATCAATATTTCTATTAGTTTGAGGCTCCTCAATCTCTACTTAAATTTTGTTAATCCACCATTTTGAATCCATTTCGATCCACATTCAAGAGGTCGTATTCTGGTCACCAACTAACCTCACATACGAAGTTTGATCTTTCTAGATTGATTTGGTGAGGAGATATACTAGATTCACGAAATTTCATAACCTAAACTTCCTCAAAAAACCAGTTTTTGCTCTCATTCCCTTAAAAATACACTTAGGAAGCTGAAATTTGGATATGTTAGTGTCCGTAACTCATTTTTTCATATGAAATCAAAAACAAAAAATTTGAGGTACTTACCCATTTTCCAGCCTTCCTGAAAATTTGAATGATCCGCCATTTTGAAATATATCGAAAAAACAAAAAAAATTGCTTTTGCGCATTATTAAGAAAAGTTCCTCACCAAATTTTGAGCGAATTTTATCAACATCCGCCGGCGCTACACGTAGGACACTAAAAAAAAAATTTCCTCAAAAACAGGTTTTGCTCTAACTCTCCTCAAAGTGCTCTTGAAACGCTGAAATTTGGATATGTTAGTGTCCGTGACTCACTCTTTCATATGAAATCAAAAACAAAAAATTTGAGACATTTGCCCTTTCTCTAGCTCCCCTCAAAATTTGAGTGATCTGCCATTTTGAATTTTTTCGAAAAAAAGTAATTTTGTTAGATTTCTAAGAAGAGTCTCTCACCAAGCTTGTATGTATACCAATATGTTGGACATTTTCCAGATGATTACAAATGGTCTGAAATGCAAAGATTTGAAGACCCGCCCTCCTCCGACCCTCCCTTCCCAAATCAGGTAGGCTGTAATAGCTATCGTCATTAACTTCAAAACTCAGCTATAAAATTAAACAATATTCAGATTCTATTTTAAAATGATTTACGCTCCTCAAAATTTTTTTTTCGCCCTAAGCTGCCACCTATTTAACCCGAGTATAAGTTGAGAGATGATATTGCATCTAAAGTATCTAGAAAAACATGACCGCCGCACTTTGCGAAGTGGGACATGTCGTAATAGCGTTCATATCCTTCGAAATCTCTGTTAAAAAAAACGACCTAAAACGAACGGTTAGCTAAAATTACAGCTTCTGGTAATCCGTCGCCGAATAAAACGACTTTTAGTTTTTGTTCATTTTACGTTTTTGCACTCGGTATTGGGACGCTGCGAGGGGCGAATATAACGAAAACCTTTTAAAAATGTTTTGTTTTCCCGCACTAATTCGTCGTATAAAGCACCATACGCTTATACTATACGATGGTCGAAGAGAAAAAACAATCAGTTTTTCGAAAGGTTTTACACGTTATTTTTATTTATATTGTTTTTAAAGCTTTCCGTTGGCCATCGCTTCGGGAGACGTGCTCGCGATAATTGTGACAGTAATTCCGATCTAATGGTTTGCGAAAATAATCCGTACGTATTTCTTGTACGGTAACGAGTCATCGGGCACTGCTGCAGAGATAGTTGAGATGAAAAATGTATAAAAATATACACCATATTAACGACGACTGGAAGGTAATTATTTATCATCCCTGGGTCTTGTCAAAACAACAATCGAAAACAATGAAAGGATAATTCGACTTTCATGTAATGTTTTATTTACTTTCTTCATTGAACCGGAAACAAGTCAAAGTTTAAACAAATATTAATACGATTGAAAGCGACGTTACGTAAATTCGTATCGAATATCCATTTAGCGGCTCGATTATGTAGGTTGTATTTTCCAATAGTAGATAAGTTACGCTTCGACGATTATGTTGTCGGATAGAGAGCTATTAAAAGAGCTAATAAGAACTGTTTGGGGCACGAATCACGTACTAGTCAGAGGTTTTTCATGGTTTTACGAAATGGCACGATATTAGCGTAAAAGCGACCTGGGTAAGTTATGGTGGTTGTCTTAATTAGCGTTAAGATTTAGCCGGGGCGACGACACGCGGCTGTACACACGGTACGGTTATGCGATAAATTCGCCTAACTGTACCTTTTACGGCGACCTTATATACGCCAACAGCAGGTAATACCGTAAAACATCGTGTCCCTCGGGATAACTTTGAAAAATACTTTTTGAACGAGACACATGTGCGGTTAAAAATTCATACACGACGAAATAGCATGAATTCTACACGAACCGCAATTAAAATCCGAATACGTAGGAATTGGTTGTGACGTAGCGACGAATTAAGGCGAACAAAAAATACCGATGGTATGTTTAATTTTTTTCTCTCTTCGAATATCATCGAAGACGAGAATTTAACAGCGAGGCACGTATGAGAATTTTTTATATGTTACTTTACCTAGCCGCGTTTATTTATTTTTATTTTTCGCGTTTATATACGAATACGAATGTAAAACTGTGTACTACCGGAATTGCATATTTTACCGCCCTAAGAACGCGACCAACGAAGAAAAGTATAGATGTGAAAACACTTTGAACGAAAATAAGTCGTATTTTTTTTTATTTCGCCGTATACTGCACGCGTGGCAACATTTTTCTGTCAGAATGAAATTTTCTGTCGGGTTGAAACGTGTTTTGTATAATGCCGATGTTTTTGAGCAAAAATAAAACATTTCAATTTATCATCGGCTAAAATGGTCCGGTGTTATAGATGGTAAAGATTGAAAAAAAAAAGCGATTGTTTAATTACTCGACAGCGTGTCACGCAATTCGTGGTGCTCGCACAGTTACATTGACTTTTATTTCGACATGTAATGCGTTTCGCGTGTGTCGACTAGTGGACGAATGTAATTAATGACGATGATCGGAATTGACCGTGTTTTAAAGCTTTTCGAATTCTGGTACTGATTCCAAATAACGTGATCGTAAAACTCGACAATTTTTCTTTCAAGGTTAATAGCGGAATATTTTTAAGCGTTTTTATACTGCCATGAAATGAACACGAATAATTCCAATAAGAGTGATTTTTGTATGTTTATTCATTTCACCTACCGAACCAAGAACTAAAAGTCTCAGAGAATTGGAACAAATCTTTCTCCTATAGAAGGAGATACGGTTACTCTCAGAAATGATATTTCACAATTCAGGGGCGTGCTCAGGGTTTTGAGGATCAGGTGCTACTTTCGCTGAAGTGGGCGAAATTTAGTATGTCTATCTACCCAGACTAAAAAGCGAAAAATGGAATGAGGTGTAAAGAAAAATTTTAAAATTTGGAGTTGAAAGGGCATTTTTCATCGTTGTTTCAAAAAAAAGTTATAAAATTTTTTCCATAGTTTTTACACTCTTTTCATAATTTTTCATGGACTTCCATTCGTGCTTTCACTAATTTTTTTTTTTATCAGTAATTGTACCCGTACATTACTCGCACTCTTGGTACATTTTGCCACAAACAACACATTTCTGTCTAACTCGGATTCTGCGATGAGAATGCAAAAATGTATTTCAACAGAGAATTTATAAAAAGAATAAAATTTTTTCAGGTATTCAGTAGTGCAGTAGGAGCTACAACTCATGGTATGAAGTGGGAAGTAGGATGGGAATCTATAATAAGAATTAAAAGTGAAGGTCAATAAGCGCTTTTCGAAGTTATTTGTGAAATATTAACCGATTTGTTGCGTCGTTTTTTACATTTTTTTTTTGCCATTCTTCCACACATTGTTTCCAATTTTTTAACAGTAATACTGTATCGTATTCTAGATATCTTGGCGCAAAAACTATATTTTTATCAAAGCAAAAAAATATAAACTTCTGTATTATCGCCCCTTCAGCCTTAAGGTAGGCAAACCATTATACACCAGCGTTATATAAGTAGGTCTGCTTGTGATATGAAGGAGTTCAAATTAAGCTGAAACACTATATATAGTATCTTATTGTATAACATTCCTAACTAAAAGTTTTTAAGTTAATAATGTATGTCACAATTCATTATGCTGATATTTATCCTTTAAAAAAAAAAAAGGTTTCAACTTGCTTTTTTCTCTCTTTCTCTTCAACGTTCCATGTAGATTGTACAGCTATGAGATTGGAGACACCGAAATTATTTTATATCAAGGACTTGAGTTTTGTAAGGGAGAGGAAGGTAAGTGTTTTATTCACAGAAGTGGGATTATTTTGTAGGAAAGTGCGTACGGATGAGGCTGGAAGATTTAGTTTGTTGTTAATGGGATTATATTTGGGACACGAAATAAGGATGTGATGTATAGTGGAAACTGTATTGCAAGTAGAGCAGGTGGGAGGTGGGGTTTTATTCAGAATAAAATACAATCCTTAGTCTGCAAAGAGTGATTTCCTAGTAGCTGGATGGTCTCCGAGAAGGTCCCCACAGCCCTGCAGTTGGTTTCATTTGTCTCATTTGTTGTTGATAAGTTGTTGAGACCATTGTTGAGCAAATAAATGTACAAGCAGGATTTTATACTTTTGTTAAAGTCTGTTCATGGTGTCCGGATGAGTAGTGTAGGAAACGTCATAGCCACATCTTGGCTGCTTTACCAGAAATTCTTTATTTTTATATAATTTATAACGTACTGTGGGACCAACTAGAGAGCTCCATTTCCCTGGCCCCCCAAGTATTTGCTAGGGGGTTGAAATTATGCACATCGTTAGTGCTTCATTAGTGCTCGTTAGTGCACGCATTATTTTCGTTAGTGCTCATCCCCAAGCTTAGATCTCGAATGGGGGGCTGGGGAAATGGCTGCCCCCCAAGTATTAGCTAGAGGGCTGAAATTGTGCACATCGTTAGTGCTTCGTTAGTGCTCGTTAGTGCACGCACTATTTTCGTTAGTGCTCACCCCCAAGCATAGATCTCGAATGGGGGGCTGGGGAAATGGCTGCCCCCCAAGTATTAGCTAGAGGGCTGAAATTATGCACATCGTTAGTGCTTCGTTAGTGCTCGTTAGTGCACGCATTATTTTCGTTAGTGCTCCCTCTCCGTTCCCCCTTCTCTATAAAACTTTATAATATGTACTATTCAATTTCTCAATGGCATAATAACTATGTATGCACTTGAAATAAATTAGGTTCAACCAAATTTAATTTCAGACAATATCATTGCTAATACATAATGTATATTATTATAACGCTTTTGCCGATTCTCCCCTCCTTCAAATTATGACTTAGTGATAATTTAGTGAAAAGGAAATCGTTAACAAGGTTAGTGAAAAACAGTTTCTTTAGGGGGGTGAGATGACGCGTTGTTTTGTTAAAATGGTTTTTTTTTTTTTTTTTTTTTACCAAAAATTAAACGTTGAAAAAAAAATTTAAAACCTCGTGAATCTCTAAATTTGAAAGCTGTTCATAGGTACAAGAATATATCGAGTCTGTAATGCTAAAATGGTCGAAGTGCCATTTTTGATTTTTTACAGGAAAGCTAAAAAACGTAATAAAACTTGCAATTTTGGGGCTTTTGAGGTGAAATTTTGATTTTGATGGATTAAGGTTATCAGTTTTCCTGTGAAAATTACAATTTTGTGAAAAAATTTATGGCAAATTTTTTTTCAGCACTTAATAGACATAATGCTATGATACACAAATGTACTTGGACGTTTGTATCCTACAGATTTGTGTGTGATTATTAGTGATAATAAATTTACGTTTTACAATATTTAATGTTCACTGTAACTTCCATATTTATTAATTAAAAAAAAAATCAAGACAGAAAAAAATTCGAATGTAAAATCTTTTTAGGTTTCCATTTTTATAGAAGTGATGGACTTGGCATTTTTTATTAATCAGTCGTAGAGAGCTATAAGTTCAAAATTTTCATTTTTTGTTTTAATTTTAATCAATGCAGCTCGCTTCAGTGAATCCGAAACCATCAAAAATTCAAATTTGAAAAAATGACACATCGACCCTTTTAACATTATACGGGGTCGATGTGTAGAATGTCGCGTAGTTTTGCTTTTTATCATAAATAGGTAGTTTTTCAATGTTCCAGAGCTTTAATTTCCATATAATTTCATTGTTCATTTTTAGCTTAGTTTTCAACAAAAAAAAAAAAAAAAAAAAAAAATTGCAGCGTACCTGATAATGGTGGTGGTCTTCAAATCTTTGCGTTTCAGACTATTTGTAATTATCTGGTAAATGTCCAACGGTTGGGTATATATACATATTATTCTACGTATAAAAGCTGGCTCCGTTACAAATATAGGGGGAAGTTGGATCCACCTTAAGAAATTAATTTTTTAACGCCTCTCCTTTAGCAAACAGTTTATTAACAATATTTTATCTTAAAAATAAAATGTATACATCGAATTGTTAATTACAACAAATGTTAGAAAATGTCATAATGATACATTTTATGAAAAAATAAGCAATAAAATAACGTGAAAAAAAAATGCAAAAAAAAAACTTATAAAATTAACAATCACAAACAAATATAATAAAACAAGGACCAATAAAAATCGGTAAAATGTTAAAATGAATAAGAATCCTCGCGTTCAGTTTCATTTTTCAGCCAGTCGTAACAAAATGCATTCTTTTCAAATGTAGCTGGATTCAACGCTCGTTCTTTAAATTTCATTTTTTCATCTTCATCCTTCAAACATAAATTCAAGAGCAAATCTACCAAATTGGATCGCCCTTCTCTAAATAACCAATTACAATAGTAATGCGCCGCTCCAGTGAGCATGATTTCTCTTCTCAATTCAGAATCGAGATCGGTTAATAATAGCTCGACAAATTCGACATTTTTTCCTATATTGGTGCAGCAGTCATCTTTAGGAGAGTTTATAAGGACATGGTTAAGAAGAACATGTTTCATTCCATACTTTGATTGACAATTTAGGACATGATTTTTTAAACTCGGCGATGCGCTTTACCATATGTCCGTCATCAAACAGCTCATATCATCAACCCTACCTACTCTCATGGCCAGGATTAAATTTTGTAATAGTCTGAGAAGGTAATAACCACACAATCTATCTTTAATACGTATCCAAGTGATGATCGCGTAGTCGCTGGATTCTTCAGCGAAGTTTTCGATTATTTTTATACCGATGCGGGTGAAAATTAGTCGTTGTTGTTTAGCATTCATTCTCGACAATAAATCGCATTGGAATTTCATTTTATACCCACGAATCATATGTGAAGCAAATTCTACCTGTTTCGTTTCGTTCAGATGGCTCCATATGCAGTCGACGATTTGTATATTTTGTACGTCCGTTAATTCGTTCATCATATGTTTAATGTTGACTGACTCGCTTCGTAGAATCGTATCTAACTCCATTTTCAGTTGCATTCGAAAAATGAATGCTGGCATTAGCATGCTATTACACAACGGATCTATATGAAGAGTGTGAGCATCAGTTCTGCCAGCAAATATCGCTTGGTAGATAGCGTCATGGTCATCTCCTAAGAAAGCGGCTACGAGTAATTCTTTCTCCTCATCGTTGAAAACGTTCCTCGAGGCTAAATTCATCAAAGTTTCTCGGCGATTTATTCGGCCATCAGAAGCCCATACAATGCTGTTGGTATTTGCACCCACTATCTGGTATATCGGTTTCATCTCGTCTTCCGATTTCTGCAGCTCCTCAGCTAAAAATTCCACCCAGAGGCGTAATTTCTGACCAACGTGTTTCAGGTGGTTACTTATAATGTCTGTAATGACCGGAGAAAGATTTAATGTTCTTATAGACTGTTTCACCATTTCGTAGTTTGCTCGTTGTAAATCAAAGTGGCCCCACAGTGATGTCGATATTCGCATACAACATTGGTATCTCAACGATCTGATCAATGGTTTGGTATATATAATTACTTCTTCTTCTTCTTCTTCGATTTTATTTTTTTTCGTGCCTCTTTTGCGCGTTGTCGCAGAGGTTCTTCTTTTGGTGCTCATTTTGAAAAGATCAGACGTAGAAAACTTCGACGCACCTGAAACGAAAGATTATTTTCATCAGAATCAAACGAATCAAAATTTGCTGTATGCGTACCATCTATCATCTACATAAGCATTGCGCACTCCCAGAATACCCTTTAGTTATCTACGTACGAATTGAAATTGCTGGAAAATACTTAAATCGTTATGAGCGTACGTATTTCTTTCAACTCGATAAATTAGTTACAAATCGATATCTGATGAATTGATTACAGTGAATCATCGACTGAGAATTTTTTTAACCCATCGTCCAAATATAAGATAAGTTGATTTCATAACTTTGCAAAGTATTGCCCTATGCAAAGGGTAAATAAATATTCAATACACATCAACTTACTGAGAATTTCGTGATGTTCGAACTTATACTGGTTATCAACTGAATGTTGTTTATCTCAAAGTTAGGAGCCAAATTAGGAAGAAAACATATTCAGGGCTCACACATTCTATGCATATTCTTGATAACTAAAAGGGCACCCAGTACACATTTCATGAATGAGGTACAGGAATGTGAAAATCATATCCCATGTGTGAAGATAAGAAAAACTTGTGTTTTCATATGATTAAATGCAGAAAAGTAAAAGTTAGTAAGTAAGTAAGTAAAATTGTACGTAGGTAATTATTAAAAATTTTTAATTTCAATTTATGATGTTTAAAAATTGTGGGTGTGTGTTTTTTTTTTTTTTTTTTTTTATTAAAAGTTGATGCGTGCATTTACCTTTATTTTCTTTGAAAATCGTTGTTATTTCTCCAATCATCTGAGATCCATCATTTCAATCGTTGCATTTGTTGCATTTGTTGCATTTTCAGAATCATTTATTCATTATTTTGCTCACTAAATGAAGTTCTGTAAAAAAAATGCATAAATAAGATCGGTTTGATTTGCTTTTACATTATAAAAATTATATCAACTTACCTACGTACAATTTTACTTACTTACTTATTAACTTTTACTTTTCTGCATTTAATCATATGAAAACACAAGTTTTTCTTATCTTCACAGCATTTTCAAACACAAAACAAATATTTCAAATCGTTGAAATTTTTTACTCTCTTCACATTATCTTTGAAGATTTCAAGTTATAAATACAAATAAAACAACTTTATCAGGGCTGGATTAACCATTAAGCAAACTGGCATTGACTAAGGCGAAAAATTTTTAAGGACGTTTTTTTCCCTCAAAAATTCGTATTTTTCCATAAATAAATTTGATGAATAAAAAAAAATTATAAAAAAATAATGATCTATTTGTTTTGTTTTTGGTTACTGACTAACCGCTACCTATGAGGGAAATAACGACGATGTAATCACACACAAATCTGTAGGATACAAACGTCCAAGTACATTTGTGTATCATAGCATTATGTCTGTTAAGTGCTGAAAAAAAATTTGCCATAAATTTTTTCACAAAATTGTAATTTTCACAGGAAAACTGATAACCTTAATCCATCAAAATCAAAATTTCACCTCAAAAGCCCCAAAATTGCAAGTTTTATTACGTTTTTTAGCTTTCCTGTAAAAAATCAAAAATGGCACTTCGACCATTTTAGCATTACAGACTCGATATATTCTTGTACCTATGAAAGCTTTCAAATTTAGAGATTCACGAGGTTTTAAATTTTTTTTTCAACGTTTAATTTTTGGTAAAAAAAAAAAGAAAAAAAAACATTTTAACAAAACAACGCGTCATCTCACCCCCCCTAAAGAAACTGTTTTTCACTAACCTTGTTAACGATTTCCTTTTCACTAAATTATCACTAAGTCATAATTTGAAGGAGGGGGAGAATCGGCAAAAGCGTTATAATAATATACATTATGTATTAGCAATAATATTGTCTGAAATTAAATTTGGTTGAACCTAATTTATTTCAAGTGCATACATAGTTATTATGCCATTGAGAAATTGAATAGTACACATTATAAAGTTTTATAGAGAAGGGGGAACGGGGAGGGAGCACTAACGAAAATAATGCGTGCACTAACGAGCACTAACGAAGCACTAACGATGTGCATAATTTCAGCCCTCTAGCTAATACTTGGGGGGCAGCCATTTCCCCAGCCCCCCATTCGAGATCTATGCTTGGGGGTGAGCACAAACGAAAATAGTGCGTGCACTAACGAGCACTAACGAAGCACTAACGATGTGCACAATTTCAGCCCTCTAGCTAATACTTGGGGGCAGCCATTTCCCCAGCCCGCCATTCGAGATCTAAGCTTGGGGATGAGCACTAACGAAAATAATGCGTGCACTAACGAGCACTAATGAAGCACTAACGATGTGCATAATTTCAACCCCCTAGCAAATACTTGGGGGGCCAGGGAAATGGAGCTCAACTAGAGAATCTGTAGCCAAGTGCCACGGCACCAATACATATATGAGAGCACATCTCAATTTTCACGTTTATCTCGCTAAGAAAATATTGTATCAAAAAATTAACGCTATAAAAAAGTATTATCTGCGAAATTCCAAAATTTTATCAAATTTTTTTTGTGACCATATTTTATTCAAAATTTACTCTACACTTGAGAAATCTCCAGAAAATTTTTATTGAGAAAATTTCTCAAGAGATGGCCTTTGGAAGTTAGTTAAACCTACATTCGAAAGAGCATAAGAAATCAAATTTTTCAAATATAAGTTTGTATTTGAAAGAATCAAATGAAAATAAAAATATTTATCAAGAAAAGTAAATTTATAGGTATATCTTCATGGGATATAACACTTCCCCCATGAGAGTTGCTTTAAAAAATGACATCTTGGATAAAAGATTACCAAAATAGTTTCCACTGGATTCAGAAAAACAGAAAATCGAGGTACTTGTGTTAGAAAACACGAAATTTTTGGATTTCGATTCTTATTTTAGGCGCTCAAAAAATTCATCCTTGTATCAAAAGAATGTTTTTATAATTACTATTCTTTCGAAGCATTTATCAATCAACATTCCAGAGGAAGTATTTGAAAAATTATCCCAAAATCCATAATTTTAAAAAATCTCTGATGTTTTAAATGAATTTCCTAGCGAAGTACATATGTGCAATTTGCATTTCAAAAAAAAAAAAATTAAGTATATATTTTGGGGAAAATTTTATTGATAATAATTTTTCCTAGAATTTCATTTTGTATATAACTGATCTTTATGGAGATAAACATGAAAAAAAAATTGGAGCCACTCCCCTCTTTGAAGCCAAAGTGTAACGCCACTGTTTTCAGTAATAAATTTTTGATTAAATCGCGGCTAAATATTACTAATGTTTAATTTGAATTTAATTAAATTTAATTACCAAATTTTTTAATAAAAATAAATTATTTCACATATTTTAGGCATATAGTATTTTTTATGCTTTTCCAGGTACTTTAAAAATATTTTAGTATTTTAGCAATCTTTTTATTCCACATCTTTATTGTATGTAGAATTTGCGTACATTTTATTCATTTTTTTTTTTAGTAATTGATTTCAGACTTTGTTTTTTTGGGGGGAGGGGGGTTGAGAATACTTCAAATCATTATGACTGATATTCATGGCAATTCTTTTTATTTATGATTTTGAGATAATTGCAACGTTATCTCTCAATTTCAACGCAGTTGAAATAACGAATTTATTTATCATCTGTTCGCCTGAATCAGGCGATGAAGAATGCAATTTTATTAGCATCTTCGCATACTTACGGCGAAAACGATAGGCAATTTTATTAACATCATGTATTTGAGATTGTGAATTTGCGGCAAAAACGATATGCAATTTTGTTAACTTTTATACGAGGAAATCTTGCGATATTTTATTTATCGTGACTGTCGTGTGTAAAAAATTATAAGGACGAGGATAAATATAAATAGAATTCTGTGAACTTGTTTGTGCGTATTTTTTTCTCATTTCGTTAATAAAAAAAAAATCGAAAGTTTATATAAAAACGTTATTTACGTTGAAAAAAATGTGAAGACGAAGAATATGAGGCAAAATGATTAAATAAAGTTAGAATATTTCACCGACTCAGCGGTTCAGGAATTTCTTTTTGGTGCGGCGGAATTTCGTGTAGTAAATTGGTAATTTTTTTTCGAGATTTTTTTCTTCCTTTTTAATTCGTTACATCTTTGATATAGCACGTGTAATAAGGGTTATAGAGATCCCGTGCGGATTTTTTCCAGCTCTGCGAACAATGAGGCTGAAATACAGAAGGAAGAGGGAACAGGTCGAACAGTTTTTACGGGTATTGTTTTCGTGTAAACGGGCCGAAAGGAGGTTCTTATAGAGGATTTGCGGGTGACCATGTTAGAAGGCGGATAAGTTAATGTATGCATTGAAAATCGCCTAGGGCGAGAAAACGATTAAGAAATCTTTTTAGAAGGCCAAGTTAGGAAATAAATTAACGAAAAGGAGTTCCTTTGTGCTCGCTATTCAAGAGCAGTTAATTAAAATGGCGAATAAAACTCATTAATGTTTAGGTGGGTAATGTTGAATGTGAAATTGGTACAATACGCGGACGTAGGTATGCTTCGCGATACTAATGGCTTTACCGCTATGAGCTGGACGAAGTGGCGAGAGAGAGGTGGATTTTCTGGGATAAAAACGCTAGAGCAGAATTTGCGGCGATGAAGTTTGTTGTTAATTTGTTTCTTCGGATTAGCGCAGGTATTAGCTTGAAGCGAATGTACTGGTTTTTTTATCGTAAACGAGACTTGATCGGAATGAATTTAATTAAGTATTTTTTATACTCGTTTCGGTCGCGCGTACGAATACGAACGAAGGTTCTAATTAGCGGATAGCAAAGTTGATCGCGGGTCGCAAGTGAGCGTTGAGCTCGTTAATCGAGTTGATTTATCGTCGCCAAATTGTATGATTGCGAGAACGCGCTGACAGCGGTGGGTGGAATATAAGCAACGCGATGGTCGCGTTAAATCATTCGAGCACGACATTCGAAATGCAATGGAATAAACGTGAAAAGGTAGCGGTTCGTTGGTAATAGTACTATTTTTCTATACGCCAGCAGCGTTTCCAATCGAGAGATGATTACTCGGTTGAAATATGATAACGTGAAATGGCGGTGTTTATAAGGTCGTGTGTGATTTAGATATAATTAGTTTACCTATTATACGTACCTATTTTTGTATTCTATGTACGTGAGCTATGTATGCTTTTTTTTCCATTTATGAAAATGTTTTCTATTTTACGTTGCCCTTTGTAAGAGTTAGCCGATCGTCAAAGGCGATAAGTTATATGGCATTTGGGAAAAAGAGCAAAAAAAGGTATAACATTACGGAAATACATCGTTGCCAGTTTGAAGGAAAAAAACCCTCGTAACAGTAGATTTCTCGCATACTCCGAAATGTTAATAATACAGCGTGGACGTGTTAATAGAGTTTTTTTTTTCGCTCGTCGTATTAATTTTATCCCCAGCCTTAATTCATTTAAACGTGTTCTTCGGTAAACATCTGTCTTTCAAATATCAGCGTACTAAGCAACCGAAAATTTCGTCGAAAAGAAAAACACCATTTCATCATACACGCCTCACTTGCTTTTATCGTTAAGTACTATGATGTTCTGTTAATTGCTAGTCCATCATAAACTTCCAACTGATACGTATATTTTCTTTCAATTATTATATTTAAAATGATTACAATCATCAAAATTAAATAAAATACCAAACTGACTTGCAAAAAAAATGAATTGTTATTTTTTTTCTTATCTTATTTATTATTTTTTACTGATTAAATATAGTTTAGATTTTGAAATGTACTTTATTCCGTCCTTAAATTTTGTATGATTGAGTAAAAGTTGGAAAATATTGAAAAAAGGTTTTTTTACTTTTTGGTAATTTTGCCCTCTTATAAATTTATTCAAGTTGTTACTTTTCCAAAATTAAATGGAAAACATGCTCAAATTATTACTGAGATTAAGCCCCACAATATATTCCATTTCTAACTTCCTAGATGCATTTAAATAATACTAAATTTTAGAATAAAGCGATTGACAACATACAAGTGTAGAAACATTCTACGAGTATTCAGCTTCAGTAACATTGCATGGTGGTTTTGCTACTTCCTTTGAGTATTAATATAGTAATATGGAGAGATTAAAGCCATACTCTTAGCATTACGCATCAAGGTACCTGATAGAGGGCGCTATATCAGATGTAAATTGTGCACTTGATGTGCACCAACGTCCCTTTACTAAAGGTCGGACGAAAACGGAAAGTGCTCATTGGTACTCATTCAACACTCCTCTTTCCCCACTAATCTCTGACGTCACTCGGCAAACCTGAAAACGCGTCGCAACCTTTGACTATAAGAAACGCAGTCAGCCAATATAACGCAACTACTGTCTGTCAAAAATAACTTGACACTTTTTAGCAAGACAAGGATAGGCAACAATTCGTGCATGGTTACTCAAAATGTGGATTGTATTACAAAGTAGGTTAATGTTTTGTTACCTATCAGTTCATCGAATTTAACTGGAAACGTATTCACCGTGCTTGTTTGTGCTTTACTATTTCGACTATTTGGCCAGCATTTTCAATTTGAAAACATTTTGGGAAGTAATGAAATCGTGAAAATTGTCGCGCTTTTTGCCTATCCTTGTCCTGCTAAAAAGTGTCAAGTTATTTTTGACAGACAGTAAATGGAGGTAGGATTTCCAAAAACGCGTCTGCGCATCACAATTGTGTCTTTCGAAACGTCGTGCTTCTTCCAGGGTTGGGCAGGATTCGAATCCGAAATTTTTGATTCGTGATTCGTATTCGATTCCTTTTTCTTTAGTGGATTTGAGGATTCGAGAATTAAGGAATCGAATCCATTAAGGATTCGTGACTAATGAACTACTTTTTTAGTTTAAAAGTTTTCTACATTTTTCATTCCTTCTCATTGGTGAGGCGTGCTTTTTACTGTGGGTAACAGATGAACAGAAGAAAAAGTTGGATTTGCGAAGGATTCGTGATTCGAAAATTGGATTCGAATCCACGAATCCGATGGGTGGATTTCGGATTCGATTTATTTTTTACGTCCATTTTAGCAGGGATTCGTGATTCGTAAATTGATTCGAAGATTATTGTACTGGATCCGGATTCGGATTCGATTTATTTTTTTTTTGGATTCTGCCCAACCCTGGTTTCTTCATACGCTAGGAAGGCAGGGTAAAGCTGGACGAAAACGGCAGGCATTTTATTAGGTAAGGAACGTCAGTTCATACATGCGCAGACGCGTTTTTGGAATTGCGACCTTCATTTATATTGGCTAAATATCATAACATTGCGCTAACTGGAGTTCGAGCGGTCCATGTACTGTATAGTTAAAGGTCGCAACATACAGTTTTGCACTGTACTGAACACCAAGTGCACAACTCATAGTTGGCGCTGCGCTATCTATCAAAAACCTGATGGAACTATACTTTCATCTCTCCATATTGTATATTAATACTCAGAGACTACTTCATGCATTCAAATAAACAATAACTATATATACAGTGACATTTATGATAATCTCACCAAAAGCACCAAATTTCTTTTCACAATGTAACATTTTTCGTAAACTGTAGGATTTCCAGTTTGTTTTTAAGTTTATTTCTTTCTTCAAATAAATCCAGAAAAATGTATCGCTTTATTACTCAATTTTTTAAACGTTTTGATGAATTAATTTTGTTTTTAAATCATCGACAACCGCATAGAATAAAAGTGAGTGTTGCTTTTCATTTCTGAATGCAGAAAATTTGACACTTTCGGTGAATGGGTTATATGTAGCAGCGTATTTGTGATTTCTCAACGTCTTTGATTTATTTAGAGTTAGTGGGTAAATGTTTTTAGTGATATTTTTATGGACTAAAAAATGGTTGACCTAAGCTTCATAAAATTGAAAAAAATATATACGTAAATAAAGTAGCGCACCAATACCAAAAACACCACGCGTTCGTTCTCCGAAGCAAAAGAGATTGCTATTAACACGGCGAATAGAAAGTAAATAACATTTCATCTCCGACGAGTTGAAAATGTATGTTTGCTGAACGAACCATGAATCTATGTAAAATATATCGGACAACAACAAAGCTTTTATATGATACCATGTAAAGTGATGGCGAATGGAAGCGATACCTATACAAATATCATAATTGCGTTCACGTGCACCTGGTTATTTCTCTTACTGTACTATGTGTATACGTACATGTGTACGTGTAACATTGTTTCAGAAGATAGCTCTGATCGACAACTTACATATTCTGAAATAAGTACAGTTGATAACTCAAAATTTTCCAAGTATTGTTCTTAATGTTTGTTGAATATTTGACGATTCGAAATTTCATTAAAGGAGGTTTGAATATGGAGATGATGTTAATTTCCCTCTTCAAGAATTAAAATCCAAGATTCGTGGAAGAAATTGAATCAATTAAAAAGGTTGTGCATTTGATTTCTCTCAACTAGTCTCGGTTGTTTTATGGAAAAAATTATTTAGAAACTATACCTTTTGAAATCGAGACGTTAAAGCGCATAAATATACTAAAATGTACTTTTTATCGATATGACTTAGGTACCTAAAATTCCAACCTCAATATTTCGAGTTGAAAGTGATTAAAAAGTATAGACTTCCGTATATTCATACTGGACCGATAGCTTGAATGGGAACTAATTGGTAAAATTGAAGCCTCGTAAATGACAATTAGTATGTATGTGTTAGTGAAATGTTTTTTCGATGCCCATCGGCAATATGACGACTAATGAGCCATTACAATGACATTTTTGCACTTCATCGTGCAATTATAATATAGTAATATCAGGGAATTAACATTTTTTTGGTGGCGAAGTTAATGAGGGGGCTTTCAGCTTTGGGCAGGGGACTGTGTTTTGTCTAAAAAGTAAATGAAAATTTTTTCATTTAGAATAGAAAATATGGTAATTTTATCCATTATCATTTTTACACGAAATGTGATGTGCACAGAGGTAAAATATTGGCAAAAACCCATTTTTGGGACTTTTTGTTGTTTTATTCCTTTGTTGATTTTGTCGTTTTGTCGTTCCGTTCCTTTGTCGCTTCGTCGTTTTATCATTTTATCTGAGCGTCGTTTAATCACTTTGTCATATAGTCGTTTCTTCCATTTATCCAGGGTTAATAAGAAGTAGGTATTTTTTTTTTTTTTTTTTTTTTGAAAAAAGACAAAACAAACTTTTATTTGGTTTCTTTTAAATCACTTCTATAAAAATATATTATTTTAATAAAAAAAATCATTAAAATTATTCTTTCTATTAAACCTACCAATATAATAATATAAATATAAATACATCAAACATCTGAAAATTGGAAAAAAATAATGCATTTAGTAGATATGGCATGTGGCAACCAGTGTTGTAGGAACAAACCTAAGAACGAAAACGAAGAATAACAAGAACAGAGAATTTTCATTGTTTCTGAGGAACAGAACCAAGAACGAGAACATAAAACTGATAATTATGTACGAAGAACAAAGAACAGAACGAGAACAGAATATTTCCAAACTGAAGGATCGAAGAACGAAACGAGAACCAACAAATGTAAAAGGCTGAGGAACGAGAACAAAAACAAGAGGGGATGTAATTTTGGATTGTTCTTCGTTCTTTTGAAAGTTCATGATTTGTCATAAAATTAATAGATATCATGAGACGAAAGAGAAAATAAAAAACTTCTAAAAGCAGACAAATGTTGCGTATACCCACATAAATCTTTTTTTTTTTCATTAATTAGCTTCAATTAATTAATTTTCAATTTCAACAACAACATAAACCGTAAACATGTTATCAAAAAAAAAGAAAGAAAAAAAGAAAAAGTTGAAGTTTGAAGAACGAGAACAGAACGAAGAACAAACAAGAACGAGACCATAAAGCGGAATGAGAACAAGATTGTAAAGAATGGAAAGAACGAAGAATGGAACGAGAAATTGAAACATTGAGAATAAGAATGAGTCAGGAACAGAATCAAATGACATATGTTTGTTCTTACAACACTGGTAGCAACATTGAATTTTTTCAGTTTTTCCTTGTGAAGTTGCGAGTTTATTTTCAAAAATTAAGTGCTTTTCATTTTCAAAGTGTTAGTACAATTTTTATGTATTAGTTGTTTTCTGCTTCAATTTAGATTCAAATTTCTAATTGCAAAAAAAAAAGATTTGAAAAAAAATATATTTAAAAAAAAAATTGTCGTTTCAGTCATTTATCTCTTTGTCCTCTTGTTGTTTCGTCCATTCGTCTAATTGTCGTTTTGTCTCGTTTTATCCTTTTGTTGTATTATGTTTTTGTCGTTTTACCCTTTATTTGAATGTGACCGCTGACCATTGGAGAAATATAGTACATTATTAAACACGGTACTTCTGATAAATATTCTTAAGATTGAATTTTTTGCAATTTTCGATAGCAAGTTATTTTTGTAGGTTTTGGCAGCGCTGAATCCTCGTCTAACGATAAGCCTGTTAGTCATGACGGGTGAGGAGCTTACCAATCGTCTTAGTATGTAAGTGAAATTGAACTACATAAGGGGAATATTACTCTTTTATTCAATTGTTTGTTCGGACATATCATGATTATTTTGAAATGAAATAAGTATGATGGTAATCATATGCTATAATCAAAAGCCGTTTTTATTTATTTCCAGTGATATGTGTTTTATATTATAGGTATATTAAATAATTTTGAAGATTATATATTTTTTAATAGAGAGCACTAAGCTCTCCGTTTGTGTTTTTACTTGGACAACATCTACATTGAAAAAGCGACAAGTTCGCAATAATTTTGAAGTAGAAATTTCGAAGTTTGTTGGCGCCATAATTTAATGGAGAAATTTCTGGCAACCTATAAAAGTTCAACGCTAAACTAGAAAAAAAAGTTATTTTTTGATCATTCAAAGCATTGAAGGTAAATTTTCCACCAAATTTTTATATGTGAACAAATTTCTTACTTTCATATCGATAGGAAATATTTTGTTGATTATTTTAAATAAATTTTCAATGTAAAAGTAATTGAATTTTTTCAAGAGTTTGATTTTCCTAATTTTGTAATAAAAAACTTTTATACGGTTCACAAACACGTTTTATCTGGGCATAATTTGTATTTTTTTAAATAAGAGCCTATTTATGTATTATGTAAAACTTTTTTGTTGGGAAGTTTTTTATTAAAAAAAATGAGAAAATTGATATACAATCCGAGTTGGTTGTTTGTGAGAAAAAGAAAACATACATGGCAGTGAAAGGATTTGCCGAATCGCCTCCCCTTAACCTTTTGGAATGAATAAAAATGACTTTTATTGATTGTAGCATATGATTACCATCATACTTGCTTCATTTTAAAACACACTATGTCCGAACAAATAATCTAATAAATGAATAATATTCGTCTTATATAGTCCACTTTTTAGCCAACAACACTAGCGGATGTTTCCTTTTTCAAAGCAGCTTATCTCATGGAATAATTTAATTTTGTCCTACTCCAGTAAGGCGACAGCATCTTGACATGAAGTACCTACCCTCTATAGTAGACCCGTGGGCTAAGAATTTTGAATATATATTACTTAAATATTCTGCGTGGGCAAATTCACAAACAACAATACCAGTATAAATTACCTGTCGCGTTGGTGGATGGAGATTATTCGTTAACAGTGTGATGTGTATATTGACGAGAAAATTTATTATAGATAGGAAAATAGAAGAGAGAAAAGCAGCTAGGTATAACATAGGATAATGATTAAGTAACCACGGAATTTGCTTATCTTTCATTCACTCATTATTATAGTCCTGCGGGCTTTATGGAGAATGGTTTACACAGCCGATTGGAAATTTTATTCGGTAAATGCATCGGTATCGGATATCCGTAGTCTCAAAGAAACCTATTTGGAAGGCCCTTAATTCCATTAAAATCAATAAGACTAGTGGCATCGAGTTTTGGTAAAAGCGAAGAGAGTGAATGAAATTGGAAACAGCGTGAGTTCTGCAAGCGAGTTTTGTGGAGGCATCGGTGAAATTTTAATACACTTAATGAAACGGCTAATTTTATATTTGTACAACGCATCTTACGGCGTACAACTTGGAAGGGTATTTTTGTAAATAAAAGGTGAAAGTTGAGACGCGAGTTGATGGCAACATGAAGACGAGGAGGGGAGCCAAAAAGGTATGCATAAATAAAAAGAAAATAACGCGATATTACTTTATTCAAGGAAGTACAGCGTTGATAATATAAAAAGCAATACACAAAAGTAGTAAAAATTTTTCATCAACGTTGTACGTGTTTAATCCGTTCCACACCTAGGTTTCTTCGTTCGCGTCGACCGCGTCTCGCTCGATAAAAAATACGATGTCTTTATTTGAAAATGTATATACAAGCCGACTCGTTTATTCGAGGTTGGCGTAACCTTTTCGGTGTATTTTTTTGTTATCGTCGTGTTAAAGATTGTTAGAGAAAAAAGTGTTTAATTAAATTAAATATAAGGGGATACATTAAGTTGCGTATTTTATCCGCGCTAAACGTGACCCGAATAGGGAAACGTGGACGTCGTCATTGATATGGTATTTATTTCATATACACGAGCCTCCCCGTCTAGAGTTCCTTTTTTTTGGAAATGCTGTCGACGAGAAGACTCGGATGAAATTGAGGCGAAGTTTAAAAAAAATGCGATTGTTAAACGCAACAACATGTTGGTGTTTTTTTGCTTCTTCGTTCGCCGAAAAGCTAAGCAACGCGTACGAATTTACGATGGTCGCTTCTGCGTGCTTCGTGCCGCTTCTACATTATTTAATTCGTAGGCTTGAATAATAATAAAAAAAGGTTCGCTCGATTTTCTTTTCAGTCAACTAGCGTACGATATTTTTATGGATATGGGTTGCGTTTGGGTGGCGGGTTTTTTTCGAAATGAAGGAAATTTTATACTCGTGAAAGGTTAATATTTTCGCGGCGTGTATATGCGAGAATATTGCGGCGACCCGATAAAATTACGGAAATAGTAAAACGAAGCTCGCGTGAAATAATCCACGCGAATCCACTCTGCTATTATTTTTATGTAAAAACGAATACTAATTGATTTATTGTTTCGTGTCGAGTTCGGTTTTTTTTCCCTATTCGAAGCCCAATCACCGATACCGGATTATAACGAATCAAAGGTCATTAATTCGGTAGCCAGGTTCGCCTACGGTGCCTTTTACGAAAGGAACAATAAATGAATTATACGCCTGCTGAATAGATCAATCGGCGTAATGAAACCGATAGGTATTTGCGGTAGGTATACGGCCAGGCGTATACAACGAAAAAGCCGGAAAGGGTTTCATTTAGATTGTTTTTCATCTCGTGAGATTTTACCGCGCAGCTTTTACTTGTAATATCCGGTAACGTCGATCGGTATACTATAACGCTTTTGAATGTCTCGTCGTTACAAAACCATTGTAATGAAATTGATGTATACTAGGTATTATTGCACGTTTCCATTTACACCTAAACAGCACCATAGCACAGCTATGTAGCTTTTAATCTTCTCGTTACCAGTGGCCTTGATTACGTTTAGAGAGAATTTGGTTTTTCACGTTCACCATTAGCTCGGCCGAGCTAACATAACGTATAATGTAATATTGTAAGAGTACATTTCCAGAACGCCCAACTGGAGGTTGCATTAAGTACATATCGTATTGGTAAATCGCAATACTATTACGCGAGCCAGATAAAACGAATGTACGGCAAATGCATTACTTATCTTGAAAGGATTTATACGGATTTTTGCATTAAAATTTGTACACGAATGAGGAAACGTACGCGGTACGTTTTATTCATTCCATATATGTATATTTAATACCGAGGGTATGCGAAGTTGCAGAAATGTAGTCGCAATTGATCGTAAATGAAATTATACAACAACATCAACTTGAAAAGCATCGACTTTTTCATTCGCTTCATTAAATCTATTGTCAACGGGATACAATAGCAAGACTATTATATTGTAAACAACCCGACAGACGTGGCCGAATGGGAGCAACGGGTTGGCTGCGAAAACGGACGAGTAATGCAATCTTACAGAATTGTGGAAAATTTCAATTCTAAATCTAAATCTTATTGGACGGGTTTTGCTAATTTATGCGATTCTGGTAATCGACATGGAAATAAAGAAGGTCTTATTATTATATCCGTGTATTATTTAGAACAGCATTCGTACCACTTAAGCTTCAAGTGTATTTCACATTGTATGTATACAAATGCAATGACAGAGTTGGATCAGGGCGGTATTTAAGTGGTGTAGAACTTCCAAAAACTCAGAAAAGTTTCATATTTTTCTAATTCGATATGGCACGTTCAACTGTAAATTGAAAAACAAGGCAGACGACTGAAAATGAAGCATGAAGATTTCTAGACTCCTCCGCACGAGCCCTCGGAAACTTCTCTACTAAACCACTACTGAAATGGAGTTCAAAGTACCTATCTGATATTAATAGTATTTTTTAAGATGAGTTTTAAATGAAAAATTAAGCTATTACAGCACATCTGATTTGGGATGGAGGGGTCGGGTAAGGAAGGACTTCCAATAATATTTACGTTTCTAAGCATTTGTAATCGAATTCTACTTAATCGTCCGAAACAAATATTAGAAATGAATAGAAATCGGTGAAAATTCTGCGAGAGTATCGTCTAGTGAATATCTTAACAACTTAACAACTGGTAAACACTCAGCCAGCTTCCTTGACCAGATTTCCCGAAAGGAGCTCGCGATTAGTTTTTTTTTTTTCAGATTTTCAATTAGTCTCAAAATGATGTTGTACTCAAATTTTGATAGGAGCTGGAGAGAAGGGAAAGAACTCGAAATGTTAAGAATGAGTCACAGCCATCAACATATTCAAATTTCAGGCACCCAAGTGCATTTGGAAGAGAGTTATACCAAAATACGATTTTTTGAGGAATTTTGAGTCGTGAAATTTTTTTAATCTCCCATGTGACCTCAGTAAATTAACCTAGAAAGATCAAACTTCGTATGTGAAATTAGTTAGAGACCAGAACACGACCTCTCGAATTTGAGTCAAAATGAATCCAAAATGGTGGATGACCAACATTTAAGGAAGGCTTGAGGAGCTTCAGATATCTCAGGTTTGATAAATCTATGTTCATATAATTACTAACAATAAGAAGTATGCTATATGCCAATTTTAGCTTCACAGATGATTTTGGAGAAGAGGAGGAGGGAATATTGTTCTCAAGGGTGGAGATTGTTTCATTATGATTTCATATGATAAACTAAGGCCAAATGATTAACATAGTTGAATTTCAGTTTCTCAAGTGTTCAATGAGGGGAGAAGGAGACAAAAACTGATCTTAGAGGGGAAGTTTATGTGCCAATTATTCGACTACTAGGAACATATAGTTGATATGAATAGAAATTACTTAAAGTTTAGTGACGACATTGTTTAATGAATATCTCGAGGGTTTTTTCAAAGTTTTGATTCGACTCAAAATGGAGTTTTACTTAGATTTTGATTTGAGATGGAGAACGGGTCCAAGGCTCAAAGTTGCGATCGTGATGTAATGTCATGTGGTGATATCAATGTTTGAGTCTCCTAAGTCGAGTATGAGGTGAGTTAGAGAGAATCACGGTGGTTTTAAGTGCATTTTGAGCCATTTCTGTTTCCTCTTCACATGTAGGAAGAAAGTTGAAACTTTGTACGGGAGGTAAATTAAGGAGCATAATAAAAATGAATTAAAAATGGTGGATGCTCAAAATTTGAAATGAACTAGAAAAATTTAGCAGATATGCCCAGAAATCGCCGAAGAATCGGCGAAGACATTGTCTAATAAGATCTGGATTTTTGAATCTACTCAAAATGGAGTTTTACTCAACTTTTGAATTGAAGTGGAGGTTCCTCATAAGCCATAAGATTGTTGCCCTCATTAAAAAGTTAGTTTTAGTAATGCGGTATGGCTACTTACACTTTTTTTTTTAAGTTTGATAACGTGCTGAGTACATTGTAGATCAAACATTACCTACTCGTAAAACGTCTATTAAAAAAATGAAGAAGTAATTTTTGCTGAATTATAGAGCCTGAGAGAAATGATACACTTTTCCTTATTATAACGAGACACATTCAACATTCGGAGGTAAATTAAGTATTTGTATCTGTTACACTCGCTGACTTTATGTAAGTATATAGACTTCAAATTCCTACGTGAAAATGAAGAAAGCTTAAGGTATGAAACAGATGATCAAAATTACAGTAGGTACTAATGTAACTACGTCACTGGTCACGTGGTTGATAGTTTGTTTATCAAGACACTTCAAAATGTCTCCTTTATTTGGTGATAAGCAAACTTTTCACTATCAATTACGTGATCAGTGATGTAGTTACTTTGGTACCCTGTTGCGTTTGCGCAAATTAAGTATACTCACGCTTGATTGGTTCTTTAGAATCATTCAAACTAATCAAAAGATAATAATTATAATGATATTCCGTTATGAAGTTTTATTCGACAAACACTTCATAAGAATTAACAATCTATGTCTGTAGAATCTACGATTTACTAGCGACGAGAAATTCCTATTTTCAATGAAGAGAAGATAAAAGGTGCAAAGCAAGACGATGAAATTCAGATTTCGAAATAAAATGTGTAGTATTCTTCTATATTTTAAAATGTTTACATATCAATATTGCATCATTATTGCAACAAATTTACATCATAGATATGTTGCAATTATTGCATCGATATTAATCGAAAAAATTCACGAAAAAAGTGACGTTTACGTCGCGTATATAGTATGTATTATATGCAACGCGCAACCTATAATACTAGTCTTGTCCAGAAACGCCACGTTTATATAACGTACAACGCTGTATTTCACTAACTCCGCCCATTAACCTTCAGTCTGTGTTACGTATACGCGTCGTATTGTTTATTATTGCAGAATTTATTGCAAATATTATAGGTAGATACATTTGTTATGAAAGACTTACCTGCATTCTATAATCACAATAATTTATTTTACCTTCGTATTGAACTAATTTAGTGATTTGTATTTCTGTTTCGTATGAACAATATTAGGTATGTTCGCTATTCGAAAATTCGTAATATTTAAACATATTGCGAGAGCATGGGGAAGAATACGCGTAGAATATGGATAATCGTAGTGAACACTTAATCTTCATTTCGGCACCAAAATAGACGATAAAAATAGAGTTATTCGATGCCAGCAAATACGACAATATGGTAACTGCTTTAGAATACGCACGAAGGAAATTGTCGGTCTACAATGGGAACCACCATCGAGATCCGTACCTATATTAAACCGATAAATTCGCCATTATTGCGTATAAATATAGGTCACATAGCGATAATTTTGTTGTTTGTTTAAAAATAGGTATAAAATCGGCTCCGGTTTCGGCTATACGGCGAAGGTGTGCGGAATTTTAATGAGACGGTTTTAGCATTTTGAAAAAAATAATGTCGATGACAAGAACACTTTACCGGTGATATATTATTACATATTCGACCTTTTTTCCTCTCTTCTCCAGCACACACGTAACTGAGGAACTAGAGGGGAAAAGCGCGCGACGAAAAGACTGGTAAAGTGGAAAATAATAATTACTACGTAGCGGTTAAAAAATAATTGCGGTATACTATCATATTAAAAAGGCCGACTAATTTTCCGGTAAAAGGTTTAGCGACTTGGTTGACATTTTAGGGCGTATACCCGTCAAAACCTGAACACTGTGAAAACGATGAGCACTGGTAATCCGGGTCTACGGTATATACATCGTACAAATATAAATACGTCAATGGCAATACTTGGACACAAAAGTACTTTTTTTTAACGGTCAGCCCTTTTTCTCTCTCTCCCCGCACTAGGCTGACGCAATCGATAAAATCTTTCTGAAACGTAGTTTTTTAAAATACGAGACAGTTTTCTCTTCTCGCGTATTCAAAGTAGTAAGTATACTTATACGATGTATATTTTTACAGCATGTAAGGACTGAGGATATTCTCGTTCAGATAAGAATAAATGTAAATAGTCTTCGCGATAGAATGAGCGAGCGTTGCGGTATTGTTAAGCTCCACTTGGGCGTTCATTTTACGTCGGTCGGTTATTTTTGCCCGAGTGAAATCGAGTGTGCAATATTTGATACTTAGTTATTTGTTTTGAGGGCGGATGTATAGTTTGTGTATTTATTTAACCATAGTGCAACAGACTCGCGTTCTCTCTGTACCTAATTGAATGATAAATCGCTCCTTTCATAGGTGTATCAAACGATTCGAACATAGCGAGTTAATTAATTCGCCGGAAGATGGTATCGGCGGTGAGTTTTTTTTAATGTGTTTTCGCGAAACTGACGCTTTCATCGTACACGCTTTAATTACTCGCTAATGAAAATATGAAAATAGTTTCAAACGATGGAGCGTTACTAACGTAAGAGCTAAAGTGGCGTTATATGTTTAACAGTAAATGATGGGATATCCTCAAAGTCACCGTAAAATCGGTCGGAGACGAAAAGGGGGATGGTTTTTTTACAAAGCGTTGGCTTTGTGTATCTAGCCTTCGACGTTGTAAACGCATACGATAGTGGATATGAATTCTAGCGCGTAAACATTTGAAAATATTTTTTCATCTACGGAATAAAATTTCTTTGTTTTTATTTCGCTCTTTAATTCCGGTATAACGAGTATTTACCAGCGTTAGTTGTTTTAATTTATTACATTAGATAATTCAATGTGTACATTTAAAGAGAACGAAAATCACGACATAAATAAAGCGTAAGGTTTTAAGATTGGGTAAATAAACGGTATTTTTTTCTCGAAGAATTATTCTCGAACGAGGCATCGCGATGATTACAAAAGAAGCGAGAAAAAAAAACCGTAAAGCCTCGTGTAACATCGTTATTAACGCTAGCTGTGTGAGCTTTGAACAAATTTCAATTTACTAGGTACTGGAAAAGTTAGATTCGAATTTAACGAATTAAATTCTCGCATATGTGTATACAAAAACGAGCTTGGGAAGAGAGATTTTTAACGTCGTTTAAAAGTACCCTTTTTTTTTATTTCATTTTTAATTAATCGTCGGATCGGTACGAGTGGCATTGGGGACACTTCGAATGGGCGGCGAAAAGTTTTAAAGCTTTCCTTGGATACACGTATGGGATATTTTTTTCACGGTGGAAAGGCCGAGGTACGCGACGAGTTTCGAAAGAGTTTAAAAATAAAAGATTATACCGGACGATACGCCATATGGTGAGAATTTTTATTTTTTAAACTTTTCCACATACAGTAGCAATTAAACGCGTACGATCATTTTTCAACGCGGTCCCAGTATAAAGAAGTGGCGACACGTTTCGCCATTTCGAGCCAGTAAAAGGGATCGCGTGGATGTAATTTTTATTCGGCGGTTTAACGAACGTGAGAATACGGTGGACTCGTTAGAGCGGATTTTTACGGTGCACGATTTACATATATCATGGATTGGACCGTAGAGAGTCATTTTATTCTTTGTGGGTTACTGGATCTAGATTAAAAAAATCATTGGATCGTGGTTCCTGAAGCGGAGGAGTGAGAACAGGGAAGTGTTATCTATTTGACATTTTGAAAGCTGTGCCTAGAGCTTACGAGGATTTTATCTGATTTTATTGTTTATTTTCTTATACTATTGTTTGACCTATTGGGAACAAAATATGTATATTATTTCAAAAATTAATGTCCTAAAATGGCGACATCACCAAGAAATCGAGTGTACGAAGATCCGGAAATAGTACTATAAAACTGACATTGAACATTTATGCTTCAAAGTTTCCAAATTCACTCAAAGTTGGAACAGTGTCGTAAAAAAACAAAGTTTGCCTAAACATAAAAAATGTCCAAAAAAAAGAGACTTGGATTAAAAAATTAAATACTTAAAAATGAAGATATTTTTAATTTAATATCGTTGAGAAATGAAAAAATAAAATAAATAATAATGATAACGATAATATTAATGAAAATCAAGTCAATTAATGGAACAGTGACAACAATACCAATTTTTTTTATGATTATGAATGAATAACGGTCACATACGCCCTTAAGAGGCTATCGGCGGTCCGATTAATATTGCTAATAAATATATCTACGATGAAATCTTCATAACGTCCTAAAAAAATTCATGACTATTTTTATAATTTTTATTAACATAATTCATGTTTCTTCCCATCATTTTGTATTCATGAGGAAAAACTTCGAAAATATCCGAACATCTATCAGTATCTCACAAAGTAATAATTTAAAATATCTTATATGTATGGGCCATGTATTAATTATAATTTTAATTATCAAATCATTCTTATTATTTAACTTGAAATTTTTATTTTATTTTCTTATTTGTTAAACTATTTATTTATTTATCTATTTTTCAATTTTTAAAGACATTGCAATGACTCTATAGAGTATCCTACAAATAAATTATATCTATCTATCTATCTATCTGAAACAACTATTTCGGACGACCTTCATTTAATCAACAAAATTTCCAAACGTACATGAAGCTTTCAACACTTCTAAACAAAATACAAAGGCTATATTGGCGTAATATGAGTACCCTTAGTAATTATGATACCAGTATAAAAAAAAATCCCATCTTGAGTCCAGTCATAACTTTCAAGGGCTCTTGAAATACAATTCAATGAATACTAGACGATTATAGTAAAAAAAAAGTCATAACCAGCATGTGAGAAGGGAAGAAGTAGAAACTCGAACTTGGAAGCATTAATACAGTAAATATGTATATGATTATCTATTATTTGTTGGAATTTTTTATTTCTAGTTTAAAGAGAAATTTACATGAAATAAGAATGTTATTTCAGGATTTGAAACTACTTAAGTTATATAGTTGAAATTGTTTCATAATTCATTTTTATGCGAATATTTCAATGTAATTTGTAGAGTAATTTTCATTTTATTTGTATCATTTCATCATGTTTGTTTGAAATCCAATTTAAAACATTTTTTATTTTTACACATTGATTCATTGCGATAAATTTCGTCTAAAGCGAGGATGAAAAATGAAAAAGAAACAACATGCTCTATAATTATACACTAGAGCAAGTCGAATTTAGATTTTTTAAAAGTAAAGCGGTGGGGTCAAAGTAATTTTTAAATAATCTAAAAAAAATGTCAAAAATACTTCGGTTTTCCATAACTGAATTTTTAGACCCCACCCCCACCACCAAAAAAAGCTAAATAATTAAGTAAAAATGTAAAAAATTTAAAGGTTTTCCTAAAAACGAATTTTTGGACCATTACAAATTGTTTTACTTCCTATGAAGTCATATTTTGTCGTCCATGACTGAAAAAAAATTGTCGCTATTTTTTTTAAATTTATAAGATCTTAATCATTTTTAAATCATTTCAAAAACGAACAACAGTAAGTAAGTAATGTATTGGTCTTGTACACAGTATGGCCTTTATATAGGCTATTTCGGACTCATGAGACGATCTACATGGGCTCCTAAAGTCTGAACTTTTTGATGCTAAAACATTAATACGAAAATACGAAACGATTTTAAAGGAGGAATATAATGTTTTCGGAAGTTTTGTGAGGTAAAAGTCGAGAATATTGTAGTAGCAAATTACATAGGCTACCAACAGTGGGGTTTAAAATAGGTGCTTATACCGCTCGCGCATATGGTACGTGCGAGCTCGGACAGTACATTTGTTTAATGTTATTTCCCTCGCCCATACATACGTGGGAGCATAGATTAGACGTCTGTAGTCTGTACCGGAGTTGTCATTATGCATACAGATTATGTTACTCTACATCTGCATGCAGAATGTAGAATATGCAGAATATTCGATGCAGAATAAATAGAATATAGAATATTTTAAAAAATGCTGTGATTGGCTAGAAAAGTGATGAGAGATGTTCATAATGAAAAAAGTTTTAAAAAAACCTAGCACGCAATCCAAAAAAATCACTGATTCAAATTTGAGCCAAAACGTCAAAAGTGAGAACTGAGAATAGAAATTTCCTTGAAAATGAAAAATTAATCCCATGTGGAAGATAGTGTAGTTGATTGATCGAAATATTTGAAATTTTAAATACCTTTAATTTTTAAACTTTGAAAGAAATAACTAAAATGACACGTAAGCCAGACTTGTAACTTGTAACCAATTTGTAATTCACGTTTATTACTGAAAAAAAAAAAAAAAAAAAAAAAACATGTAGAAAAAGTAAAACGGATGAATATTCATTACTTTTTACTTGTTTCTTTTTTTTAAATTTATTAACAAAGAAATTTTCAACTGAGGGAGCGACATTGCGAAAGGTTTGAGCGCTGTTATCATAGAAATTTCCAAAATTTGAGAAAAAACGTAATTTTTTATTCTGCATATTCTGCATGCATAATATGCAGAACAAAAACTTATTCTGCTTTGCATATTACGCACATTATTCTGCATATATTCTGCATTCTACATTCTGAACTGATAACTCTGGCTCTGTACGTCTGTACTGAGAGACTTTTTTGAAATTTCGCCTTGCACGCGCGCCCTGTTGCCCATACGAGGAGAGACCGAGAAGAAATGAGCCAACACTAGGTACCTCAAGAGACTGGTTTATTTGAGATCACGAAAACAACTGAGAGAGAAAATCTGGTTTACGCGGTTTATATAATGGTAAATAGGCCACGTCCACCGCACAGTGTAGCCACTGCGTATAAAAGAAAAGTAGTTAAACTGATGCGGCGTGCGCATCTTGCTTCGCTATGTATTCTTATAATTCAGTTTTTGAAAATAAAAATCATCCTTCGTTGGCTTATTGTTAAGAAGCTTCTCACGTTTGCCATTTTACTTAAGTCTTATAACAAGCACTTTCTATCGTAGAAGCATTTCTAGGTCGAATCGCTGAAGAACACGTTGGTATTCCCGTATTAATTATGCATTTGAAGGAAGCAGCCACCAAGATCAGAGAGCCAAAAAACTTGGGTTCTTCGTAACGAATTCCCAAGTATAAACTTAGCATTAGTATTGAAGTAAAACGTCGGTCATGGTTTTTTGTACGAGCGAACGTTGTCTACTTAAGTACGCCTCGCATAAGAAGTTTATTCATTTTAAATACTGTATTAATAGCGAATTAATTTTGAAAAAGTTTAAAATTTTATTCGATAAAAGCAAGCGGCACTGGAAAACAGATTACGCGATTAATTCACGTACAAATTTATTCCACTATTGCGTTATTTCAATGGAACGTGTAACGAATTAAAAGAGATTTAGTCGGGGTACCGGAGATGGGATTTAATACGTAGACGTTTGTAAATTGTATAAAATTTACACTACCGGTTGGTACGCGAATGAAAAGCGTATACTAGAAGGATTAGCGTGATACGGTATTGCGCGATTCTTGGCGATGAGTTTTTTCACTAAATGTAGCAACAAGTCGTGACGGACTCGGGTATGTCTCCGGAGAATTGCTGCGTTCGCGATTATCATCGTACAGTGTCTGTGTTCTAACTAAAGGAATGATGGATTTAAAATTGACTTTATTATAGAGTAGTCGCAATTTTCGAGTACATACGACGTAAAAATAAACGATGAATATTTATAAGCTAGATGACGATTGCGCGAGAATACGATGATACGGCGACATGTACTTTTAACAATGCTCGAAACGATGAGCCGGATGATTTGGAAATTTATTCGTATCGTCGGATAGGCTAAGTTTTCATTTGAATTTATAATGCGGTCGGATTTGGCGGGTTTTTTCGCTCTCGAAAAAGAATGTTTAATCAGAATACTCGTTTTACTAAATACGAAAATCGTAAATTCAGCCGCCGAAACAGTTGTTTTGAAACTGTTTATTTAAATCGGCGCCGCGGTATTCGGATGGCGAATAATTAAAAGTTACCGTTTCGCTTTGCAGGGGATTCGTCGAGTGTAAAATTTTCGATATAATTAAAAAACCACGGTAATCTTTCGCATTTACTCTTTAACGCGATCCACCGGGCCTCTGCAATTTTCGCTCGGTACGCATTCGAGTGTGATATTTTTTTTGTTTCATTGGCCGCATAATCGAGTTTAATTGAAAACAACCCATCGGCAGCCTCGATAGGGGAATTTGCGTAAATTTAACATTGTTAGCTCAGGTGAAGTCATTTATCAAGCGAAAGTATACGGTGACGAGGTTCTATAAGGAAAACGATACCGAGGCCTTGGTGTTATATAAATGTTAACAATGGTAACGTTTTTCACTTCTGTAATGCTGTTTTCTCTTTTGTTGTTTTTAAAAACAATTTTTTCATTCATTTCTCTTTTCGGTAAGAATATGCGTGATATTTGTGTTTCAGTTCCCGTGACTGATGTTTCTGGTATTCTGTGGAAGAAAGCTTCGTTACCATGTGATATTACCCCAAATGAGAAAAACGACGTCGTATTTATGGTCCTGTGGTTCAAGAATGCCGAAACCGAACCAATTTATAGGCAAGTATCAAATATACATATATGTATGACACAGGTTTTTTACTTGTAAATAAATGAGACTTGGAATGCGAAGAAGTCGCGCTCTATCGGACAAAGCAGCTACTACTGAAAAGGGGAAATAGTGATTAGCTGTTTATCAATTTTTCAACGTGTTATATGAAATTATTATAGGTTGATTTACTATTTTATTTCGTTTAACCCATTTTTACATTCCATAAAAATGAAGTTTTGTTGACTTTACTGTCTTTACTTATTTTCCACATTTCCTATTTTTGCTTTAATTGCCATTCACGATACTCACCGAAGTTTTTTAAATTAAATGAACGATAAATTCCACTCTGCTGGTCGTAGAAATAAGAAAAATGATTACCATAGTAAAAAAAACATTGAAGAAAAATCAAACAAATCAACTCAAACGGGTAATAATGCTGAACATTAATTTCTTATTAATGTAATCATATGATTCTTAGTTCCCTTTTTTCAATATATACCTACCGTGCGCGCAATTGATTTCTGACACATTAACGCAAAAGTCTGCTAAAACTTGTTAATTTTGAAATCAGTTGTCAAAAAAAAGCCACACAACTCACAAAAATAATAACTTATCTGAAAAAATACAACGTAATTAATACTTAATCATGATCAAGCCTTTTATTCATAAGTTTGTATTTCGCCTAAAGACGCGTCGTCGTTACGACGCGAAACCTCGCGCAATTAAAATCGTTTATTATTTTTGTGAGTTGTGTGTCTTTTTTCTTAACAATTACCTACCACTCACCGAAAAAGCAATTATTCTACATTAAAATGGATGCATTGAACATTTTCTACGTGATAAAAACCAAGTATGGCAACGAAGTAAGAAGTATATTTAGTAAAGTAATTAAAAATATACAGAAAATACAGACCATAATATGTCAAGTTCAATTTCTAAAAAAGTGTAAACAAGCAAATATCATTCCAAAATTTATAAACAATATTTTCGCCAGAATACAAACCAACAGCGATTTTCGAAATGTGCATGTTTCCAAACTGTTTAAACGTACCAAATTCAAACTATTAAACTGCATCATTCGCACAAAATACAGTAAAAAACGTTTTCTCTTGGAAAAAAATACAAATTTACAAAATCGATTTTCCCGCGCAATAACTGATGATCTCATATTCAAAATTTCCATGGACTTCATTGAAAACCTCAAAAAGAAAACTACAAAAAAAAAATCCAAAAAAAGCTCGATTAAAAAATATACAAATTTACTAAAACTGAACAAAAGAAATTTGTCATTTCATGAACACTGGATTAAAAACTACACAAACATAGAGATACCCAGACATGTCAAAGAAATCATTCAGTATGGACCGAAATTCTGCCTAAATTACTCTCATTTTCCGTCTCAAACGTTTATAGCGGATTTTGAATATATTTTTAATAACATCTCCACCAGCCAAGAACAAAAAGAAACATGCCGTCAAAAGGTTGTCCACGAAATAAAAAAACCAAAACACAAGAGAATGGATTCGATACTAAAAGAAAAATTGGATGAAATAAGGGAATTTCTACGTCAAAACAAAGATATAATTCTGTTACGGTCGGATAAAATCAAACATGCGGTGATCATGAAAAAAGCGATTATGAAAGAAAATTAGAAGAATTACTCCATGATGAACAGACATACGAGACTATAAATATGAATCCAGTATCTACACTTCCGAACAAAAATAATAAGTTCGCGAAGGAAATGTATGAAAACGATCACATAGATAAAAATACCAAAGACTGGCTAACTACATATAACAGTGATATCGCAAAAACCTATGGTCTACCGAAAACACAAACTAAATTGTCCCTTATGTCCTATAGTTTCTTTCTGCAATTCACCCACATACAATATGTCCAAATTTCTATCCAATATATTGTCCAACATAAGGAATGACAAATACAACATAAAAAATTCGTATGATCTTCTCAATGACGTAAAGAATATAACGGTGCAAAATGAAGATATTTTAGTTTCCTTTGATGTCGTTTCATTGTTCACATCAGTTTCTACAAATTTATCGCTACAGTGTATAAACGCAAGATGGGATGATATCAAAAACCTTACCAGTTTGTCACAGAATAAATTTAATGATATACTTAAGTTTTGTTTAAATAGCTGCTATTTTTCTTATAAAAACAAGTTTTATTTCCAAAAAAATGGCTTACCAATGGGTAGGCCATTGTCCCCGATAATAGCTGAAATAGTTCTTGACAGTCTTTTCGACAATGTGTATAACAATTTCAATGACAAGATTAAGTTTTTCAAAAAATATGTTGACGACAGTTTATGTATTGTGAATCAGGATAATGTTGATGAAATTTTTGACTTCTTGAATAATTTTGACAGCAACATAAAATTAACCGTAGAAAAGGAATTAGACAAACAAATTAATTTTCTTGACATCACTCTTAAAAAACCTCAAACAACACCCTCACTTTTCGACATTATTAAAAACCTCATCAGACAAATTGCATAATAAATTATTTTTCAAACCAACCCGTAAAAAAAGATTTTATTAGACTCTTGAATGACAACGATTACCCTTCTGACATTATCAAAAAAAATATGAACGAAATTTTGGACAATAATAAAATTGACACCAATCGAGACCAAATTAATATTAAAAAGAAAAAGTTTTTTTGCTTGCCTTATACAGGTGCTAATAGTCTAATTTTCCGTAGATTAATATGTGCTTTACGACAAACTAATCATATTGATGTAGCCTTTCGTAACGATAACACCTTGAAAAATAAAATTTTTCTAAAATAAAAGACAAGTGTGATAAGAACAAACGCAGTAATATCGTATATAAAGTTAAGTGTACTGGTTACGACGGTACCTATATAGGTGAAACAAAACAATGTCTCGAAAAACGTATGTACCAACATAAATACGATATAAATAATAAGAAACCAGGTACCGCTTTACCAAAACACGCCATTTATAACAATCACACTTTCGATTTCGATAATGTAGATATAATCTATACACAAAAAAATACGAGTAAACGTAAAATATTAGAAATGTTGTATATAATAAAAGAAGGGGAAAAAAGTGTAAACCATAAAACCGACGTAGATAACTTATCTGAAAAATACAACGTAATTAATACTTAATCATAATCAAGCCTTTTATTCATAAGGTTTTATTCATAAGTTTGTATTTCGCCTGAAGACGCGTCGTCATTACGACGCGAAACTTCGCGCAATTAAAATTGTTTATTATTTTTTTGAGTTTTGTGCCTTTTTTTAGACAATATACCTACCACTCACCGAAAAAGCAATTATTCTACTTTGAAATCAATATTAAAATTACATAGAATCGTTTTTTATTCCAATTTCTTACCAAATTATCTCATAAAACTTATTAGAAGTATAAATCAACCCACAATTTCATGTTATAATGTTATTTCAGAATTATATAAATTAGTTCTTGGAAGTTTTTGCGCTGGTGTGTAATAAATCAATTGGAGTGACTGTGGCGTCTTCATACTCGCCCCAACTCTTTTGACCACGCTAATTAGGCTTTCATTGTACTGTGTGGTAGTCTAACTTGTCCTGAATTTTGTGCGGCAAAACCACCAAAATAACATAGATTTTCAAGAAGTGTCTGTAGGTAACGTGGGGGTACTCTTGAAAAATGGCAACTTACCAAAATACCCTTGATTTGTCATTCTGAACAATTTTAACTATAACCAATTTGATCGTATCTCGCTTCCTTTCTGTGTAAACCGCATAAAATGAAAATTCAAAGTATTTTTTGACCACTTTTGAAAATTTGACGCTTCGGTATTTCGTTTTTGGAAATTTTCATTAGAAATAAAAACATAGAGAACATTTTGTAGCTATCATTTAGATAAAAAAAATTGAAATTTAATGAAAGGAATCAGAGTTACCACATTTCAGTAAAAGAGGTAATGTATCCTAAGTAGGGGAGGGAGTTAAAAATGGCATCCCAGCTAAGTTCGCTCCTTATAGGCTGTATATCGCACATCTACTGCAACAACACCACATCTCAAAACATGTCAAATAACCGAAACCCAAGAAAATTGCTTTTTATTTGCTTTGTAAATAACGAAATACGAATTCAAATTCATTTCTTTTCATTCATGCTTACTAATTTTTCACATTCTTTCCAATGGTAAAGGCAGATTTTCGCAACGGGTGTTATTTTTGGTAGTTTTTTGAGATGTGGTGTTTTTGCAGTCGAAGATTTTTTTTGAGATGTGGTGTTGTTGTAGTAGGGGTGCGATATTAAGAATTAATCAACAGATTGCTTTTAGCATTCCAATCGATTGGATTTTAATTTACGACTGTACTAATAGTGTTGCAACTCATATATACACTGTGTCTTGACTGATTTTAACACACCCGAGCGCAAAATTCGCTTTAATGAAAACGAATATCACCTATTTCATTTTGTTTGACTTCATTATGGTATAATGAATAGTTTAAGACTTTGATAACTCAAATTCTATGATTTAAATAATTTTTTACTAGTAATTTGATTGATTTAAATTCATTTCTTTTGAAATCAGTATTGCAAAATTAACTGAAATGAAACGTTGAAAGTTTAAAACTATTCATAATCTTGTAAATCATGGATTGAAATCATGGGAAAATAATTATTTATGTGTTAATTTCTTAATTCTGTAAAAATAAATGAAATAACGAACATTATTTTATGGATGAAAAGAATTTGGCGCTCGTAGGTGTTAAAATCAGTTAGACACTGTATAATCGAATGTAGTGGCGCTTGAAATATTACTTCATGAAAAACGTAACTTTATAGGATTGAAACGAGTTTTATGAAAAAAATCATAATAACTTTTTCGATTGAAAATTTTATACGAAATATTTTTTGTAATAACTACTTTCTCAAAAAACGTAATATTTTGCGAGATAATTGCAAGAAAAACGCAGCAGTGAGATGTATTTCACACTAGCACGCAACGCAAGAGGAGTAGGAGGAAGACTTACAGTATGTTGATAAGGGTTCTTCCTTACCAAACCTTACAAAAAAACTTTCTATAAAAATTAGTCCCTCCTTGGCTATAATTCAAAAGCAAGAATAGTCCTTCTTGATTTGTATATTATATGTATTTCTTAAGTAGACATGGAATGTTATTCCTTATCTCATGCTCTTCACTATGTTTATTAGCCAAGAAAAATTATTAATACATAATTGATAACCTTTCCATTTCCTCTTCTCGAAAATGATTTTTCACTCCTCTGCCTCCAGATTCATCAGGGTATTTAACGTGTTAGAGGAGGAGAAAGGTGAAGATAAAAGTTCTGCAAATTCCATCATTGGTTACTTCAACTTCTGTTCAGTTCTTCTATTGAGATTTTAAATCGATCATGGGTTCACATAAAGATAATGAAGAAATTTTTCTGGTTGTAAAAGTTCTTCTCCCTTATTCTCTCCTCATCACGCAGTTCTTTACGGTAGAAAATACGAATCTACTTTTACAAAGCAAGAATGTGAAAAAGAAAAGTGCTTTTACTATTAAATTTTTTCACGATTTTCTTTCGCATTACGATTTTTGAGTTTTTTTTTCTCATCATTTCGAATTTCGAGCATTTTGCTTCGACAAAAAAAAAAATGTTTTCAAAGAATAACATTAAACAATATATTTTATAACTTGGTATTGTTTTAATAGAAAATTTTTCAGCACATTTTCCTTCCTATGCCCTTGTTTCTTTAGATTCGTCTTTAAAAGAACTTTGATATATTTCGATTTGGAAATTTGAGAAAAAATAATTTCCTACAAGCTACAATCATCGTATACTTCGTTGGCTTGTCATTTTCAGAAAAAATTGCTTATATTTGTTTGTTGTTTACTGTATCGCTATGTTTACTTTTTAGACGAAAGATTTTTGAGAAAAAAATTCGAGCGCCGGTATTTCAGTAAATTGTTTTTCATGCAGTTTGATATTTTTCCAAATTATTTGATGTTTAAAGAAAAGAGCACTATATTTGTCGAATTTCCACATACATTTTGTTCGATTCAACTCAATCTCCACTCAATCTTGAAAAAAACGTCGTCGAACAAATTATGTATCTAATTAAAAATGTACATAACCTTGCGGTTTTTTATCGGCTCAAATTGTACACTATATAAAAGCTGGAGATGAAGTTGAAATGGTCAGAGTCAAAGTGAAATTTCCTCCAGTTTCGAATTTAAATATGCAAAAAAAAGGAATTTTCGTGAATGTATATTTATAACTTCGGATATAGCATAACATGGTTTGAATTAATAATCATGATTTTTTTCATATAGTTTCGATATTCGGAACCGAGCTCAAAATCAAGCGAAATTGTGGTCTTCTCCTTCGGCGTTCGGCAACAGAGCAATATTTAGGGCGAGCACGAAACCAGCTAAATTATTTATAGATAATATTCAACTCGAAGATGAAGCTGTATACAGATGCAGAGTGGATTTTAAAAATTCACCAACTAGAAATGTTAAAGTGAATTTTACGGTAATTGGTAAGTGAAATTTAGTTCATATCTTTGTGTAATGTATTTTCTTAATTACGTATATTACATGACGATGTATCGAAGTATGGAGATTATGCGACCAAGTGGTGAGACGAGTAGAGGTTTCCTAGGGGATATTTGAAGGGTATTGAATGAATTTTTTATTTTACTTTCTCGAATTGTTGCATCAAAGTTTTCGAAAATTGTTGACCATCGTAATGCTCTAAAGTTTTCACGTCGAGACTCGCATTTTGATATTAAATTAAGCGATGCAAGACACCGAAGTTATCAGGTATCGAGGCCATAGTGTTTTGAAACATTTATCGAATGCTATACGCTCACGAAGGTTATCCTGTGTAACTTGGTATAGGCTCGCAATTAGGCTGATTAGCTGGAAGAATAGTCTATATAATGTTCACACGACGGTGTATCAACGACACGTAGAAATTTCTCCGGTTCCAATTTTCGGCTTGATTATCCCCTAATATGACACGGTCGGGTAAATTAAAGCTTTCAACTAGACAAAAAGCCCTCGTCGAATATCCAATTTCACGAAAACGATATTTTCAAAAAGTATTCGACACCTTCCCATGCCTCGTATGAGTTTAAAATTAAGCGAGCAAATTGAAATTTTAATAAAGCCATTTTGCACCCCATAAAACGCGTATTTTTAATTATGCCGGGTATTTCCTACCAGGAGTCATAATTATTATTATCGTCTTGTGTAAAATTGCGGCTTTCATTGACGAGTAAGAGGGTGTATTTATACGAAAGACGAGCCATGCCGTTACCATTCTGACCCTATAATTAGTACCATTTAAAGTAACGTAGTCGCGTAGTTCAACATGTACCGGTAATTATGTTATTCTATTTAACATCGTAACTTATTCGTGTGTCGAAAGAATTATTTCGAAAGTTGGTAGCAACTTTTGACGGCGAGTACGATAGTAAAGACTCAATAAAATTTTATTCGCCAGGTTTTTCGCGTCGTATACCGAGTCTAGAGCTTTTTTATGCCGATTTAATGGAGGTAAATGGAATCAAGGGGGTAATTATAACCGGGTGAAATTATAGCCTGGAATGGAATACGATGATACGAATGGAAGTCTCGCATGATTCTTCATAGTTGTTTTGAAAAGTTCTCGAGTGAATTGAAAATGTTGAGAGTAGTTTGGGAATAAAGATGGAGATGTGTTTACTTTAGGTTCAATTTCGGGCACTTTTCTCCATGATATCTTTCAATATAGGTTGTTGGAAAGTGCGTGGGCCAACTGTAGATGTAACTGTAGGCTTTCGTATGATATTGTAATATTCTTATAGACAAGCGAAGATTCTCGAAGTAATGATGTAACAAACAAAATATTTATGGTTCCATAACCTCTTCAAAATGCGGAGAAATATGTACCTATTTACGAAAGTGGATTTTTTTTTTTCCAAATCAGTTTTAGTATCTACTTATATTTTTCACGTGGCAGACAAAATCAACAAAATTTCAAGGTTTTTTTTTTAAATTTCAAAGATTCGAGTTTTTCAGAAATGAACATTTTTTGTATCGATAGTTATCTAGCAGTCAATTTTTTTAGTGTTTGAATGGTTTATCACTTTTTTTATTTTTACAGAAAAATCTAAAAAATATTGAAGTTTTTTTTTCAAAATTCCGACTTTCTGAGTAAAATTAATGGGGCGTAGATGAAAAGTAAAACTCTCGTATTATTACTTGACCTGTGAACCTAATTTTCTGAAGGTAAAATGTTTGAAAAAAATTACAGCAATTCGTATCTCATCGTATCCTCCTCATCTCTTTGCATTTGCTGGCCTCAATTCATTATTCATAGACGATAAAAAAATGAAAAATTAAATACCACCATATAAACCCACCAACCCCGAGTGGTGAATTACAGGTCAACAACCCAATACCGAACTTTCATGCTGTTTTACTCCTTCCATACATAACAAATCGACGATACCGCAAACGCTAGCGCTATGGAAAGCAACGCCCAAGATGCGGGCATCGTATTTGCGAAAGATAAATTTCTAATCTCATTTCACGTATACGTATAGTACGCGCGAGCAGTAGCGACGATGTACATATGCATATTTAATGTATTTTGCAGTTCTTCCAAACAGTCCAGTGATATATAACTCTTTCCGTCAAGAAATAGAAACGCTGCTGGAACAATGCAACGAGGGAAGCATATTAAGTCTTAGTTGCGAAGTTTCCGGAGGTAAGTTTAATTAATAAACGTACTTAACAGGTTGAAAAGCGTTTAAACTTTGAATTATTCGGAGGGGCGCGTGACACAGTGGAGGTAACCGTCGCGTCGTAACTTTGCGTAAAGTACGTTGACGAGGTTTTTAAAGTTGTCGTACCGCGTTCGTGGCGTTTGGTGGTGTTTTGAGCGTTGGTTGATGTCGAAAAACTGGATTTGAAGTGCGTAAAAATGATTTGTGGATATGAGACGATGAATATTTCAAAATAGGCTGGATACTTGCCGAAGTGGAACACTAAAGGTGTGCTGAATTCTGTTTTACCCCCAAAAAAGTGACGTTGGGTTGGTCACGATAGTTGCGGATATTGTGAAAATTTGGCTATCTAACTCAATTTTTAGACAACCTCCTCCCCTTCCCATGATGAAGTCATATTTATAAAATTTTCAGACTTCTAAGAAAACGAATTTTCGGGACATTGTAGCCAAAAAAATTAAAAAAAAAATTTTAATTGACAATTTTTTTTTAATTTAACAATTCTAAATCATTTTATGATTTTTTAGCTGAGTATTTGCCTTTAAAACGACAGCTATTACAAGCTACCTGATTAGGGGTAGGGGTAGGGGTAGTGGGTTCTCAAATCTTTGTGTTTCAGACCATTTGTAATCAACTGGAAAATGTATAACTTTTTTGTATGTGTACTAGTGCCTCCTCGCCCCTTCGGGGCACGCAATAAAAATTAAATTAAGAGAAAAGTTATTTTATCAGAGAAGTACTGCTACATTCCAAACTGCACAACCCAATTTATTTTTATTTGTTACCCCCACCAAGAGTTCTTCCTTTCAGGATGGGCTCGCCCTCTTTATACCTTTGTATACCTGCCATTTTAAACAATTTAACAACTTTACCCTTACTTTTGCCTATGTACAAAGCATTTATTGAAATTTATCACCTTTTCTCCTTTTTGTATACCTGCTACTCAAAACAATTTTATGACTTACCCTTGTGCATGTACCAGGCTTTTATTAAAATTTACAACCTTTTTTTTTCCTTTATATACATGCTATCCTTTATATACCTTTTATACCTGTTATTCAAAACAAGGATGCGCGCGCATCTCAAAACCGATTCCATTTTAATTCTAATATATAGAGAGATAATATATCTACTATATAATTGAGGAGGGTAAAAGTTTGTCCGAGGTAAAGTCGAGATACGCGCAAAGATGGAAGTTGCGAGTGGTTTCATGTGATAGGGCTGAACGAGGAGATCGTTCTTAACGCCTCAAGCACTCACGAAAAGCTCCATGAAGCTCGAAAAAAAGCTTTAAAGAAACGTCCAGTAAATGGGCCGAAGAAGTTGTACACATATCTATGACGCTCGACCAAACGTCATTCCACAACCCCGAAGAGTAGTTAATACATTGTCCACCAGGATCTCCCTATGATATGCGCAATTTTTAAATTTTGGACTTGGAACGTGAGATTGTGTGACCTCACGTTTCATTGAACCAGCTCACGTTTCAATATTAAACAGCTCACGTGTAAAATTTTATATATGCAGTAGGAATGTGAGGTTGTGTGAGCTCACGGAAAAATTGAACCAGCTCATGTTTTAATATTATGGAGTAATATTTTATTTATGTAGCGGGAATGTGAGTTTCTGTGAGCTCACGGAAAAATGGAACCGTGAATTAGCGTGACGGAGCATGAGTCAAGGTCTTTTAGTTCGCAGTTTTTTAGTGTTGCAGGAACGTGAGTTTGCGTGACCTCACATTTCATTGAACTGTAAGTTGGCGTGACGGAGCATGAGTGGAGGTATTTTAGTTCCCACGTGATAAATGGAGCAGAATTCTATAAATCTAGCAGGAGGTGAGAGGATGTCCTCAAGTTTCATTCAACCAACTCAAGACTTGGAACGTGAGATTGTGTGACCTCACGTTTCATTGAACCAGCTCACGTTTCAATATTATGGAGTAAAATTTTATATATGTAGTAGAAATGTGAGTTTGTGTGAGCTCACGGAAAAATTGAACTGTGAAACCATCTCACGTTTCAATGTTATGGAGTAAAATTTTATATATGTAGTAGGAATGTGAGTTTGTGTGACCTCACGTTTGGAGTAATATTTTATTTATGTAGCAGAAATGTAAGTTTGTGTGAGCTCAAGGAAAAATGGAACCGTGAATTAGCGTGACGGGGCATGAGTCAAGGTCTTTTAGTTCGCAGTTTTTTAGTGTTGCAGGAACGTGAGTTTGCGTGACCTCAAATTCATTGAACTGTGAGTTAGTTTGATGGGGGCATGAGTCCAGGTCTTTTACTTTGCACGGAACGTGAGTTTTTGTGACCTCACGTTTCATTGAACTGTGAGTTGGCGTGATGGAGCATGAGTGGAGGTATTTTAGTTCCAACGTGATAAATGGAGCAAAATTTTATAAATGTAGCAGAAAAGCTCCATGAAGCTCGAAAAAAAGCTTCAAAGAAACGTCCAGTAAATGGGCTAAAGAAGTTGTACACATATCTATGACGCTCGACCATACGTCATTCCACAGCCCCGAAGAGTAGTTAATAGATTATCCACCAGGATCTCCTTATGATGTGCGCAATTTTTAAATTTTGGACTTGGAAAGTGAGATTGTGTGACCTCACGTTTCATATTTCGTTTTTTGAAGTAATTTTTATTTGTGGCTAACTAAGATTAAAGAAAAAAGAGAAACATACCCTCCCTGACTCCCTCCCCCGCTTGCTCCGGGATGACCACGTTGCCTCGGACCTCGTCCTCTCCTTCCTATCTGATTCCAAACTCCTCACACTCATCTAACCCCTCGTCCGTGCCTCTAGCCCCGTAGCTGTACATGGCACGTAAAACAAAAAAAGTAAAAAAAAAAAAAAAAGTAAAAGTAAAAATTAATTTCAACGTCGTGAATATAATTTGAATGAATAAAATTTTTTTAAATGAATAATAACATTACTTATATATGTATATGAAATTTTGTATATCGATTTAATTTTTCAATTGCTCCTTTCATTAAACAAATAGCAAGAAAAAAGTTATTTTTTGAACTTGATCACAAATTTTGAAAAAAAAAAAATTAAAAATAACATTGACAAAAAATTATTTTTCAATTTTTAAAAATTTTGGTTAAAGAAATGATAGAATCTACCATCGTGATTTCAAAATTTTTTTCCTTCCATAATTCGCAAAACAAAGCAAAGAAGAACTATTACCATCGAAGAAGTTGACAATAAAGATAAAAAAACCCCTTTCAGTGTATAAAGAAGCACATGCTTAAACACCCCGTCCGAAGGATGGGTATAGATTACTAGTAGTTATATATTTTTCCCACACACGTAGTGCCGGTGAATATTCATAAAATTTGCTCAAAATTTAGTGAGGGACTCATCTTAAAAGTGGACAGAGGTACTTTTTCTGTTTTTTTGATAAATTTCAAAGTGACGGATCACTCAAATTTTGAGGGGGCTGGAAAAGGGGCAAATAGCTCAAATTTTTTGTTTTTGATTTCATATCAAAGAATGAGTCACGAACACTAATATCTACAAATGTTAGCTTCCTAAATGCATTTTAAAGGGAGTTATAGCAAAAAACGGCTTTTTGAGGGAAGTCTGAGTCATGAAATTCCTTGAATCTTCTATATCTCCTCATCAAATCGACCTAAAAAGATCGAACTTCGTATGTAAGGTTAGTTGGTAATCAGAATATGACCTCTTGAATTTGGGTCAAAATTGATCCGGAATGGCGGAATATCTAAATTTAAGTAGAGCTTGAGGAGACTCAAATTAGTAAAAATGAAACTGATATGAATTCATATGATCATTTTTGTGGCATAACGAAAAATCGCCTCGAATATTGCATCAGATCACGATAATCGACAGACTGGCGCCTGTATAATTAGATGATCTTTTAAAATAACCAGATAGCTCATAAACACAATCTCACAACAACAAAGTAACACCAAGACACAGTCTCACGCCAAATACTACCACAAGCACACCAACGCGAATATCTTACTACCACAAACACACCAATGCAGATATTTTACCAACACAAGCACACAATCTTAATTGTATTATTACCACAAACACACTCACTGAATATTTTACTATATAACCAGATGCTGCCTTGAGGCTTCGGTTCAGTTTTTGCTAAGCAGTTAATTGTATCGCTTGATGTTAGAGTTTAGTTCGCGTTATAATATTGTGTTTTAATCAAAGTTATCCTGTGCATTAAAAGTATTTTAGTTTTATTTAATTCGATCCAAGTCTCATCACATTTGCGATAAGAAATATACTATATCCCCAATTATTCTCCGTACATGATGGTGGGGAGGAAGAGAAGGATGGATTATCGACCTCAAAATGTGGATGGGATACACGAGAGGCTGAAAATTTTTCATTTTGGTGTAATATGATAAAATGAGCCCAAGTGAATAACCTTTTCTAAGTTCAGCTTCCCAAGTAAATTTTGACTTTTGAGAGGAGTTGAAGCAAATAATGGCTTCTGGAGAAAAAGTTACTGCCGAAAATTTCATGATTTTTCCATATCTCCTCACCAGATTAACCTAGAAAGGTCAAACTTTGTGTGTAGGGTTAGTTTATGACCAGAATATAGCCTCTTAAAATTGGGTAGAAATGGATCCAAAATGGCGGATTTTAATTTGCGGATAAATTTGAAAAATATATGTTTATATTTGCTTGGCTAAAAATACTATATTTGTTTTAAATTCAACTTCTTAACTGGTTTTGGAAGGGGAGGAGTAGGAGTTTTCAGACTTGGTATTGGGTGTGGCCTGTATAAATAGAGGGGTTAGCAACGTTATTTGCCAACCTGAACAAGCCTCAGTTAAAAACTCAGCTCCAGTAATGCGGCGTAACTGCTTAGGTTTTTTTCAGAAAGTACCAGTTTTGGTTATTTTCGAAAATGAACGGCAAATGGGTAATGTATTTGTTGTATGCCAGGTATAGGCTTCACTTCGGCTATTTCTGATTCTAGATAGAAAATATGCTCGATTTTCGTTCGACAGCGGTTCCTAAAGTCTGAACTTCTTATGCTAAACATGTATACGAAGTTGTTTTAAAACAAAAATGTGATATTTTGAGAAGCTATGTGAGACAAATTTTGAGCATATTCTCTCTGTTGAGTCCAAAATAGCCTAAATTAAGCGCATACTATGCACACAACTAATAAATTACCCATCTGTCGTTCATTTCTGAAAACTGAAAAAAATGTAAAAAGGATTTAGGCCTCTCAAAATTTTTTTTTCAGTCTTTGGACCACAAAATCGGATTTAGGAAGGTATGAAAATTCGTTCTTTTTGGAGATTTGAAATTTTTTCAACAAAATAACTTATTACAGCTTTCTCTCAATTTTCACTTTTCTCGTTAATCCGATATGACTGATGACATAAGGAACAGAACCTGCGGCAAACTTCCTCGATTTCATTCAAACTTATGAACTATCGTACGCCTGCTCCTCCTCCCCTCTTTCCCAGTCGTCGAAAACGTTAATTTAAAAATAATAAAATTACGATATTCGAAAGGACAGAAATCAATGCCCGATTCATTCCACACGCCAAACCCAAGCATCGTTCGAAAAGGTTAACTCGTCTTCGTAAATGATAAAACAATGGGTGCGGGCTTCGGTTAAGACGAAATAAAGCATTTTATCGTCGTTCGCCACAACCGCCGTGTGTCTCGCTCGAACACCTCTATAAATCGAACGGCGAAAGCGTCAACCCGCTTTTCCCATTCTTATTATCGATGTAACGACGTTTTATTACCGTTGTCCGGTTATGGCACGTGCGTGTTGCCCTGCTGGCTATTCGAGCGGCCAGATATATTTTTATAACGTGCCGGAATGGAATAGCGAGGAAAACTCGTTAGTAAAGAAATCAAATACTCGGAAGGAAAATAGCGACGCAGGAGGTAACCTATTATCCTATATTTACAAAGGAACGTGTAAAAATTTCATTGAAATTGGTTGAAGGCGACACGGTGCGGTTGATTCAAAGAAAAAATTTCCGGTTAAAGGAATCTCGCCGATGAATGGAAACCTACTGAAAGGAGAAGGCGGCCAAAATTTGCTCAAATATAGAAGTATTACGTGTACGAATATCCGAATAGGTTGTAGGGGCGCGAGAAAACACAGCTATGGCAAGAAATCCGCCAACTTTTTGTCGTCATTATTGCTTCGTATTCGTTTTGTAGAGGGAATTAGAATGGTGAAGGGGTACGACGGTGCGAACAATAGTACCAGTTATCTTTTAGTTTCGATTGTATTTAGAAAATTGAGTTTATTGTTCCATCGGGTTACTGCGCTAGTATTGTAGCGTAGGTAACGACATTTCTCGTAATTTTTACCGTTTCTCGGCTTATCTGAAAAGGAAAAAATCTTCGATCCGGTGTTTTTCTTCGATACACTCAAATGTAATTTACAATCAACGGATGGTCGGCAAGTGGAACCTCGAATGATATGGTATTCCAAGGTGCAGATGTGAAAGCAATTTGAGAAATTTTATTGTTAATTTTTCGCTCCTTTTTTACAAATCCTGTGGTCCTGGTCGAGTGCTTGCAAAGGCTGTGACAAATCGTTCGTGTTGTTTAATCCTACAACATCACACATCTTTACGAGATTATTTATTTTAAATTCACAAACATTGATTTTTTCTCTTTTTTGAAACGAAAAGATGAAGCTGATCTCATGAGAAGAAAAGGGGTTCAAATCTTCAAATTTGAGGAAATAAAAATGTACTTTTGCAAAAAAAATGAAAAGTTGTCCGATAAAATCTGTTGTGGGCAGAAAATATCATTGCATTTAATGCCGCTTCAAAAAGTTGAAGACATTAATCAAGCAATGAAAAAATACCAAATTTACCAGAAATAAAAGTAATAATTAAACTGTATTTGCCGCCACTTATACAAGCAATTTCGCTGCATCTTCCCTTGGGATAGAGGGCAGTCGTGTTTCTTTCATTATCCGAGGACTTAATATGGGAACTTGAAACCACTTGTGTGGTAATTGTCACATTTATGGTATTCTAAGATTAAATCTTAAATCCAACACTCTGACCCCGCATAAGTTTGACCTTTCTAGGTCGATTTTGTGAGCAGATATGAAAGATTGACGAAATTTTCTACAGCAATTTCCTCTCCAAAAGCAATTTTTTGCTTCAAGTCCCCTCTAGATTCACCGAGGAAGCTTAAATCAGAATACAATATGTACTCTCAACACATTTTCAAGTCGATAACCCCTTCTCCCCTACAATGTCATGCATGAAAGGGAATTTGGGATATAGTATACTTCTGATACCCAATAATCGTATGAGTTCGTGTTAATAACATTTTCACCGATTGGAGGCTGTTAAAGCTCTACTAAAATTTTGGTTATACATTTGCCAGATGATTACAAATGTTATGAAAAGCAAAGATTTGATGACCCCGCCCCCATTTTGCCTTCCCAAAATCAGGTAGGACTCAGTTAAAAGTAATTATTGTGTCAAGATAAAATATAAAATTTTAAAATTTGTCCAAATTCAAAAGGTCATATTCTGATCACCAACTAACCCTACATTCGAGTTTTGACCTTTCTAGGAAGATTTGATGAGAAATATGGAAGACTCAAGAAATTTCATGACTCAAAACTCCTTCAAAAAAGCTATGTCTTGCTCTAACTTCTCTTCAAATGCATTTAAGAGGTTTAAATTTGGACATGTTGTTGTCCGTGGTTTGTTTCTTTTGTATGAAATCAAAAACTGAAATTTTGAGTTATTTGCTCCTTCTCCAGCCTCCTACAAAATTTGAGTGATCCGCCATTTTGAGGAGTATCGGAATTGCAAAGAAGTTCCTCTTTTAAATTTTTGAAAAGAGTCTCTTAACGTGTTTTGAGGAAATTTCATGAATACCCGCTGACATAACGCGTGGCAAGAAAAAAAAAACCCAAAGATGGACATTTGCCAGATGATTACAAATGATCTGAAACGAAAAAATTTGAAGACCTTACCCTCCCCCAACCCACTCTTCCTATATCAGGTGGGCTGTAATAGCTGTCGTTTTCAGTTAAAAACTCAGCTAAAAAAATTGTTCGTAAATAATGAAAAATCAAAAATGTTTAAATATTCATAAAATGAAAGAAATTATTAAAAAAGAAACAACTTCATTCAATTTTTTATTGAGAGCATTAAGAAAAGAGCATTTTACATGGGGGCCAAAAATCAGCTCCGTCTATAGGTGGGAAAATTATGTAACTTTAAAATGTTATGTAAGTTAGCAATACGTTGGCGATAACTTATGTTACATTGGATAATTTTCAAAAAAGATTTCAAAATACTAAAAATGAGGATTCGAGTATCATTTTTATTAAAAACTCAGTTTAAAAAATTTTAAACAATATGAATATGTTTGCGTTTACATTTTGATTATAGTATCAAACGGCATCGAAAAAAAAAATTCTCAATGTAACAATGAGCATTGAGCACTTGAAATTTAGAAATTTAAAAAAAAAATCGAGAAAGTACTCCACGTTATGATAAACGCGTGAATTAAAAATGGGCTTTAATGGACACAACCGAAGAGATCTCGTCCATTTTCTTTTACGTGGCTCATAATTGAATGCTATTAGGGCTAAAATGTTTTAATGCTACATTGTATTTTCTTGGAACATTTATTCGTGATAAAATTGAACACATGGAGTCAAAACATATTCAAAAATACAATTTTATGGAATTTTCAAATTTTTAATAAGTTTATTCTCATTTTGGCAAGTGTTCTTATAAATATTGAAAGCTGAAATTGTTTTCACTTTTTGTAACGGTTATTTTATCATCAATTTTCGCTCGCCCTCTCCACTTTTCGAAGCACGAAATTCAGACCACCTTATTATTGACCATACCCCTTCGTGAAAAATAGAACATTTAATAGTTTATTTTTTCATTTTTTTATTCCTCATAATTTTTTATCTAGCTTTGTTTTCCACATTTTGCTCGGAAATACACGAATTTACATGGCATCTACCAGCCAAAAAAGGACGATAAACCGTCTAAAATGTACGAAATTTACGAAACTCGTACGACATTTCAAAAGAAAGTAATTATGTTTTTTTATAATGAAGAAAAAAAGGCAAAATTTGAATGAAAAAACCCATGCTTGAAAAATTTTTAAATATAGATTTTTTTAGCAATGAAAAGTTATTCGAAAAAGTGACAAGTTTTTATTTATGTACGAAAAAAGTACGAAAAAAGCACGAAAATGTATGAAATTTTGTTTTTCGGATTTGTAGACACCACGATTTAACTCATATATTGTTTACAAGAATTTGAATGACACCATACTTGTGGCCATTAGGTATACCGAAATGGACGAATTTGTGGTTGTTATTTTCCGCATTCGAGTATTCACGTTGTACGTAATAGCTATCTACGTACGTCTCATTACCGACCTACCTGCCACTGAAAGAAGATAATTTGTTGAAACTCGGTGACCGCGTAATCTGACTAATGATTCTTTATTGTATCCGGCGTCGGAACAATTTTAAGTATATATTTGGATTATCGTAGGCGGCGTGTTGTAGGTGTAATACCGCTTACACCTTTTACCTTAATAATTACGAAAAGACGTTCGCAACTGTGTAAATCTTCAACTCCAAGGAGACGAGTTATTTTTATTTTCTACAGTAATAGGTGCAAATTTACCCGAACGTCTAACACCATAATAACCGTACCCCAAAGAGGATAAGGTATTAAGGAAGTCGACTCTCGTCACTTCATCGAGTACACAATCGGCGCGCAAATGCCAACGGTACTCCGTCTTTTCGACGTGTCATCCAAATAAAAGGAAACCAACCTCGAAACAATGAGCGAAAAAAATCGTTTAAAAGGTAGCGCTTTATTTTTCCGCGAAAAGTAAAACTTTTAAATTTCCAAACAACGCATTTAAAAGAAAGCACGAATAGAATAGAAAAGCGAACAAAAAAAATACTTCCAAGATACCGAAGCAAAGAATTGCAAACAATAATTTTGGAAAGAGATAGAAAAAAAAAGAATGTGTGCGCGAAAAAAAGTCAAAGTTTTTTTCAACTTATGCAAATTACTTAAGTCGAAATTTCCATGCCGAGCACTGACGACGATTCGTATTATGCAGACCGAAAGCCCTTAATGTAATAATAAGAAAGTTTATTATATTACTTGCTCACATCTTTTTTTTGTAGCGCGCGCCGTCGCTCAGGGAAATAATGGCGATGATGAATTTAAGAAGTAACAATTGTTAAAATAATAAAATGAAAAAAAAATGTATTGTTGTTTAAAATATTTCAAATGGCCGCCGCCTCTGAATAAGTAAATCCCCGCTGACAATAGTTAGCTGCGAAGCGTTACGATGGCTTGTTTTATCGCTCAGCTCGGTGTTTTTTTAACGCGCTTTTTCTAACGCCGGTTATGGAAGAAATTAAACTTTACTGGAGTTTTTTTTTTCGGCGTGTTCGAAGCGTGGAAAAGTAGGAAATGAAAAAAGAATAAATATAAAACTTTATCGAACTGTTGCATAAATTTTATTTCGACTCGTCGCTTTTTGTAGATTCCAGATATTGTAAACAACGATAATTGGTAACGTCGACTGATTTTATACAAAATTGTTTTTCGATCTGGAATGGCGGCTTTTAAAAATTAAGTTTCTGTTTGAATTGCCCAATTTTCACCGAACGTAGCAAACGAAAATTATTCCCTTCTTTTTCGCTTTTTGTCTGATCTTCTTGTATGAATTAATGTAATGAAGGTTAATGTTTCAACTTATAGCCAATTTTCTACCTTGAAGCCTATAATCGATCTGTGAATGGAAATTAATATCCTTGGATTCGGAGAAGATTTATCGTCATGTATTGCCTCTACGATTCATAATCATTCTGTCGTTTGCTTTTCTTTTGTTACGAGCTTTTAAATCAGATCTGTGTAATTTAAAAATTTTCTTCGTACAACTTGGCGAATGAGAATTCATTTTACGCCATCTGAAAAATTTCTTCTCTAACAGCTCAACGTGTAATTGTACGTCATCAGTGTTTATCATTTGATAATTTAGGGCATTCCTTGAATTTAAGTATTCATTGTAGCTTTGTAATTACTAAGCTACTGAGTACCTAGTACTTCCTGATTGTTCAGAATATCCTGATTTTTCTGAAACGTAATGATATATTCTTGTCACTTGAAAGTGATGTGAAAACTATAGTAATTACTCTGTATACCAAAGTGAGCATCCCTTTAAATTGAAAAGTTTTAAAACTGAATTTTAACTTGAAAACATAACTATAACAGCCTGTCTGATTTGAGAGGGAAGCATGGGATCTTTAAGTCTTTGCGTTTCAGAACATTTGTATTCATGTGGCAAATGTCCAACTTTTTGGTATAATATAATTTATATGTATCTTCTTTTTACCACGCGTAGTGCCAGCGGGTATTCATGAAATTCGCTCAAGACTTGGTGAGAGACTCTTTTTAGATATGTAACAAAACTACTTTTTTCTTTTTTCGAAAAAATTAAAAATGTCGGATCACTCAAATTTTGAGAGAAGCTGGTGAAGGGGCAAATACCTCAAATTGTTTGTTTTTGATCTCATACGAAAAAGTGAGTCACGGACACCAATATTTACAAATTTTAGCTTCTTAAGTGCATTTTAAAAGGAATGATCGGTTTTTAAAGGAAGTTTTGAGTAATGAAATTTCTTGAATCTCCCATATCTCCTCACCAGATCAACCTAGAAAGATCGAACTCATTTGTATGTGAGGTTAGTTGGTGACCAGAATACGACCGCTTGAATTCGGATCAAAATGGATTCAAAATGGCGGATCATAAAAATTTGAGTGGAGATTGAGGAGCCTCAAATTAGTAAAAATATATTAATAATATGAACTCATATGATTATTCAGAATAAGAAATATACTATATCTTCAATTCTTCTCCATACATATGATGCAGAGAGGGAGAAGGAGGGGTTATCGACCTCAAAATGTGGTGGTGGGTAATAAAAGATTTTCAGGAAGTAAAGATGATGATAAAATTAAGTTTACTTCCCCTTCAGAACTTCAAACATGCAAAATATTGAACTGGGGATTTGAAAGCGTCGCCTCTTTCTATCGAGATATCAGGGTTGCATGGTGCCTCTGAGAGCTTAAAACAAGCATCGTGACATTTGTCAAATATGTACGAGGGTCGCTCAAAAAGTAAGGTTCCCAACCCTGTAGAAAAAAAAACTAAAAGAGATATTGAAAAACGGAAAAAAGATTTGAAATCCTTGAAGTTTTTACTATTTTTCAACATAATTTCCAAAAACATTTATACATTTATCAAATCTAGAAATTAACTTATGAATACCATTCTCGAAGTGTTCAGCGTCCAACTTTTTGAAGTATTCGTTGACGTGATTTCGCAGTTCATCGTCCGTGTCGAAATGGCTTCCTCCAAGGTGAAGTTTGAGGGCGGGGAAGACGTGATAATCGCTGGGGGCTAAATCGGGGCTGTAGGGTGGATGGGGCAAGCAATCCCATCCAAATTTTGTGATTAGGTCGCATGTTTCACGGGCTGAATGGGGCCTGGCGTTGTCATGGAATAACACCACACCGGCTGTCAATAATCCTGGTCTCTTCGTTTTGATTGCTTTTCTAAGCTTGGTTAGGTCTCTCGATAACGGTCGCCGTTAATTGTAGTCCCAGGTTTCATGTAATCGATGAGCAGTACGCCTTTATGGTGCCAAAAGACTGACGCCATGAGTTTTTTCTGGGTGAGGGTTTTTTTGAATTTTGTGACCGCTGGCGATATGGTATGTTTCTACTGCATGGATTGCCTTTTGGTTTCAGGGGTATCGTGGTAAACCCACGTTTCATCCCCCGTGACGATTCGATTTAAGAAATCATTTCCTTCTTGGTAAAAGCGAGTCAAAACATCCAAAGACGTCATCATGCGCGTTGCTTTCATGTCATCGTTCAACATTTTCGGTACCCATCGGGCGCAAATTTTTCGATAATTTAATCGTTCATGGATGATAGTGAATAACGTACCTTCACTGACCTCAGGAAATTCCTCACATAACTGAGCCAAGGTTATATGGCGATCAGAACGAATCGTTTCGTCCACGCGCGCAATAAGTTGCTCCGTAATCACTGATGGTCTACCAGAGCGTGACTCGTCTTCGATGTTTGTTCGGCCGTTTCGAAATTCTCGGCACCATTTTCGCACATGTTGTTTTGACATTACATTTGGACCATATACCTCGACTAATTGCCGATGTATTTCAATCGGTGCAACTTTTTTTGCATTTAAAAATTCGATTACAGAACGGACTTTCAAGTTGGATGGAACTAGCATAGATATCGCCTCACTTTTTCAAACGTAGGAACCGTAATAATTCACTTAACACACTGGTAATGGTTTCTACCTGTAGATAACACTCGTACGAGTATTTTAAGACCACGCCCACCTGGAAAGGTTCATTTTTGCTGGAGTTACAGGGTTGGGAACCTTACTTTTTGAGCGACCCTCGTAATATCCTAGCATCACCTATATATACATGGACGGCTAATGCAAAATGTGTAAATAATAGTGAAGAACAGATAGCAGGAGCACTTTGTTTACATTCAACATGACTTTCTCCGACTTTCCCCTCACATTTCCCGCTGTTTGTTTCTCAAGTCATCACTTATGAGTATCATGTAAACACGAGTTCACACTTGCGCGTGCGCAAAAGCTGTGCTTTGTAAAGCGCTCCTGATATTTGTTCTTCAAAATGCATTGATTTTGTAACGTTCCAATTAGCCGTCTATGTATATATGGTCGATGTATCCTAGGATTAAAATTGACTATTGGGATCTGCATGTTTGCCACTGGAAAAAAGTACTGGCATCTTTACTCTTTTCATTTGCGGCGGCCATTATTCGCAAATTTAATTTCGATGACAGAGTATGTTCTAGTATAGAGAACCCTCCTGACGCTTTGTGCCTTTCTTTCCTAGACTCATTCTCAATGAGGTGATACATAAAAGTAAATATATTTCCGAGTTTCTTGGGCTCGTTTTTCCATACAGTATATTTTACTTTCTCGTTTTACATTAGGATTGAAGCGGGGCATTCGAAGTCGCGACCCTAATTCCTAAATAAGGTAAACAAGTCGCATATTACAAATCTTTTGCGTGTAGTTCGCTTCGTCTTGGAAAATAATCTTGGCTTTCGAAATTTCACGCGAAACCTGAGCGGTAGCGTCGTTGTTCGTGGATAAGTATGAAAGAACACGCTAAGACGATAGCGATGCAAAAATAAAAATTTCTGCCAGTCTAATGCAAATTAATATTTGATAAAGCATTCGCGAGTTATTTTAGTAAATTGAAATATTTATCGCGGAGCGTGAAAATTCCATTTATTATAAATCCACATTGATTTTACGAAAATTTGGTAATTCTCGTCGTCTCAAATAGCGTAGATGGGTGGCGGATGGGTGCGCGAAGTTTTTATTTATTTTCGCCATTAAGGAGACTTATTCGCGCAATATTTATTCTTTCGCGTATCTGCGACTTTTTCGTTAAAAAGGGTTCTTAATTTGTTGGCGTCGTGATCAAGGGAAGGTGTTCGTTGAGTAATTAAAAGTAAAATTCTGCTTTGTGAAGAATTATACCGAAGGATACTTTTACATTTTTGATCAAATTTGTACTAAGTAGTACTTCATATTTTGAGAAAACCTGAAAACACCTCAAAGCCTCAACATTTTCTACCTTGATATCATATGATGAAGTGAGAGTAAGAAAACAAAGTATCCAAATTTCAATAAAACAGGTTTGCAAAGAATTTTTAATTCATGACATTTGGTACTCTTCCATATCTCCTCAATCAGTTGACCTGGAAAACTCAAACTTTATGTGTGGAGTTAATATAAAGACCTGAATTCGGTCATTAGAATTTAGGACAAAATGAATTCAAAATGACCAATGGTCCAGATTTGAAAAAATTTTGACGAGCCTCAAATAGCTCAGATTTGTTGTATATACGATATAGACTCAATTAATTATTTGTAATAAGAACTACATAATACCTCGAATCTAACTTCACAGATGATATTGAAGGAAAGAGAGTAAAGGTTAACGTTTTTAAAATGCGATATTAATAAATGAATGATTTAAAAATTTCTATTGTATAGTTTCATACGATAGAATGAGCCCACATAACCAACATACCCAAATTCCAGTTTCTCCAGTGAATCTGCAGGAGAATTTGAGGAAGTTATTACAAAATATGAAATTTCTCAAATCTTTCATATCTCCTTGCCTTGTGTACCTTAGAAAGCTCAAACTTAGTATGCATAGTTTGTCGGAGACTAATATAGTAACACTTGGAAAATAATTTTATGTTATTTAGGTCATTTAATAAAACTGAATAATAATGAAAAATGAATAAATAGGTATAAATATAAATGTAAAAGTGATCAGTGAAATTATTTGATATCGGCTCCTATGGCTCAAAATCATAAATTCTGAAACTTCCAAAAAAGTATCCTATGGGCCAGGTTTAATGATGTTAAGAAAACCATCATCAAAGCCCAGGTTCTACGAGTATAATTACAGGTTACACTACTTGGCGCTTTCTTAAAAAATCCAAATTGTGATCTTGTGTCATCAAGGAGGAGATTTTCCTCCCAGTTCGTTAACAAAAAAACGCATAGTGATGAAAGAACAAGAGTAGCAAAATCTCCTCCTTGAAGTCACAACAGATGACTTCTCAATATTTTTATTGGCTATTTGAAACCAATAGGAAATTTGTGCAATTTTTTAGTGGCCGGCAGAAGTGGTGTAACCTGATTATTGAGTAATTAAGGTATCTGGTCCGTTTTACAACCAGCAAGTGTAAAGTGGTAAATTAGCTTCACTTACTCATGAAATAAAAATTTGAATAAGCTGATTATCTTCTATGAAATATTATTTAAGAAGGTAGAAAAATGAAATACCTAGATTTTATCAAATTCTAGCTATATGATTGGTCGTTACACGCATGACGTACGATCAATCAGAAAGGAGACCATTTAGCTTAACTACTCTATGTACTAACTAGTAGAACTTGGCGTCAAGTTTCCAATGTAACCAGAAACACGAACTGAAAATATTATGAGAAATTGCTTTATGTAATTATCTATATCTAGAAAATATATTATATCAACTTGGTCATACCTAGTACGTAATAATTCATATTTAAAAAACAATTACTTTCATTATTATTTTTTTCTTATAAATCATTACAGAATTATGTACAAGTTGAAATATTGACGTTTTATGCAAAACATTTTTTGCTCACGTTTTCATTTTGTGTTTCTGGTAACACTGAAAACTGCTCTTCATCCCAATAGGGTAATGTAATTATTATAACTTGTCCGTTTTCTGATTGGTCATACGTCACGAGAGTAACGACCAATCATAAGGCTAGCATGTGATGAAAACTAGGCGATTTTATTTCCTAAGCAATATGGTTCAGTTTTCAATGAACAAATGAAATTCGGTGATTTGAATCATTAGCTGATTTATTTGTTTTTATTTTATGAGTTAGTCGAGTGAATTTACCATTATCCAACTTGCTGACTGATGTAACACGCGTGGCGTACGACCAATCAGAAAACAGAGCATTTACCATAATTATTCTATTGGTATTCTAGCTACTCACTATGAATATATCCTCGTTTTTCCCATAACATATTCATTTTTTTACCAATAATATAAAAATTCTAAAACTATTAAAATAATAATATTTGACTATAATTAACAATATAAAACACTCGCGAAGTAGAATTAATTCTTTTTTATTGGCTTTTACATGGCATATTCGATTCAATGTCGCGAAATTCATCGGTTATCGGACCATCATTTCACCAATGGTTGATTATTTGTTGTAATACTCAAACATCGTGATCAAAATGGTCAGTACTTGAACGACCGATTACATGATCGAAGATTTAACCAACGATTGTAATACCAGCCCTTAAAGTAATCGCTATATAGTATAGAAAATGGCGTAGGTTGATATAACGTAAATCGGCGAGCGAAGAATTCTTATAACTGAAAGATAAGAAGAAAAAAACAAACTGTAAGGAAAACTATAAAAAAGAGATTTTTATAAAATAAACGAAGCAATAAAAGAAAAGTAAATTGAAAAAAGAAAAATGGTTGCGTAAACGCGACGAAAGTCGTAAGAAGGAGAAAAATTAACCGCCGTAATTGTATAGGTAAAAAGAAAAAATAGCGGCGGGTAAAGTAAACATACGTGAAAATTGCTCGTAGCTTACGCGACTGCATCGTCGTCATCGTTGTAGCATTAATAAACCTTGAAGGGATTTTTTTTCTCCTTCGGTTAATATTGAATTTACGAATAATTTAATTTAAAATTATATTCCGACGAATCTTCTATTACACGACAGATTTATATTTAACGTGATTTTTCACTTTATTTATCTTAGGCTCGTTATCCAAACCAGAAAAATCATCAAAAAGGTTGATTTTTCGCCTTATTAAATCGCTCCCGATAACACGAGAAACTTTCCTACGTTGAATTTGTTTGTGCATAGGAACTTTCGGGGTGCAACGAGAAATGGAATTTTTCATTCTCATTATTGCTTTGGTTGAACTAAACGTTTGGTAAAGGGTAAAGGGTATGGGGCTACGTTGGTTTACTTAATTGTAAGGCAAGACAGTCGTCGTATTTATCGATCGCTAAACGGGACCGGTAATTTAATGGAATTGATTTACCTAAGTCGCAATTTACTAATCAACGTTGTAATTTTAAACCGTTGACCTGGTTCTGTGTGTAGCGCGTGCATAGCGCCTGTGTATCGCGATACACGAGAAGAAAGTTTTAGTCTCTGAAGATCAGGTTTATTTTTCAAAGCACGACGCTCTTATCATAAACAACTGTATAACTTCTACAACGTATACGCGTCGTAGAATCCTCGAGGTTGAGCATTATTTACTCCAAATAATTAATTCGTCTCTGTGGCGGCATCAAATTACTCACTTTTTCGTTCTCGACGTTACGGTCTTTGCCAACGTAACCTTTCGAAATTAGGCGATGAAATTTGATTTTCCCATAACGTTGGTATCGATAGGTATATTTTAATGTATCTGAATTCGAAACGGGTACAAGGTATGCTGTAGGTAAAAAATTCCTTTTATCATGGCAATCAAAATGTATAATGAGGCTTCTCGCATTTTCAACATGAAAAAATAATGCATATAGGTAAAATACTTACTTTGATATTTAGAAGCTTTGAAATATCAAAATGGGGAATTAATTTGCATTTTATTCGTGGCAACAGTTAACAAGGCAGCAGGTACATGAAAAAGCCCTAATCATCGTATCGAATATTATTCGTTAAATCGACAACAATATGAAACGCTTGTAGGTTTATCTTTTTTACCACGTATACCGTTCATTCCTGTACTAACATTTAGTACACGAGTCCTCGTATATAGAGTAACGCACTTTATTAACTTAGCTTTCTTTTCGAATCGAGGTTTTCTCTCTTCCTCTGTACCAGGCTACGAATACAAATCGACTATTTAGCTATATTTACAAAGTAATACATAGGGTCTTGCATTAGCATATAAGATTAGAATTAAGAGGGTTAAAACGTTCACCTTATAATTAGATTCGTTCATTTAAAACGTGTTCGAAATGCCATCTAGCCGTTTTTGAATAATAAATTCCGTTCATGAATCACTCGTTAAAGCGTTAAAATTCCGCGCAAATTTCAAGAAGGCGGAGCGGTCTTCTACGTGGGTAATTTTTATGGCGTTATTTTGATTTTTCGCTCGCTTTAAGGACGTTTATTTCGGACGAGAAAATATTTACGCGGCGAGTTCGGAATACCGTCTCGTTTAGGAATTCGTGGCGATATGCGCATGAAGTGGATCGTGAGGTTTGGTATTTCTAAGCGCCCTGTGGAGACGAAAATATTCGATTTTTTTAAATATATAATTAATCACGAAAGGTTGAGCTTCCCATGGTTCAGTTTTTGGAACGTGTAGATGGAAGGGATGGCCTACATTTTTATTCACTTCTATCTTTGCTAGTTTTTCCCCCTTTTGTTTTCTTCATAGTTGTCGTACGATAAGTTTAATGAGAGTTGACGTAATGAATAAGCGTAAATTGTGACACTGAGGGTTAATAAATTATGCAATATCAAAGTGAAGCATAAAAACTTACATTTTAAGTATATTGTTCAAAAGTGTAAAATCTCACAGATAACCAGAAGATGGGATGAATCTGAAAAGTCCATAATATAAAGTCTAAAAACAGGGTTGCCAAGAGCCCTGATTGGCTCAGGACAGGGCTAGTGTTACCTCTTTCAAAAAATGAAATTCGTTGAATTTTGCCTATTTTTATGCCCATATAAAATTTGCAATCAATAAAATGACCCAAAATTATTAAAAACATTAAAACTTTAGAGCTTTTGCTGAAATTTTGCTTTCAAAAACTACCAAAAATACAAGTAATGGGCAACTTTCCTTCTGTTTCTATTCAGCAATGATATCATTACACTTGAAGTTGAAAATGTTCAGTTTTACCGTCTTTTAGCGTAAACAAGAGAAAATTATTATTGATCACATGAGTTGAATTTTTCAATGTTTTTCAATAAGTTGCTTGCCCTTCCCCCCTTTTTTAATATTTAACCATTTTTTTTTTAATTTCCCAATGTTACCTTAGTGTTATGACCAAAAATCCTAGGGGATAAAATCAGCGCACATGCTGCCACCCACGGTAACCTAATGGTGTCCATTACGTCATCACAGTATGGCCATGGTTAGGCGAAAACCGGTTGCTAACCGTATTCCTGGTCGAAAGTCATGTTTCACCGGCCGACGGGTTTAGCATCATCAGCGCAATCACAGTCGGTGTCGCATTACACCGGTCGAACCGGTTTAGGCTCGTCAGCACTTCCCCTGGCGTGTAACCGTACTCCAGTCAACATGTGTCCACGGGCCAACCAGGGGTCAGGTAGCATCACTATGCGACACAAGTGCTGCCTGCATATTTCCAAACTGTACCCCAAACTGGCCACTTACACTACAGCACGCTAGAGCGCGCTATACGCTTACGTGACTTCGTATTATTTTTGAATAAAAAATAAAAAAAACTCGATGAAAAGAATGTAGTTTTTAGAAATTTCTCATGGTATGATTTTACTATAAAAAAATCTCTTGAGGTAAGGAATATACGAAAAGGATCAGTTGAGGTGAGGAATGTAGCTTTTAGGTATGTATTGTGGTAATATTTTTCTGTAAAAAAAAACATCTCTTGTGGTAAGGAATGCATAAAAAGAATGAATGCATTGAGGTAAGGACTTGGCAAAAAAAAAAAAAAGTAAAAAATTGTAGAAAAATTTATGTAAAATCAATAACTGCGAGGGATTCGAACCGCGGACTTAGTTTCCACACAATTTCACTACTCTGAAACCACTCAGCCACAATGGAAAGAATATTCAAACGCTCAAAGTAAACAATGTGCACACATTTATATTGTTATCAGTTCGTATAATTTGACCTTGACCAGTTTGGAAATATGCGTGCTGCGTCGACGAAATAAAACACGTGCGCACCTGCAGGGCATCAGGTTGTAAATGGCCGTCGTCAGCGCGACTCCCCTGTCCCCTTGGGCCAGTGTTGTAGGAACGAACATATATCTGCTCTTGTTCCTGGAAAAACCCAGTCATTTGATCCTGTTCCTGACTCGTTCTTATTCTCAATGTTTCAACTGTTCTCGTTGCGTTCTTCGTTCTTTTAATTCTTTACAATGTTGTTCTCGTTCTGTTCTGTGTTCTTTCAATCCTTTATGGTCTCGTTCTGGTTCGTTCTTTGTTCTGTTTTTGTTCTTCAACTTTTTCTTTTGTTCTTTTGTTCTTTCTTTTTTTTTGATAATGTGTTTACAGTTTATGTTGTTGTTGAAATTGAAAATTAATTAATTGAAGCTAATAATTAAAAAAAAAAAATACTTATATGGGTATACGTAGCACTTGCCTGCTTTCAAGTATAAGTTTTTTTATTTTCTCTTTCCCCTAACGATATCTATTAATTTTATAATAAATCATGAACTTACAAAAGAACGAAGAACAACAAAAAATTACATCGTTCTTGTTCTTGTTTTTGTACCTCAACATTGTTCACTAGTTGGTTCTCGTTTTGTTCTTCGATCTTTCAGTTTGAAAATATTCTGTTCTCGTTCTGCTCTTTGTTCTTCAGATATATCACTTTTATGTTCTCGTTCTTGGTCCTGTTCCTCAGGAACAATGAAAATTCTCTGTTCTTGTTGTTTTTCGTTCTCGTTCTTTGGTTTGTTTCTACAACACTGCCTTGAGCTGCTGCCTCGCCTGCCTCAGGCGACTATATATACCACCAGCAGTCACGGGTAAAAGGACAGTACGAATATTACACTCAATACGAATCGGACGTTACTCTCTGTTTAATACATGCTTTTGTTACCGGTAGGGTACCCAGTTTAAACTCGTGATTTTCTCGGTTGCTCTTTTGAGTTTAGTAAAGTGAATGATAAAAAGTAATTGTAGTTGTGATTATTTTTGAGTGAAAAATATACTGTTTATAAATCAAAAGCATTCGTCTTCTTCTTCGTTCCAACCGTACCAAAAAAAACTAAGCTGTCCGAAGATCTCAACATAAGTTACAGCTAATTCATTGCTATCTTTTGTAACATTTGAAAGTGATATAACTTCCCCATCAGTAGAAAAAAAAGCTGATTTTTAACCCTGATTTTTATCATTTCTTTTATTTCTTGAATTTTTGTAAAAATATAATTAATATGAACTAACATGATTATAGAGTATAAGAAATATACTATCTCCTAAATTCACCTCAATATATGATGATGAAGAGGAGTAGGAGGGGTTATCGACATTAAATGATTGCTAGGTTCGCGACGATCTACGATACACACCTCTGATTGGTGGCTGGAATAACAACCAATAATCAGTTCATTCATATCTCGCGGAAACTTCAAAACAACAAATGAGAGTTGAGATACGCGTGTAGTGGATCGCAGCGCTCGTATAGTGAGCAAATGGCCCTATTCCGATTTGTTGTTTATTTTTCAGAGTGCAGTAACTTGGTATTCTATATAACTTCGGCATGAAAAATCGAGACAAGAGCGAGGGAATTAGCATTTTTAATATTTTCATGAGTATTAGTGGCTGAAGTGAAAGAACTGTTTCGTATTCGCTATACGTATGTAGACAATGAAAAATGATATTTATTTGGAGGGGGAAAAAAGTGGATAGCAAACAAAGCAAACTGCAACGATGGATGAAGAAAGAGAAGAACGAAGTTGAACATAAATCAAATTTTTCTTCTTACATCTTAATTCTACAAACTCGGGTATAATTTAATTCGATTAAAATGTAACTTCAAATAAAACTTTTATTCAATTTGCCGTTCGAATTGTTCACGTCTTAACCGAGATATCGATGGCGCAGCGAATGAAAATAGCGTTAGATACCGAATGTCACTTACTATTAACGCGCCAAGTCGATTTATAATTGAATTCGGCTAATAGAAAATCTCTTATATGTCGGGAATCGAGGTTTTCGGAATTAAGAGATATGGAAACGTGGCTCGGTAGAGGGGGATAAAAATTTGTTATTTCACAAGTCGAAGTTATAATTAATCTTGTTCGTTTTCACAGGTCGACCTCAACCCGAAGTGAGATGGTATTTAGAAGGCAAACTTATCGATGATACATATCAAACTAAGTCTTCCAGTTTAGTTGTTAATCAATTAAACGACTTGAAATTAAACCGAGAACATTTGAACGCTCAGTTAACGTGCGTCGCAAATAACACGGCGTTGGCGAATCCAATATCAAGACTGGTGCTTCTTAATATTAACCGTAAGTTTGATTTATTACGTTTATATCTTTATTCCACCATATAATTACGACGGTAATCCGTTGAAAACGGATTTTAATTTTAAGACTAGAGGGTATTTTTGTTCGTGTACGCTCATGCATGTAATCGTCGTGTCGCGTTTCACTGTGTGTTCCTTTTGTACGTTGTTGAAAATGATAAACGAAAAGAAATTTCAGCGAGGTTAAACAAAACCCTCACCTCGTACTCGGCACGCTGAGGCCGTGTCGATAAATTAGACAACGTCACGAGCACTCATTTGAAATTCTGTACTTGGCATTGCATCAATATGGCTAACAATACCGGCCAGTCGGGCATTCGCGCGGCAACCTTGTTCGCGATCATGTACACACGTCAGTTCTACCAATAGGCTAAGAATTTTCCACTTCCGTCACCCCGTACCAAAAACCACCATGATAACGGAATCGACGCGCCTTCATTTTCGGACCTAAAATAGCTCATTGTGGATTTTCCGTTGCGGCCAAACAATGGCGCGGCGCTGGAAAATGACACACAATTAAGGAAAACAATGGTCGAGAAACGAGTCTTTCGAAATGAAAATCGTTTTGTAAACAGAATGGCTGGTGTGAGCTGGCACTATATTTCCAATATATGTGGAACATTTCGGCGTGCAAGCGAAGTGTTATCACTGGAAAAAGTGCGATTGTATTTGAACATAGCTCGTTGTTAAATACAATAAAATTTACAGTCGGGAAATGAAAAATAGGTATTTCCTTTCGATACGTTTTCATGAGGTGATCTAAAGATTTGAAAATCTTTATCGGAGATGGTTGCTGCAACATTACCTTTACGGTTCACGTAGTGTAGCCAGTGAATCTTGACGTAATCGACAATAATTTTTTTTCTTGGTTAACATTATTCGCGAATTTAGGCTCCGCTATCTGAAAAGTTGGTACCCACCGGATATCGATAATGAACCTAAGTATTAATTGAAAATTGAAAATGAGCTAATCACTTGAGTGATAACAACTTGTTTCATTCTTACCAAAAAATAAAAATAAATCCTTTAAAATATTTTTGAATATTTTTTGACTATTTTCAAAAATTATTTTTTTTTAATTGAAAAAATTTTTGTTCTGTTTTTAATTCATTTTTCATGGGATGGGTTTATTTTTGGTGATTTTTGCATTTTAAGACATTAATAAGGCTTCATTTTTAACTTTTTTGCATTTTTTTTTCATTTACAAACTTTTTCTTTATTTAGAAATTTTTGTAGACTTTACTTGTAATAAGCAAATCCACTTATGCGTTCACTATGTTCTTTTTGTATTTTTGTTTTGTGTTTTAATTTTTCATTTAATTTACGTTGTACAACAATAACTCGAATGAAAATTGATGGACTGACTCTAAAATCTGGAGGATAAGTAGAAAAAGTGGAACTTAAGAGCTCTATTGTTTTTGAGGTTGATTCATCCTCTAATAGTCGACCTTTCAAACTTGGAAGTTGTTTCAGTTTTTTGCAAATATCTTTGGGAATGAAGAGTTCTGGAGAAAAAATGTATGGAAGGAAAGTCGTAAAAAATTTGATTTTTTCCATCTTAAGTTCTCATGCATTTTCCGTTAAAATTTATAAAAAGTTGAAATTTTGAACTTTGAGTTTAATTTTTATTCCTTTGTTACCACTTCTATATCACGGATGTTTCTTGTAGTATCTGGATATTTGGCTGCAAATGTTAAATTCCTGATGTTTTTTGCAATTCGAAAATGTGGTCGTCGCTGCGGCCACTGCTTCAAATAATAATAACGTTTTTTATGTAAAATAGGATGAGGAACATTTTATTACTAAGATTCTTTAACTATCGCGCTCATGGTTTATAGTACTCGTATGAATCGAAAAACTATTTGAATATTTTGTCTGAAACAGTGACCTGAACATTTTCCAAAAAAAAAGTGATGGAGATTATGTCAGGATTTGGCCTCTTTAGGTACAGTTTGTCTGCACTATCATGATATATCATGTGTGTTTAGCAGAGAAGAAAACGTATAAGACGAATGGTATAAACATTTGAATTTCAATAACGAATGTAAAACGAACCTTGTTATTGATTAGACAAAAAGCGAGATTTATGAGCGGCCAAATTAAAATAAGCTCTTCTCGACCGCAAATGTTTAAGCCGATTAAATTCCCCCGAGAGTAATTTTATAAGTCGACTGAAATTACTTGAAAAAAAATTTTTGCAAACAGTGACTAAAGGTAACTGCAACTGGAGATATAATTTGTGTTTTTTAAATCCGCTGAATAACCAAATCCAAAGCGAAAGAAGTGCAAATAAATCAATGTATTGCCCCATTTGTTTAAACATAATTATGAAAGACTGTTTTGTAACAGAATCTTCCAGCTGATTTCTCTTTTGTTTGATGAGACAGAAGTACATTGACCGGAATGGTGGCAAAGAGCCGAAAAAATCTGTTTTTCTTTTTTGGTTTCTTATTAGAAATCCATTAGTTGTGTTAAGTGAACTGTGATTTTGGATGTTTGTTTTTTCCTCGGTATACGGCCGGAGTACGTGGGTTGTTTTTTCTCAACGTAAGATGCGAGTAAATACGCGGTGATCGATTTCAACCGGAATGAAGAAATTAATTAAGGAACCACGCTGCTACGTTGTATGAGGGAGAAAATAAAGAAGCTGCGTATTTTTATTTAACTAGAGCATGGGCGCTGTATTTCCAAAATGGTAGATACAAGGTTCGTATGGATATAGGTACTTTGTGTGTCTAATTTACTGAAAATGTATTTCGTTCGAGAACTAACTTCAAAGTAATGACGTTTAATTCTACGGCTTTTTCCAAGTTTTTTTCTCGTTTTCTTTTCCTACGTATGAGTTTTTTCCCTTCTTTTTAAATGTTTGAGAAAGATGCCAATAATGAAATGGAGGTATTTTTTTTTTTTTGAATTATTTACCAAATATGCGCATGGCAATAAAGTGAAAATTGGATATTTAAAAAATTAAGGTACCTAATTAAAGACAGAAATTGCGAGAATGATTGAAATAAATTAATATGATCAGCTAAAAATGGGTTCATGTTTAGGTACTTGAATGGAGAGGAAAAAACAAATTAGTCTGTAAATTCTTTCAAAAATTTTATCAGTGTGAAGAACATTCTAATTTCATTTTCTCTCATACCATCAATTACGTAAGTAGGTAAATTAATCATTCATCTTTTACTGCAACAGTAAATTATCAAAAATCAAACTGCAAATAGGTATTTTCTGAAATACTTCATTACAGCAACATTTTCATTTTCATATAAATTGATACTAGAGGATCATTATATTTATGCATTTTAATAAAATTGGAATTAATTTATTTTATTTTTTGAATTTTTTTTAATTTTAAGAAAAAACTCAGGATTTTTTAATCTTAATTTTTTCATATCACTGTATTTCTAAAGTCTCAAAAAAATCTATTCATTGCGTTGTATTCAATGATATACTAATTAAATGTAATGTTCAAAACTTTGTGTACAGTAGAATTTTTTGTTGTTTCCTTCTTTTTTCAATTAACATGTTTATTTCGAAATTTTTCAAAGGTAATAAAAAATTATCCAAAAATAACCAACAACCAAGAAGAATTTTGGTTTTTGGTTTAAGTTCTGATTTTATATTTTTTGGTTTTGGTTATAGTTTCGGTTATAAGTCTCTTTTTTTTAAAAACTTATGATTTTAGATATTGGTTACATTGAAGCCGAAAGTACTTGCAAAGTTATACAGAATACCAAATTACTGCATTCCCATAAGAGCAATGTAATTAGTTAAAAAACGATTACCAGGTGCGCTACAAACGAGAAGACATATCTGTGATTGGTAGCTGAAATAGCAACCGGTGATTGGTTCAGCCATATCATGCGGGAAATTCAAATTAACCTATCAGAGTTGAGACAAGATCACAGGGCCCGTATTGTGAGCAGATGGCCCTACTGTAATTTTTTGTTTAATTTTCACAGTGCAGTAACTTGGTATTCTATATAATTTTGAGTACCTAGTTGATTCCTGGTTTCATTTTCTATCCTTGATTAACTAGTAGGAGAATACTAAAATTATTAAAAAACTAGTACCCTTTTTCAAGTGAGGAAGAGCCTAAATACTGGCCCCTTTCTCGCTCCTCCCACTTTATTTGGTCTTGTTAGCTTTCTAAGTGCAACATGAAAGAAAATTGGTGAAGTGGTATTGCATACTATTTGGACCAGTGGAAAGTAGTCTGTATCAAATATCATTCAACTCATTATGCTACATGAAAGATATTATATCATTTGGTACTTGAATAAGGCTCCTGGTACCAGATGATGATAAGTTTTGGAGCACAATCGACTACTAATACTTCGTGTAAAATTACTTGAGAATAATTATGGTAATAAGATCAAATTTAATCAGAAAAGCATCTCTGTCTAATTTGATAGTGCTTGGTAATTTCCAGTGTGTCTTCAAAAAAGATCTGATCTATTAATGTCTAACTACTGGGCCATCATACTGCCTTTTATTGGCAGCTTGGTCTACCGTTTGGGTGTTAATATAGTAATATGGAGGGATAACAGCCATACCCTTAGCATTACGCATCGAGGAACCTGATAGAGGGCGCAATATCAGATGAGAGTTGTACATTTGATGTACACCAACGTTTCTTTACTAGAGGTCGGATGGAAACGGAAAGTGCTCATTGGTACTCATTCAACAGTAATCTCTGAGTCACACGGCGAACCTGAAAACGCGTCGTAACGTACAATTTTGCACTGTAGTGTACACTAAGTGTACAACTCATAGTTGGTGCAGCGTTATCTATCCAAACCCTGATGGAACTACATTTTTATCTCTCCATATTACTATATTAATACTAATACTTTTGACTATACAGTATATGGACCGCTCGAACTCCAGTTAGCGCAATGTTATAATACTCAGCCAATATAAATGAAGGTCGCAATTCCAAAAATGAGTCTGCGCATGCGTGAACTGACGTTCCTTACCTTAAACGCCTCCCGTTTTCGTCCCGCTTTACCCCGCCTTCCTAGCGTACAGGGAAACACGATGTTTCCAATGACACAATTAAGATGCGCAGACGCGCTTTTGGAAATGGGACCTCTATTTAGTTGCGTTATATTGGTTGACTACGTTTCCACAGTTCGAGCGGTCCATATACTATATAGTCAAAGATTAATACTCAAAGAGTCTACCCCAACGTGATAATGTGGTGATAACAATAGGAGGCTTCTACAAGAGGCGACCAACTTTGAATAAGGGGCTTTTACACTAGGATAAAATATATATAATATGTGATTATTTATTTTTATTGTTTCCCTTTTACACTAGTTAAAGTGTATGGTGCAATTAGGCTTTCACGATTGACGTCACATCATGTATAAGTGGTTATAGTCCCTGTTCGCCTTAAGATGTGTGACTACTTTGTTCTTTATTGCATATTCTTTAACATTGACTGCAAGTTTGAAAATTAATTTTTTTGCAACCAGCGCGATCATTGTGATTTTTTTAATAATTATTGATGAATGCGTATCAATGCAGTTCTGAAAAAGTACAGTCGTTTTTTATGGTGAAAATATTATTAATTACCTTTTAAAACCCATTTTATTTTGGTAGTTTTGTAGCACAAAATTCAGAAAAAGTTGCACTACTATACGGTACGGTGAAAGCCTAATAATTGGACTTCACAATAAAACTTGAACTTGATGGAGAAAGTGCAACTTCGAGTAAGGCTTTTCTTCCATGACATCTGTCATAAATAGACGCTTATAATATCAATCTTCTTGGTGTTACCTGATCTTTGCTATTTTTGCAGGAAGCTTGTTGGTCTTATTAAAAAAGGTATAAATAATATTCAACCTACTCAATTCGGTCTATGACTGTTAGACCTATTAAGCTAATGAAAACCATGTCAAAAAGGCCTGATATAATCGCGATATACATCTCGTTCAAAATTCAAATTAGAATTTCATCTTTCCCGAGGTATTTCTACGCGTTAAATCGTAATCTGGCTTACACCTCGAAGCATTTCATGTTCGTTGTCTCGTTTCCTGGAACTTTATACGTTCTACAACATAAAGCTCTTAACTCGACGTGAAGTTGGAATATTAGTTGTTAGGTCGGTATTCAGATAGCCTAGCCGAGTTGAAAAATCGAACGTATTATGTTCGAATATGATTTATGGAAAAATAAATTCGTCGTCGCGTTCGTATCGCGTATAGAAAATTATAAGTTTAATCCGAGGCGTTGCTTCGGTATATACGAAAAAGCGAATGTTGCGTAAGATGAAATTCACGCGTACTCGAACTAATATGAAAGTTTGCTTTTGGAAATATTTCAGTGAAACCGTTGGAAGTGGAAATTCTACACAAGACGCGGCTGCTATCGGTGGATCGAGAATATGAAATCGAATGTTTGGCGACTGGCTCGCGGCCAACAGCTAATATCATTTGGTATTTGGGCGATAAACCTGTGGAACGCATAGCACTAAAGGTAAGTACGTTTACGGCGCGAAAAAACTTAATCACGCGAAACACGACGCTAAGTTAACGAAACGTATCGTAATAGGCGTATACGCGATTACGTTGCTCCTTTTAGGTCGACGTTTAATACCCGCAGCGTGGTGTAAATAACATCTCTCTATTTAGCGAACAATCGTACAGCGACCAAACGCCGGATGCATAGACGCCTAATTTAATCGCGATTAAAGTTTCAAACTCGTCCGTGTACGAGACGCAGTTTACGTATTATAGCTAATGGTCACCAGCGAGAGGAGAAAAATTCCGTTTGTTTTCGCGTCGCCATTCTACGCCATCGTTGTATCGTTTCGAGTAAACGGTAAAAAGTAAGAATGGAAACAATTGTTTTAAAAGGAGGTTAGACGATTTTTTCTAGCAGTATTGTGCTGGGGCCTGGAACGCGAAATGAATCGCAATACAAGGTTACGAATTACTTTCACAAATTGTCTATGAGATTATCTCGGCCGGCCCGAGGCGCTGGTGATCTTTCAGTTTATTTTTTGCTCTCTATTTTCTCCATCGTATCGCAGCTTTAAAATACCGCGTTGCAGGAGAGTTCTAACTGGAGGCTGAATTTCCTTATTTTTCGGATTTGAAATATCGTGTTTATAAAAGCTGCATTGCTACAACGGTGTTGCGAGTTTTGATAAGATATTACCAGCGCGAAAAAGAGGTGATTCTCGAGTGTATATATTTTACGAGCGAGCTAAAGCCGTATGCGCAATTATCGAGATCTCGGTCTTATTTCATACCTGCCCGAAGGAGACGGTGGAATAGCGGGCAGAATACATCTGTGAAATGGTTCTCGATTAATTACAGTAAATTTCGCAATCATCGCGAAATTTCTTCGACACCGTGAACTGGCTCGGGTATGGAAGCGAATTTACTTCTAGGTATATGAAAAGGAGGAAAATTTATTCGAAAGGTGTATTCTTTCATTAAAACATAGCAATTCTGCTTTTGACGTTGGAAGAATTCTGTTACTTTGCGCGTTTACGTATTGTAGTCGTCGTCGGGTAGTAACGAAAAGCTTTTATATTAAACTTACCTAACTACAATACGGTTATCTCGTTTTTGTGTTTAATTTCGAATAATACACCGTACACACTTCTATCGCGTTTTAATTAGAATGAAGTTTTCATCGGAACGTAACCAGAAGTGGGACTGTGACAAGTGTATGATTTGCTTTTAACGTTGCAATATGATTTTATCAACGAGAGAGAAATTTTTCGTCGTCAACGAAACCCTTTCTATTGAAGCTAAAGTTGTCATTCCATCGCCATTGGTTTCTTTAAGGCTTGAGATTTTATTGTGGAAAGCTCGAGCAAGTCATTAAAACAGGTAACGTTAGTCGGCTCGAACGCTATAATGGACATTGTTTGGGAAGTAAAAGCTTTTTTATTTTGTTTACTCCCGTCGTTTAATTATGCACGATGTTCAACAATACTGATTGATTTTTTCAGCCAATTATAGTAATGATGATATTTTATTTTGCTTCAACGTCGCCCATTCATTATATACGTATCAAAAAAATATCATTATAAGGAATACAGATTACAAATATTAATGGATTATTCAATTTAATACCTATCGATACGAATGGAATTATTATACTGTATTGGTGTTTCCCGTTTGGGACTTTCTACCGGAAACGGTGGAATTAAATTTAACTGATTGAAAAGATACGTTTACTTTTTAAATTTAATTTATATTGGACTTTTATCTTGACTAGGTAATGCACGAAATATTTTACCGATGGCAAATGACCCCACTATTAATGGAAAATTACATCGAAGTTGGTGTAAAAGTGAAAATAAAATAAAGTTTGCAAACAAACCTGTCCTCGGTTTAGTATTATTGACCTATTTTTTTTCAACTCTGAAAAGAAAATGAAAATTTTTGACGGTAATTTTGAAGCACTTTTTCATCAAGAATTTGGCGAACTAGCGACACAACCAAAATTACTTTTTTATACGTTGGATGATTTTTTAGTTGAAAATTTCAGCTTCATCAAATAACACGTGTGACTGTGCTAATGTGGTGAGGAGAAAATGAGAGGTTAGGCGTGATATTTATATCAATACTTTTTCACGGATTTGAAAATATTTTATTTAATTGAAACTTGTCTATCTACTAAACTTAATTATTTGAATTTTAAATTTTTTCAATCAGTTGAATTAGGAATAATATATTACTTTTTTACTACATACATCACTTGATACTTGAAATCTTGCCCATATTTTTGTGCTTGGTTAGCCGTTGACGGATGGTGATACAGTGGGATTTTTATCACGATCTGCTGAGGTGGTGACGGAGACGGGTTCCTCTGCCTAAGTTTCCACAACTGCTCTAGTAAACGAAAGTCGTTAAGTTTTTCCAAAATTTTTTCTTTATTCTCATCAACATTATAACTTCTATTTCTCATACTCAACTATAACAGTTTCAAAATATGCTTATTTTAGCCTTTAAAGTACGTTCACGAGTTCATAATTGTTTCTTGTGCGTTATGTCCGAAAAACGAAGCAACCACGCTTCCTCAGCGAAAAAAAAACCACGTGATACTAAGCGTGCCGCCACCATTGCCGCCAAATTAAAATGCAACATGGCAGCTCGAGCAGGCCTCTAAATAACAGATGCCCGACGGCCAGACTCACTAAACCTTCAAAACAGCTAAATCCTCCGACGGAATATTCAGAACAAACAAAACACCATAGTTCCTCCAGCAGCAGCTATGCCACAGAGTGTACCATCCCAGGGTCAACATCTAGTACCTCAAATCGAATTCCAACCAAGAAGACCAGATGATTTATTTAAACCAAATCATGAACCACCATATTATGAATGCCAATTATGTGCATTGTGTACTATTTTGTAAATTTTTTTTATTTTTCTTGTGTTTGTACATTCGCTACTCTTATCATTTTACTCCAATTGTTTTTCTCATTTTAATTATTATCATTTTTTCCTCTCTTTTTTTCTTCTTTTCGCATTGCTAATGCATCTACCTTACTTTCCTTTTCATTACTTCTTCAAGTATATGTAACGTATGCTTTATTAGTTTCATTTTTCAATTTTTATGAATTCATTTCCAGTAGCAGGGGCACTAAAATTTAGTGAGAGAGCACAGGAGTCAAAATATAGTTGCCGGTTGGATAAACCACGCTCGCTCCTCATTCCCACATACCTCTCATCGGAATATACAATCGGAAATCTGTTACCTTTTATTTGCCTCTGTCATCTTTTGAGTATTATTAAAACTTACAACGTCCATCATAAAACTCTCATATTTCCGATATTAATGGAAAAATAATACAAAATTCAAATTCAGCGTATTTCAAAATTCATAGCCCCTCCTCTTACTACTTAACTCCGCCCATAAAATTGTAATTTGAATTTTACATCGTATTGATGTATCATGAGCACCAGATGAATAAAATAAAATCATTTTGATTTGTGTTCTTCAATGTGCAGCATCTCCCGCGTTGAACTTTTTCAGTAAATAGAATAATGGGCGCTACTTGGGCGGAGTTAGAGGCGGAGTTACATATAGTATCACCAAACATGGATCCATTCCGCCAAATACTTGATTCCCAGTGGTGCCAATTTCGTCATTTAATGTCCTAAATGTAACCATCGTAAACAAAAAAAAAAAAAAAGTTATTCGATTCTTCACTATTCGTTTATTCGTTTGCTGAAATTTTCTTTGCTCCGTAAATCTTAAAGTCAGTTTTTTAAACGGTCAACGCTTCACCGAAGGGTAGAAAAAAGGAGAGTAATTAAATTCAACAAAAATATGCCCAGTTCGGTACGCGGCGTGAAATAAGAAAATTAATCAACGAAATTACGTATAAATAATTTACAGAGAGAGCATCTAATTCTACACACGTATCGGGCAGCAAAAATCTACATAAATTATATGGCGACGCGGTGTGGCAACGGGCTCGCGAGAGCGAAACGAGGGGTTAAAACATTATCCGTAAAAAGTACCGCAGTTTAATCCGAAACACAAGAATTTTTCTTTTTCAACAACTTTTTAATAGGGCGTTCCAAAATCAACCGCTTAGAAAGGAAACGAACAGCCCGACTGTAAAAGTGATATATGACAGGAGGGAGTCAACACCAGTAAACTTTATCCTTAAGAATTAATTTCAACATTATTAAGGAAGCTTTTGCTAAACACGGCCGCAAATAACGCCAAAATATAAACACCCGAAACCGAGTTACCATACTAAAAACACTACTCGCAGATACCCATCGTTTAAACATTATAACCGGGAACTAGGGTACTTTTTTTGTCGAGCATCCGAAAAAATGAAATGGAAAAATTATTACAACGAAAAATTTAATCCAGTACGTTGAGAGCCGAGCAGTATAAATCTCGAGAATTAATACGTATACAGGCGATTATGGCGTATACCAGCGGCGACGAATTATTTGGACCGGAAAAAACTCGGTCGATGATATGTCTACGAGAAAATAGCATCAAAGGCGAAAATTGATATAAAATTTGACGATGCTGTTGATGGTTATGACAGTTACAGTACCGCATCAAAATATATACAAAGGATATAAGGAAACTTATTCGACGTGAGAAAAAAGGGCTTATTTGAAATAAGAAAAGATACGCGAGATATTCGCTATAGACTGGATGTACGATTTTCTTGAAATAACGAATAAAAAGTATTAAATCGCAATTTATAATGAAATTCAAACGTTTCGAATTATTTTCACCTGCGTGTTCCACAATAGCGCCCTGTCATTTGAAATCGTAGCCGAATTTATGGCTGTGCGAAGTTGAATTTGTGCTCAATTCGCGCTATTCATCCGAAAAAATCGTTCGCATCGTTAGGTCGCTCTCTCTTTTGATGTTTAATTTCTCTTTATCAATTTCCTGCTCGGGCCGAGTTTAATTTAGAACCTTTATTGGGCGTCTTGATTTCTTTTTCCAATGATTTCCTATTCTTTACTTAATTGTTGATTGGTCGGTTCTCCGTATCGAATCGCTTTGTTTGGATTTAGATTGAATGTAGAGCGCGCCGACAGCCGGGTGGATTCGGTTCACTTTAACTTGATATGTGAACACGAAAACGGGTTGATTGATTTTTAGTTGAGTTTTTAACTCAGAGACGACAGCTATTACAGCCTACCTGATTTGAGAAGAGTAAGTCGGGGGAAGGTGGGGTCTTCAAATCTTGGGTTTTCAGCCCATAATTATTGTGTTTATATACTTATTGCATGACAAGAAATATTTCTAAATTTAACTTCTTAACAGTAGTTTCTGGAAGAGATAGGGTTGGGGTTTCAGACTTGGTATTGGATGAGGCCTGTAGATATGAACCAATCAGCAACGTTATTTCCAAACTTGAACAAGCTCAGTTAAAAATTCAGCTCCAGTAATGCAGCTTGGCTGCTTACCTTTTTTTTTGGCTTCGCATTTGGAATTTTATGTGATGAAGAAGTTTCATGTCGATTGAAAACATAAGTGACAAATATTTTTCTACGTGAATTACGCACTCAACGAAGTTACCCCTTCAATCGTGAATGTAGTCATTAAGTTGAACCGTACATCAAAATTGTGCTTGAGTAATTTTTAAACGTTGTTTTCACTGGCTTTTTTGATCAATGGTTTGTTCTCGTTAATCTCAGTAGGATCCTTTCAAGTGTATTAATTTATCAAAATGAATTCCGATGCCTAATCGGATGAATATATTAGGCGATAAATTTGTCGGGTACTCGATAGGTAAATATTTTTACTGCCACCATCGACCGCTTCATTTGCAAATTCTGGTAAATGAAAAAAGTAGGTATCTAATTTAAACGACTTATGAAATATTCAACAGTTTGTTTTTGTTGGTTGTTTCATTTTTCTTCATTGTGAAAAATGAGTATTCTTTTTATTTTATAGAAACGTTTTTCCATCGTCGGCATTTCGGGCGGTTTTACCAAGGAGGTTTTTTAATTTGGCTATTTCTTCGATACCAGTTCGCAAAAGCCTTACGTGTATGCTTAGTATGCTAAAATCTGTCATGATGGTTGATATATGGTTCGCTTCGATGTTTCATTTCCTAATATGAGAATTTGGAATGCGCTATGGTTGTTATTTTTCCTTCTTTTTTTTCGCCATTGCTCTTCTCCGGACCGCAGAAATGAGAAAAGTTGATATTAAATTTACGTGAGTAAACGAATTGCCAAAAGAAAAGGATTCTTGGGTGGAAAATTTGACATGAAGTCAGCGTCGGATTTATGGGAATATTAATGCAGGTTATTGCTGGTGGAGATAAATTTTACAATGTCGCAGATTCTTTTCTGCTTTCAGTCACTCGTGAAGATTTTCAAGTTGGTATGAAAAAATCTAGAATGTTTCGAATAGTGAAAATCAATTAATAAAGAAAACCAAATTTTGTTTTTTTGGGAAATGCCATCAGTTTTCTATTGTTTGAAAATCTTGGCTTTAAAATTGCGGAAAGCTAGCAAAAAATTACTATCCTGAAATTTGTAGAATTTTCAGCTTTGCCTAATTTTATCAAGTTTAAGACTTTTTCAATTTTGCCACCGAAATTTATTTGATTTCCACACAAATATTTTGTTTCACTTTTGTTTCAAGTTCTTTAAAAATGTTGATTTTACCTCTAAAAATATCATCAACCTTTTATCAGTTTTGTGCGCAAAAATTTTGTTATATTTTTTCCAAAAATATTATTTTCGGCTACTCATATTTAATCAATTTTCATTTTATATCGTTTGCTTCAAATAATATTGTCAATTTTTCTTTGAAGGATTTGAAACGTTTCACTCCTTGTTCTTTTACTTTTGCCTCTAAAAACATTATTCTAGCCTCCTAAAATCTCATCACTTTTACCTGTCAACATTTTAAAAAGTTTGTCATCAAAATTTTGTTCCTGCTTCGTTTTGTTTTTTAGTTTTGCTTCCAAATATATTGTTCATTTTGCCTCCAAAAATGTTATTCATCCTTTGTGATATTTTCTCCTTTTTTTTTTTTTTTTTTTTTTCAACAAAAATGTTGTCAACTATTTCTTAAATATCATTTTTACTTACTCATAAATTTGCTTTCAAAAATATTATTAATCGTGCTTTCGAATGTTTAAGTTTCAACTCTTTCTTTTCTTCAATTTGACCTCCAAATAATTATTCTTATTGCCTAATATTTGAGCGATCTTACTTCCCAAAATGTTTTCAAATTTGTCTCCATGATATTTTTCTTGCCTACTTTAATTTTTCTCAGTTTTGCTTCCAAATATTTTGTTAATTTTGCCTCTAAAAATGTTATTTTTGCCTTTCAATATTTTCAAAGGTTTTTGACAAAAATATTGTCAAATTTTCTCTTGAAATATCATTCTCAACTACATAACTATATTTTTTCAGTTTGCATCCAAAAATGTTTCCAACTTTGATTTTAAAAATTTTATGCGTTTCGCCGTTTCCGTTACTTATACCTCCAAAAATGTTATTCTTGCTTACTCATATTTTATCAATCTTGTCTGCTAAAATTATGTCAAATTTGTCTTCAAATTTTATTTCTGTCTCCTTTTATTTTTTTAGTTTGTTTCCAAAACTAGTGTCAATTTCATATTCAATGATTTGATACTTTTCGCCTCTTTTTGTTTCAGTTTTGCCCACAAAGATCGTTATTGTTGCCTCTTAATATGTATTAATTTTTATCCACCAAAATATTTGTCAGATTTGTCTCCAAAATTTTCCTCTTGCCTCCTTTTATTTTTTCAGATTGCTTCCAAAAATATTGTCGGTTTTATTTTCGGGAATTTGACACTTTTCACCTCTTTTTCTTTCAGTTTTGTCTCCTAATATTATTCATACAGTTTTATCTGTCAAAATATTTGTCAAATTTGTCTCTAAAAATTTGTTCCTGCCTCCTTTTGTTTTTTCTGTTTTGCTTCCAAGAATATTTTTAATTTTGCTTTTAAAAAGTTCGTAAGTATTGCCTCCAATTTTTTTTTCTAATTTTATACCCATAAATATTATTCTTGCCTCCTTGTATTTTGCTACTTTTGCCTCCAAATGTACTAATGAATTCATTTCAGTTTAATTTTCAGACATTTTTTCAGTTTCACTAGTATTTTTCAAAATAAATTTTGCCTCCGAATTTTTTTTGTTTTTACTTTCAGAAATTTTGTCGCGTTTGCCTTTAAACATTTTTTTGATTTTGATTTCGTGAGGAAGTTGAATTTTCCTCGTAAATGTTGATAATTATTTTTATATAATGAATAATCTCAGCAGAATCAAGATGAAGTTTACAAGCAAAAATAAAGTATTTTTCACCGAAAAATGTTAGGCTTTGATGTTTGAAATTTCTGTAGTTTTTCCTTTGTGATTGTTTTTGAAATTTCGGTTCGAAAATGAATAAGTTCTCATTTCCACGAATACGTATTCTTGGAAAAGCAAACCTTTCTGTGTAGGTTTTCGAGAGGAGTGGTTGACTGGGCTGAATAAGACGAAAGCCACAGTCACGTTGTTCGATACGAGATGAAAATTGAAATGTGTCAGTATCATAGTTGACCTGAATTGCGAACGTTCAGAGCATATAATCGTGAAGTGTCATTTTGTCGGGGGGAACTTTCGCAGTCACCGAAAATGTCTTTATCGAAACGAAATAAGGTAAGAAACAGTTTGTATAAAGCGATTTCGAACTATTGAAACGAACGAGCTCGGTTATACCTTTTATTGGAGACCGCGTCATTTACCCCCTTTTGAAGTGGATGTTTGAATTTTGGTCGGCGTGAAAGGAGCGACGGAATGTTGTTAGGCGAATAGCCTAAGCTGGCGTTTTAGCGTCGCCCACGATTCGCGCTTTATATGTGATGGATAATGACTTTTGTCGACGGCAATTTTCGGAAATAAAAGGCGAATAAACGTAACAATAAAAAAATATTAAAACGACAGATAAGACGCGACCCGTTATTACCAAACACCGGCGTCGCGCGTAAACTACAATAAAGAAGTGATGAAACTGAGGCGGGCAACGTTGAACCTGATTTCGCCCGCTTCTTCGGTGGCGGGTTAGTTAATGACGTTAGAATGAGAAAATTCGCACGTGGCGAGCGCGGTATGTACGGGTGTTGCGAACACGATTTTATTAAATGTTCGGCGCGTTTTCTTTCTCGTAGCTCCACTCGAACTCGACGCGTCTTTACAAATCATTCGGCGTAACGAAACGCCGCCGGTGGTGGTAGCGTAAACACGCCAGCATAGGTACTACGCGGATGATTAATTGGCGACGAGCTGCATGAGAATGTTTTGTTGGGCGTCGGAGAGACATTGATGTATATGGCCGCGTGTGACCGAGCGCGGTGGCACGTTGCGAAATTTTCGCTCTCTTATAAAAATATCCGCTCGCGCGTCTTTATGTATAAAGATTTTCCTTCTTAGCGGTTTTATTTTTCTTTTAGTGTTTCAATTCTTCGCGCGGGATATGGCGAAAGTTGTAAAAAGTATTTGAAACTCGAAATATACGCCCGGTAAACGCGGGCGTAGATGTGGTTGTTATTATTGGCGCTGTGTGCCCGATTCGATGGCCATCGTTGGCCGAGTGCTTTAATTTTATACTTGAACCGAGATAGGGAACGTGGTACGACACTTAATGTCGTGGCGTTATTGTAAGAGCATTTTCGTTCTTTTAACGGAAGTGTTTTTTTTTCCTCGCCGAGTACGGTTTTTTTCTCATCGTGAAAAGATTTGCCCTAATTTGTATACGCGAGGCCTACAGTAAGCTATAAGGAAATGCTTATGAGCTCAACGAAAAAATTCTCGCAAAGAAAAAAGTTGGATAGTTTGTTAATTAAAGTTTCAAATTTTTGTGTTTTTCAAACGAGATTGCTTCATTTTGATTATCGAACTCTTCGCGTCCTTATTTAATCGTTTTATTACTTAAATTCTTTTTAAATAGTTGGCGAAATATTTTATATTAGCGTAGTCCTCTTTTAATCATGAATAATGATTTTTTTTTTATTGGAAGGAGATGGGGGTTTTGTGGAAATCTGATGGCATGGATGTGGCCGCTACTATACTACTCTATTAGAAATGCTTCTATTTTCGCGGTGTAATTTGTTCATTATCTTTATTTCACAGTACCCGAATTCGGACAATCAAGTCATCAGTATTATGAAATACACACCTCAAATCGAAGATCATGGAAAATATATTACTTGTAGAGCAGATAATCCTTCCATACCAGATTCTGCTATTGAAGATAAATGGGTGCTGAATGTGCAATGTGAGTATTCCATTAAATGAATTTTCACTTTTTCCGATGCAGTCCAGTGAAATTATAATTATAACCGGGACTGATCCAAGGACATTTTCCCGAATCCGCTTTCCCTAGTGACCATTTTGCCGCAGGAGCGTAACTAAGTCATTTTTAAGGGGGAGGGAGGGATAGTTTGAAAAAAATCCCAACTTTTTGTAATGAAATTCCCAACTTTTTTGATAAAATTTACAACTTTTCTTTTCTTTTTTTAAATTTGAGAAATGATGTAAATTACAAAATAATTAGGTACAAATAAGCGCCTTCACGCGCAGTTTTTTCATGTTCTTTTGTCGTTAAAAATTTCATCACACAAACAACACTGCACTTTGTATCTTTTTCCTTTCCCTCCTTTATTCATTTTTTAAAATTCAACTTAAGTTAATAAAAAGTACAGACATATAGCAGGTATACGATGCATAGAAAAAAATCGGTGGATTATTCGCTTAATGAGCAGTGGTAACGGCTTAATTTTAAATTATAGTGTTGGGCGATTAATAATCGAATTGAAAGAATCGATTAATCAATTATCAAAAATAATCGATTATTTTATGAAATAGGTAATCGATTAATATGCCAATTTTCAGGGTTTTTTTTCAATAATGCTTCGATATTTCTGAAAAAAAAAAATTATTAAAAAATAATCATTTTGTGAAGACATTTATGTACTACGATGAAATCGTCTCTCATCACATACCTTAAATATGCTTGTTTTTTAAATTAAAATTGTCATTTTGGAATGAATGATTTTGTTTTTGTAATTTATTCGAATAAATTATTTTATTTTTGTAATTAATTCAAATAAATGTTTTTTTTTTGTTTTGTTATAATAGAACACAGCATAAACAAAATAAAATTTGAGATTTTTCAAATTCTGAATATTTTTTCGAACTCCAAATTTTCTCCAAATTTTTTTAAATCTCCAAGATTTTTTTCAACTCAAATCTTTTTTCTGATTTTCTCAAAATTCATTTCGAGCCAAAAATTTTTCTCAGTATTTTTTCAACCAAAAATCTTTACAGTTTTGTTTCAAATTTGAATGCTTTTTTCAAAATTATTTTCAATTATATTTATTTTTTATATCAAAAAGTCAATATTCATTTGAACTTTGAAAACATTTTTTAACGCCACAATTTTATTGAAAATGGTTTCAAAGTTGGTAAAAAATTGAAAAAAAAAATTTCTAGGTTGAAAACAATTAGATGGAAGTGTAAAATTGAAAAAGCATCTGAAGAAATTTGGGTGCAAAAAATTTCTAATGCTGATAAATGGATAAAAAAAATTAAAAATATATACAAAAATGTTATAAAACATTTTTGGATTGCCAGAAATTTTCTAGGAAAAATTTCAAATGATTGAAAAAATCGATAGAAAAAATTTGAATTTGTGTAATTTATATTTTTTCCTTTATTCACTCGTGTTCCGTAAACGTTGTAACTACGGAGTATAGATAATATAAAAAAATCGATTATTTCAATAATCTATATCCGATTAATCGAATATTAGAATAATCGAAAATCAATTAATCGATCACTCAAATTATCGATTATTCCCAACACTATTAATTTAGATGTTGTAATTTGTCAGTCTGTCTGTCTATGTGTCTGTCTATCCATGCACCTGGAGAATGGAACCTAAGCATGATTTAATACATACAACTGCACTGCAACCGTTCGTCGTGATTCGCGAAGTTGGAAATTTTTTCGGTTATCGCGAATAGTCTGTTGTGCGCTATACATGATATAAGTTGGCATCAATTCGAATTTATTCTAGTTCTTATTTTCCCAAAAGAAATTGAAGTTCTCAATTTTAGCGCTCAATAATTACAATTGAGTAAATGTGCTGGTGACTTCGCCAACACGTTCGAAGGGTATATTTCACCCTGATGCGCGCGCATTCGTCAAACCAGTCATGCATTTAAGCGGTAAAGCAAAGAAGGGGGAAAACAAGCAGAAGCGGAGAAAAGAGAAAGAAATTATGCAGCTAATATGCTTTAGTTTCTTTTACAAATGGTTGAATTGATGTTTAGAAGAGAATATTTATAGTATCTTCTTTTTTATATGTATTTGTGTGAGCATCGTTTGACTAGTATCGATAGAGAGTAACTTCTATTACGCCGAGTATACTGAGGTGGACTTGCTGTTGATGAAGTGAATCTAGTCACGTTAGTTTAACATATTAATTACATCGGCGAGAAATGTCGAAATTAAGAGCAGAGATGATTTTGAATATTTTGCGCATCTAATAATTTGCGTGTGATAGCAATTTGGTATTTTACTCTAAAAGTTTTAAAACGTTATTTTCATCTTGATCTCCGAAAATTTAATCTTGCGAACTAAAAATATTTAATAACTTTACCCGTGTTCTTGAAACTAAAAAGAGTCTGTGTTTGACGAATTATCTCACCGAGAAATATTGTGTAGGTAGTTGTCAAATTGGAGAAAAGAGGGATACAGTAGGTGGTGAAGAATTCCGAAATGATACGAAAGAAACAAAAATTTGACATTATTTATCATGTCTCCACGTGGATAGCATTTTCAATTTATGAAATGAGAGTTATAGAAGTGCAGCTTTGGGAGGAGTTTTGAATTCTTTCAGTAATATTTATAAAAATACAAAAAAAAAGTTTTTGTTTTTGAAAAATATAATTTATCATAATAAGATAAAGAATTGATGTTTTTAGCCAGCTTTTCATTTCATGGTCAATATTATGTGAAATGAGTTCGTGGAAAGAATTTTTACATTCATTAGCTAACCTTAGGTTTTTGGTAGTTGAATTAGCCACCTTCGAATCAGTGGAATCAAACTTGCTCTTGAGCTCTCTGAATTAAATGGGAAATCTCCTGAAGAGCTTTTCTTGGACATGTTTCATTCTTATTAAACCAATTGTCTGCGTAAGACCCTTAGTCTGTAATCCCTATCATGCCCATACTATCTTTCCTGCCAGCTTTTGCTTTGCTGGTAGTCACTGTTGTGGCATTCGTTTTTTTGAAAATATCATATTCAAATCAATAATGGGATTTTCAAGGAACGCGAATTCAATGCAAGCTTCTCTCTTCATATCGAAGATATGAATTTCCTGGCTCTTAGCTATAATTGTATTGGTTTGCTCTATAATTTTTAGCTGCGTTTTTGACTTAAAAACGATAGCTATTACAACCTACCTGATTTGGGAAGCTGATTGGGAGAGGGTGGGGTCTTCTGCGTTTCATACCATTTGCAATCATCTGGCAAATGTCCAACTTCTTGGTATACGTGTATTTACACCCCCCCCCCCGCGTAGCACTGGCGGGTAATCATGAAATTCGCTCAGAACATAGTGATAAACTCTTTTTAGAGATGCGATTAAACCACTTTTTTGTTTTTCCTGAAAAATTCAAAATGGCGGATCATTCAAATTTCAAGAGGGCTAGAGAAGAGGCAAGTGGCTCAAATTTTTTATTTTGACTTTATACGAAAAAGTGAGTCACGGACACCGACATATTCAAATTTTAGCTTTTCAAGTACGTTTGGAGGAGAGTTGGAGCAAGAAACTGCTTTCAAAGGCAAAATTTGTGCAGAAAATTTCATGAATCTTCCATATCGTGTCACCAAAACAACCTAGAAAATTCGAACTTCGTGTGTGCATTTAGTTGGAATATGACCTTTTGAATTTGAATCATAATGGATCCAAAATGGCGGATTATCAAAATTTGAGTAAAGCTTGAGGAACCTCAAATTAGTAAAAATGTAATTAATATGAACTCATATGATTATTGAGGATAAGAAGTATATTATATGTCCAATTCACCTCCATACATGATTTTGGAGGGGAGTAGGATGGGTTATCGACTTCTGAATGTGATTGGGTACACGAGAGATGAAAAATTTTTTATTGTGGTGCCATGTGGTGAAATGAGCCGAAGTGACTAATTTATTCTAATTTTAGCTTCCCAAGTGTATTTAGAGAGAAGTTAGAGCGAAATCGGCTTTTGGAGGGGAAATTACGACAGGAAATTTCATGAATCTTCTGTATCTCTTCGCTAAATCGATCTATAAAAATCGAATTTCGGGTTAGTTGATGACCAGAATATGACCTCTTGAATTTGGGTCAAAGTGGATCCAAAATGGAGGATGTTAACAATTTGAAGATAATTTGAGGAGCCTTAAGTAGTTATAATTTGAGAAATATGTGTTCATATGATTATTACATGCAGGCCTGAGCAGGGAGGGAAGGGGTGTTTCTCCCCCGGCCCGGGTTTTTTTTCAGGACCTGCTGAGGGCCCACGACTCAACGCATCGACGCTAGAAATCTGTCCTTACCTCCACGAACCTTCTTTTTTTTTTGCTCTCATGACCTTTCCTCCTGTTTTGGGCCCGGATTTTCTCTGCACGGCGCTGATTCTGAGGCAAAAAATACTACATTTGTTTTAAGTTCAACTTTTTAAGTGGTTTTGGAAAGGACAGGGTTGGGGTTTCTAGACTTGGTATTGGGCGTGGCCTATAGACATGAAAAGGTTAGCAATGTAATTTGTAAACCTGAACAAGCCTCAGTTACAAAGTCAGCGCACATTGTTTCATTATACACTTTGGTTCTCTTATTCTCAATACAAAATACTTTTGGCGTTCTAAAACTTACCCTGAGGACAATGATCACAATGATGTAAGGTACTATATTTCCAATCTTCTCTACAATTTTCATAATTTATGGGAATCTACTGATTTTTAATCGTTTAAGAACTAGGATATTAGATTGGTCGGAAGAAACAAATTTTGTATTCTTAGTTTAGAGAGTTTTTATTATGAAGAGTTGTCTTTTGTGGACTTGTGGTCTAACTATGCATTCGAATTTATAGAGAAAATGTACGATGAACTTTTTCTCGTGAATTTTGCGTTTAATGTTTTTTATTAGAATTTAAGTGGGGGAAGTTTTGAATTAAAAATTTGATTTTTATTTCAATGATTTGATTGCTGAAATCTATAGCATTTTTATTTCATAGAACTTAACATTGAATATACCTCTTTTTCTCGCCTCAAATGAAAATTTTAAATATGAGTGATGAATTTTGACGTAGATAGTATACAAATTTAATCTTTTTTCTTGAAAATTTGATTACAATTTTCTAAGGAACGTTGTCTCGGCAATATCAAAAATAATAATTTTGTTAGCGATGAAAAGGACGGAAAAAGATATTGAAACCATTCTAAGTCCTGACGATGCCGGTTACCCTCACCTATTGGTACACGAAGTCGATGAATGTTGGTGAGAAAAAATTGAAGCGCGTTAGTAGGTAAAAATAGTAAAAACAATATCGCTCTTATTTGCTCTATTGACAATTCGATTGTAAAATAAACCGCGAGAAGGCCGATGAGCGGTACACGTTTGAGGGATGCATAAAAGAAATAATGTCGAGCAAACAACGCGTTCGCGAAGCAACCGAGATGTGTTCTTTGAAAAACGTATTTTTGTCAATATTGAAAAATACGAGTATAGTATGAGTTGACATTTCGCGTATAGTACGCAGAGCCGCGAAAAGTATAATGGGTAAGTGGTGTCGGAAGATTTGCGAAATTCCTTCGTCACAATAGAACTTGCACGTTTCACGAATAGGGCTAATCGAGGATACAAGAAGCTTCATTAAGTTTCGACGTTTGTTTACAGATGTTCCGAAAGTGACGTTGAAGATGGGCCACAACTTGGACGCGCGCAGTATAAAAGAAGGCGACGACGTGTACTTCGAATGCGACATAAAAGCGAATCCCAAAGCGTTCAAACAGGCTTGGTATCATAACGTAAGTCGCTCGTAAACTTTTATTGCGATCGAAAAACGCGTTTAACTTATCGCCGCGCGTATTTTTACGTTTTATAATTTCAGCAAAACTCGTATACGCGGAGTTGATGCGCGAGGGCCGCGGCGTATACTATAATTAATAAAGTAGGATGGATTTAACGACTGTCGTTAGTATGATTTATAATTCGTACGACCCCGTCGGTCGTATCGTACCTCGGTGTGTAAAATAAACAACGCGCGAACGCCGCGCAAAAAGCCAGACGAAGCCTAAATTTAAATTATCGTTATAATTAAAATCTGTCTCGCGCGAATACGCGTGTACGGCTGCGGCTCTATCAAATTGCAAACGTAATAGAATAAAACGCTCGGGTTAGAGAAGCGCGGCTTTTTCGCGCGCCAAATTCAATTATTCGCCGGATACGCCTTGTATCGGAATTACGTATTGTTAAATGAGTCGGCGCGTTTTAGTTGCGCGCGGCAAACGCGTAAAAAATATTCTCTCGAGGATGCGTTTTCGATATGAACGTGCGCATAAATTATACGGCGAAAATTCGCATAGCCCCAGAGCCATCCTAGGTAGTAACGAAACAAAGTATAAAAATATCCATTACGCGATGGTGAATTATAACACGTACGTATATTCGTACGTAACGCCGTACTATGTGATGTTCGTGCTGTACGTATACACGGTCCATGATATATTGGCGAAAAATCAAATGGAAAATACGCCAGTTGTCTTTTGAATACAAATTATATTTAAAGCAGATAAAACGCAGGCATTTTTGCAGCGTTTATTTTTGATGATGTGAACGTACTATATGCATACTCTAGGCGTGGGAGTAGCGTATTCGCTAAAGGAATGGAATTCGAATGCCATGTGATTTTTAACCGAGTTTTTGATAGAAACGATAGCTATTGCTAGAATTTAGGAAGAAATATCAACAGGAGACGCAATTGTGACTCGATCTGGCTGCGTATATATTTCAGAACATTCGTAATCATTTAAAAAATCTTCAATTTTTTACGTGAGTATTTAAATAAAAATAATAGCTAGCTCATCTGATTTGGGAAGGAGGAGTCGTGGTTAGGGAGGGCCCTCAGTTCTTTGCGTTTCAGATAATTTGTAATCATATGGCAACTATCCAACTTTTTTTTAATGAGTATTTGATTCGTCACAAGATAACAGAGTCCAAAAAGTAGTATTTTGGTCATAATTATCGTAATTTAAATCAAAATCTCGTATTCAAATCCTTACGAGTATTTCAAAGGGGGAGAAACCAAAATTTCAAAAATGAGATAGGCAGCTTTACGTCGTGAAATTGCTACTAAAATTGTTCGAATCATCCACGTAGGAACCTCACCAAGTGTTAGACGCTGATCTGACTGATATTGCGCCTGTGTGTATTAGGGTATGCAACTACTTCAACACCACATACCTAATTTCTGAAACGAGCTTAGTTTTTGAAATTCAGAGTTGTCAAGTTGACAATTTTTTATATGTAAATTAAATACATTCAAGATGATTCTAAAAGTTTTTCCATATTACTTTGAGACATTAACAGTTCCTGAAACAGGTCTAGAGAAACAAAAATTGCCATCTATGCGCACATATATGACACAAGTGTTCATCGAAGAAAAATTAATGTACGTAAGATTTACCATAAATGTATGAACAAAAATCAATGATAATTATTTTATTTATTTAAAATTTTCAATGCGGTAGTTGCCTTACCAATGATTTATATAATTATGTATTTTTTTTTAATTGAATAAAATATCTTGCCTACTCTCGATATTGAAAGAGCTGCTTTCCCTTTTCATAACCAAAAATTACATTATATAAAAAATCAATTTTAAATAACTGGGAATAAGATTTTTTAGCTAATTGCTCCCAGATCTCTAGGACGTAGCGACGCACAGTATCCATATTGGTAAAATTATTATTATTATTATTATTATTATTTTTTTTTTTTTCAAAAATATATCTGCTTATATATATAAGTTTATAAACCGGCAAACCCGTAACCTTCAGGGACGTACCGAAAGGGGGGAGGGGGGGAGCTTCCCCCTTGGTTTTTGGAAAGTTGGTAAATTTGGAGTTTTAGCGTAAAGTTGGTAAATTTGACCACTTGCGCAGTATTATTACAGCTATTTTTACATATTTTGAAGATTAACAAGAAGACTGTGACATCTTATTTAACATCTTATTTTCGCGGAGCAAAAAAAAAAAAAAAAAAAAGTCAGCAGTTGGTAAAATTTTATGGCATAAGTTGGCAATTTTTGCTTTTCTCCCCCCCCCCCCCCTGAAGAATGTCCTCGGTACGCCCCTGGTAACCTTTTTTCTCGTATACAGGCAAACTCGTAACGTTTTAGAAAAGTCGTAACGTTTTGGGGTTACGAGTTTGCCAAGTGACTTCCAATCGGTTCTAAATGTTGTAAAACGTCAAACTAGCCACTCAGAACATGGGTTACGAGTTTGCCCTATATACAGATTCCCCTTACCCCTATAATTTTGGGTAATAACAGTAGAGCGCGCTGATCACGGGAACATATACTCCAAGTAAAAATGTGGTTTACCCTCAAAGACGTAACTCTTTCTGACAACGCTGTAATGTTACGAGATTGATACATACTCGTACAAATTATGGGGTATTGAGTGAACATATCTCAATCAAATATGCGAGAGCATATATATATGAAAAAAAATAAAACTGAAGATACATTAATTTTTCTTCCATGAACACTTATGTCATAAGTGCGCATGGATAACAGTTTTTGTTTCTCTCGATCTGCTTCAGTAACTGCTAATCTCTCAGAGTAATACGGTAAAACTTTTAGAATCATCTTGAATAAACTTTCAACTTAACAACCACGGACGTTAACTATAATATCTGGATATTAGGCTGCGTGTAAATAAAACGGCTCTGAAATAGAGATATCAGCCACGCCCACCGCAACGTTGCTTTAAACAGCATTAAAATACAAAATTATAAGCCACCACCACCGCAACGTTTTGCGATCAGCCAAATATCCAGATATTATAGTTAACGTCCGTGTTAACAACACTGAATTTTAAAAACTAGACAAGTTTCAGAAAAAAAGGTATGTGATGTTGAAATAGTTGCATACCCTACTACGTAAAGGCGCAATATCAGTCAGATCAGCATCTGGCACTTGGTGAGGTTTCGTATAGTTTAATATGAAAATTTTGCAGAAGCTCAAAGCTTTCTCCGTCCTCTTACACCAAAAAGTAAGTCAAGGAGAACAAAGTATCCAAATTTTAAGGTTCTAAGTAAATGTGGAGGGTAGTTAGAACAAAAAACTGCTTTTTGAGAAGGTTATTTGGCTCTTGAAATTTCTTGAGTCTTCCGCATTTCCTCACCAAATCAGCCTAAAACTTGGAACTTTGTATTTAGTGTTCTTTGGGCACCGAAATGCGACCTCGAAAAATAACTCGACCCTAATGTTATGCTCGAACAACAACAATAATTTAAGTAATCGTTGTTTCGCTGTACGTGTACCGTGTTTCGCGTGGTATAACGTACGTGCAACCATCGTGAACACTTACGTAAACATGCTATTGCGTTAATAATTAAAATCGACTAGCGATAATGGCGAAAATTTTTAGCAGAATTTTCAGCTTACAAACCACAACTATTACCGCTTAAGCTTTCCTGATTTTGGAAAGGAAGGTGGAGTCTCTTAACCTTTGCGTTTCAGACCATTTGTAATCATCTGTCAAATGTCCAACTTTTGGTACCTATGTATACGAGGTACGTATATGTATACTTTTCTCCACACGTAACGCCGGCGAGTATGCATAAAAGTCGTTCAAAATTTGATGAGAGACTTCTCTTATAAATACAAACAAGGTACTTTTCTGTTTTTTAAATACATCTCAAAATGGCGGATCCTTTAAATTTTTAGGAAGGCTGGAGGAGAGACAAATAACTCAAAATTTTCAATGCTCATATGAAAAAGTAAATTATGGACACCAATATATCTAAATTTTAGCTTCTTAAGTGTATTGGGGGGGGGGGAGAGAAAAGTCGCTTTTTGAGGAAATTTTGAGCCATGACATTTCCGAATCTTCCATTATCTTCTCACCAAGAAAAGTCAAACTTTGTGTATATTATTAGTTAGTGACCAGAATATGACCTCTTCAATTTGGGTCAAAATGGATTCAAGATGGCGGATGGTCTAAATTTGAAGAAAGCTTGATTAGCCTCAAATAGCTCAAACTTTATGAATGTAGGCTCGTATGATTACTGATAATAAGAAGTATGTTATATCCGAAATCCACATAGTTGTTATTATTATTATTATTGTTGTTGTTGTTGTTATTAACTGGCTCAAGAGCACTAGAGCCACGTCTTCGTATTATTTCAGTGTCTTCCGGTATCTGCCAACTCAGTTACAAGCGTTCTACATTGTTGAAGGAAAAAATGTCCTCGAAGTAACCTCAAAATTTAGGATACTCTTTTAAATCGATATCTCTTTGATGAACATGAAGATATAAATTTTTTGCTTACATTTCATGGATCCCTAAAATCTGTTGTAAATTATGTGTAATAGAATAATTTATTCTGCATCAAGTATGAAATGTGAAATGTAGAATGGAGGTAGAATAGCATAGAATTCGCCCATAAAAATGAAAAAAATCGTAAACAAATTCAATTAATAAAACGCAAAAAAATTTCAGTGCAATATATTAAATAATAAATAAACTACACGAGTCTTCAACTCGACTGCACAACATCACATTCACGACTGAAGCATTTTTCATCCCGCACCTGTTTATGTTAACAATACACCACGCTCCTTTTTCATGTTCTGCTCTCTGATTAGTGCTGAGCTCCCTACTCCTTCACATATCCTGTATTATTTTTTCTTAATCTCAATTTCATATTTTACTGAATTAATCAGTCAATTTTACTTCAATTTTTCTATAATTTTAACATGCATATCTACATTACATAACCCATCAACCTTCTAAATGTAAACTTTCCACTTTTAATACTTTTTGAGCTTTTGCAATCACAAACTTTTTTCTTTTTTTGAATTGAATACATAAAGTAGATTTTCCTAGAAAATCCAGTTAATCATTGATGATCTCATGCTTCATTATTTTAAGGTCATTCTACGCGTATTCAGACCTATTCTATGCATTCTAAGCGCCATATTTCTATTTTACCCTGCGTATCTTACGCATAAAATACTTATTTTACGTCATATATTCTACGACACAATCCTATTCTCGAGTCGTTTGTTTCATCTACCGAGCTTGACAAATATAATGGCAGATATTTATGCATGTATATTTGCATAGGTTTTCTAACCAAGTTGAGATTAGGTTAAAAATTTAAAATGTGAACTAATTGAGATTGACGTGAAAAGCGAATCTACATATTTTTGAATATATTCCGTGGATATTCTTAACGTTACAATACACTTTGTAGGGAGAACCAGATAATGATGATTCGCCTGTACAGTGTTGGACAGCCATATCATATAATCCTGCTACAGAAATGAATAGAAACGAAATCATAAAAAAATCCAAAACCCAATGAAATCGGATTTGGCGTTACTGCAGCATGCCTATACATATATTTCCTCCTTCCTCTTTGTCTAAGTATTTTTGATGGTAATACATAGGGGTTCTCAGCCTTGCTCCTGAGTATGGCTGCAAAGAGGTTAGCAACATTATCTGTTAGCCTCAATATGCTCTTGATAAAAATCCAGCTTCCGCACTGGGGCGTAGCTGCTTACATTTCTTTTCCATTGCCGCCAAAAGCGTAAATATTTTCGGTGATCGCTCCAAAAAAGGGAAAATTGTTCTTTTCATTACAAGATGCCTACGTTTCGTTTATTAATATCGTCTTGAAAGGAAACAGAAATTCTGAAGACTCAGCCGTGGGCAGTAATACGAAAAGTTATCGGCGCGAAAGAGGGATTTTCCGACAAGGTTTTTTATAATCATGAAAAAACATCGATTGGAATATCGAAAATTATTTTTTAATTTCGTGCGAAACAGCGAGAAGAGGAAAAAAATACTAAGCTCGCATATTCGGGCCAATATGGCAACTTAGCGTGCTTTAAACTTTTTCAATATTTCTTTTTTAGGAGGTTTGCGAAAAAAAAAATGACCACAAGTGTGACGCAACTGGGCTCCGTGTAAAGGTCGGAATGATTTTTTAACCGTTAACACGACGTCATTGCGATTTTCGAATAAAACGCGGTTATCGCGTGTTCGTCTTTTTTTTGGCGTAACGCGCGAAGAAAAAACCGGACTTGATGTTAATTTACACATTTTCGTGTTTTTCGACACGGACGCATTTATAAGTAGGTATTAGCGTTATCGAGGCGACATAGTTGGGGTGTGTTTGACTGTTTGTGTACTCGGAATCGGTATAAGTAATTCGTTAATTAAACGTAACCCGGGATTGTATACCTGTACCTGCGGAAATATGGGTAAACATGAAAGCACTCGAGGAGGTGTTTCATGCATGTACGAAAACGACTAATTTCTAACTCGTGGTATCGCTATTTAGGTACTTTGATGGGTTAATTTTTGGTTCTGTTGTGTTCGCAGAATGAGGAAATACATCAGAATATGTCAGCTGGTATTATACTGACGGATACTAGTTTGGTGTTGCAAAAAGTCACTAAGTATGCTGCCGGAAATTATACCTGTATGGCTACCAATTCCGAAGGCAAAGGGGTCAGCAATCCAGTGACATTGACTATTATGTGTAAGTACAATTTTTCTTCTAATTTATCGGTAATTTGATTGAAGAAAGAAGTTAATGATTAGGTGTAGTTGTATTATTATTCCTAAAATGATGAAATTTTGTGTTATCGTTCTGAATATATTTTTTCCCCTTTTTAAAATTGATAATTATATACAGTGTACGTACAGGTATAATATTGTTTCAGAAAAAAAATTGAGTTTGAAAACAAGTTGGAGCTTTACCTATTAAAATGTTCATTTTTTTTCACTTGATGACATATCTGCGCGTCGAAGTTAACTGTGTTCTTTTGAAAGATACATCATTAAAATTAATCCAGTGGAAAATTTGAAGCAAGTGTTCATAGTTCATATTTCCTTGAAAGTTCTTTCAATTCATGAGATTAGAAAAAATAGAAAAAATAAATAAAAAAAACTGTCAATGTCTATGAATTGAAAAATACTATCTTTCAGTTATGGAAAATATAGTTGATTTTTTTAATGGGAAAAATTAAAAAATGTATCCGCAAATAACATAAATAGATAGATAGATAGGTATAATTTATTCACAGAATACTCTATGGAGTCATTACAATGTCTTGGCAATAAAGAATAATTCAATGAATAAAAAAAGAAAATAAGAATTAGGAAGTTTAAAAATTAAATAATAAATAATAAGCGTAATCACATTATGAGACACTGTTGCACCGTGTAAAACGCCCCTGCAATCAACCATTTCGTGAGTTGTCTTTTAAAAATTTTATTAGAATGAATAGTTTTATTATTATGCTGTAGAAAGGAATTGAGAATTTTGATTTCAAATTGAATTGCAGTTTTTCACAAGGATCTTGTTAACTTGAAGCAATTTTTTTTTAAAACTGTTAATTCATTTAAAGTACCTAATTATTGAAGAGTATAGAGTTGTTGGATTCAACACAATTTTTAAATTTAGTTGTGAATTTCACAGCCTAAAAGAGCCCACGAATGAGTGTTAAATATTAGCTAGTTTTTTTTGGATATTTCTTCTTTTTCATTTTATTTTCAACTTGAAAAAAATATTCAAACAGATATTTATTTTTATTTATTTTTTTTTGGAGGTAGAAGCATTTTTTCAAAAACTCAGTGTTGTACATCTTCGGGCATTCTTAAAACATCCGAGCCTGGCCATTGCTCCTTTTGTGGCTTAATGTGATACGTGATTCCAACCATCGCAGTTGCACATGTAGGAGTAGGTTAAGAAAAGAAAAAAAAAATTCAATCGAAAATTCAATTTCTCGATGAAATTTATATCACAAATGTAATATTATATAAGTTTTTGAATTTTTACTGCCAAAGTAAATTTTTGAATTTCAATCATTTTCTTTATGAAAAATTTAGTTTTTAATGAAATATAATTTCTCAGGCGACGATATAATTTAAATCTAAAAAACTTTTATTCGCTTAACAAGAGCTTCACTAAAAAAAAATTACAATTTTTTATTAGGTAGCGCAGAACTTCAAAAATATGTACATTTTCCATTATTTTATTTTCTAGTTGTCAACGTATCGTGTGCAGCATCCAAGTTGCTAAATGACCGTAAAACTACGTTATAGAAATTTGAGCCCATAAATTATATTTTTAGACATCTCAAAATTAAGTCAAAGGTTTACAAAATTTGGAATTTTCAAAGAAACAAATTTTCAGGCAATTAATGTTCTTTTTTTGAAATATATTTTATCATTTAAAAATTAAAAAAAATTGAGCTGCTAATTTTTTTTAAATTCAGGTCTAAACTTTTTTTTAAATTTTTTCATTAGCACCAATCTTGGATATAAAAGTGAACGATAAATGGAAAATTTATTGGTCTCGTGCACGGTACAGGCTGAATTTAGGTTTTTTTAGACTTTCGATGCAAAATATGCTCAATTTTTAACCTCACATAGCTTCAAAATCGGAGAAATTTCGTCAACAATAACTCCTCGAAATAAATTGACTAAGAAACTGTCAATTTTATAGTTTCCCATCACATACCTCCCTTCCCTCTGAAATTGTTAGTTAAGTGTTACCTGCGTATCTATTCTCGTTTCAAAATGACTTCGTATACATGTTATTAGCATCAAAACGTTCGAATTTTGGAACTTTATAGAACAAAAATATAGCATACTTTGCTTATTAAGTCCAAAAAAACTTAAATTAAACCGGTACTGTATACATAAACATCGAATTATCCATTAGTCGTTTATTTTTGAAACAATTTAAACCTCTTGAATTTAAATTAGAAAAAATTGAGGACTAAAATTTTTTTTGAATCGCAAAATATGACTTTGGAACATGGAAAAATTTTTGATTTTCGGAAAATTCGTCCTTTTACAAATCTGGAAATTTTTAAAACTTTGATTTAATTTTTTGGGGGGTGGGCGGCGGGGGGTCTGAAAATTGAGTTAGACAGCTCTAATTTTTGTTATTTAACAAGTACTGTGATACGTTCCTTTCATTTTGAAAAAAAAAAACAAGAAACAAAAACCACATTATCCTAAGCTAGCGAATACTCAAAATTTGACAAGTGTATTATTTTGTAATCATACGAATTATAAAAAAATCTCAAAACATAAACGAATTTACGAATTTACACTCATTCCCGCTTCTTTTTTTTTTCGAAAAAATTTCGCAAACGCTGTATATTGTTTCAAATACTCATATTTTGTAAAATCCAAGAGTGTGCATTCAATCGATATTTCATTTTTTTTTCAACTGATATCAACATTGTATAAAAAAAATTATCTGTATATTAAATTGGAAAAAAAATCAAAGGAATGTAACTTTCAATCCTGTTAGAAAATTGGAATTATTCATCTTCAAAATATTTTCTCTTGGTTCTTGATCTCACTACCGTGAAATCTCGTTTTCTCCTGCGTTTTATACTCGATTATACTCTACATCATCACGTGATCGTGTACATTAAATCACAGTCATCTTCACCACGCGAGTATTCGCCGAGTCGTATCTAATGTTCACTCGGAATAAACGATAAAAAATGACTACGACTGCGAAAACCTAAAGTATAAGAATAAAAAGCGAAGAAAAACATTAAGCAATAGCGATGAAAGGGCGTCACAATGTAAAAAAACCTCGACGCGCGGATGATTTACTTAATGCATCTGAAACAGATTCTTTTGTCCGAAATTACGAGCGGGAGACGATTTTGAAATATGACATTTGAAGAATACATCCCGGAGTCTCTGCTGAAGCAAGGAGAAAAATACTAAGATTTACCTTTTTTTCACCAGAAAGTGTTAACCCAGCATCAGCAATGGTAAAGAATCGATGAATCACCATTATATTTAAATAGGAAATAAATATGAATTTATTGGCAGTTATTAGGGCGCGATTTTTGGTCGCCAGTCCCGTTAAAAGCTAATGTAACGTGAAAACTTCATCAGTTCCAGAGTACCGATGAATTAGTAACGAAAGAGAGCGCGTAATAGAAATATATTTTTCGAAGCTTCGCTGGAATTTTCCAACGTTGGCGATAATTTGCTGGTCGTCGGTGTGTTAGCGTAATTTTAGTCGATTTATCGCTAATTTAGTCGCCGTTACGGGGTTCATTTGATGGGCGATAAAGTTCGATAAAAGATTTAGCGGGTGAATGGTGTTCGGGTAAAGCGTGTTGGTTGCGTATTCCTGTATACGTGAAAAAAAAAAATATCGTACGTTAAAGCTAAATGAACCAACAAAAGAGTAATTTTTCGCTATTAAATGTAAATTTACCACGATTTCGGCGCGTTCGACGTATTAATGGCGGTGTTGCGTCGTGTCGTCGAGTCACCAGGGAGGGAAAAAAAACATCGTATGTAAACACGCGACGACGAGCTTGTTTCATCAATCGCTACGATACGCGAGCGAGGGAGATACGAGACGAATAAAATTTCCATTAATGCGTTAATACGTCGCTGGCACACGACAATATACGTATAGCGATCTCGATACCAGCTCCGAGAAAGAAGTTCATTTATATACCATTTTCACCCCAATAGTCGTCGATAAGTAGTTAAGTACCGGTAAAATACTTGTTTATAAACAGACACGCGATCGTGCGCAGACAAAATGAGGGAGAAAAAATTACCCGTCTAATGAATCACGAAGATAGCGTCTTAACGAAAAGAAAGAAAAGTCTGAGAAAGAAATGGGAAAAAAAAGGTAATTTGTGGGATAACATTGGGAAACGCGGTCCACTGCATTTGTTTGTGTAGGTAGTACCGGTGCACTGAGCGGCCCCCTTCGAAAGGCATAAATTATAAAGGCAGTAAGAAAAGGGAAACGAAGCATTATTTGGCGTTGTTTTACAGCACAACTCGACTCGGATTTATATACTCGCAGCTTAGATCTGGCCTTATCCTTATACGTATCGGCGAATATGTGTATATGAATTTTATGAGCTGGCTTTTCCGCAGCAACCGCATCCATTGTCTGGATGATTTCGGCGCGCCACGTGTACGCTAGGATAAGCCGATTTTCGTGTTTTTTTTTTTTTCTCAAAAAGTATCTAGCACTCGGAATAATAATGGTTAAATGACCTTAGAAAAAGACGAAAATTTTTAGTCCCTAAATATTTCAGAAACGAAGGTGATTAGAATTTTTGAATATAATTGTTAATTTTTACAAGTCCATGTGTGATAGTATGATATTCTCTGAATTTTGGAAGCAACATTTACTGTTGAATTTAAAAATTTTCTGATTTTCAAAAAATGCTTTGTATATTTGTGAAAATTACTATTAGTTAATGGAGGTGAGAGAGGGGGTGAAGGTAAGAACACTCCCACGAGCTTAGTTTCTCAAATACTGAAATAATGTTGAATCGTATATTTCGTTTATAATAATAGTCGTGGTGTAAATTTATATCTATTATGATAATGAAGCAGATTTAAAAAAAATAATAATAAATCGTTCATTATTAATTTGCCACGTAGTCCAGGAACTGAGGTGGGTTCCATCGACACATCGATATTTCCGGGGGTGGAGGAGAGAGAAATTTTACTTTTACATGTCGCAGAGGAACTCTCTGAAAATATGAAAAATTATGTTTCGTTCACCGTTGTGGTCCCATTTTTCGGGAAGAGTCGGGAAGGTGGCATTTTTTTATTGCAGTTATTTCGGCTAACGTTGGCCGCAAAAGTAAAAATTTTATACGAGAATAAAGGACTTTGGATTGACAAAAAATTAGGTGGTATATATTTTTTTCGTAGGACAAATAGTTTTCGAGTTATTAGCGCAAGAATTAGGGTACCTTTAGCCTGAAAGCAAAACTATTACAAATGTTATTTTTGAAGATATTCTGCTGATGGGCACGTTTAAGGGATGAAGACTTCTGTTAAAAAATGAATACCTTGAAATTCGCCACCAACTGTGTGGAATCGATTTTTCATTGGCCCCATTCCAGGGGGCGCTTATAAGGGGTGCTATTTGATTTTTTTCGTGCATTACGGTTACTACTGGTCGTAAATGAAAACCATTCATAACACAATAAAGGTAATTGAATTTCTGAAAAATTGAATGATATGCATTTTTCCTCAAGGTGAGTACTTTTTGAGTTATCGAGGTGTCCTTATCTCCTTAACCCAAAAATTCAGAATATTAAAAAAACTGTTCTTTTTTAAGAATATCTCGCATGTGAGCACTTTTACGTGAAAAAACCTCAGAAAGTGAAGAGCGCTAAATTTTAAATAAATTGGGTGATAGCGATTCCCTCTGATCCTACTTGGATGACGCTCAAGGGTGTGCAGTTATTTGGTCGCTTTTCAGTTAAGTGCTCCAGAATGTTGCGGGGGGAGGGGGAATCATAAAATCGGTCTTCTTCCAATGTATACATTGTACTATACACCTCGTAATGCTCGAAGAAAGACGACACGTTATTATTTCGTGTATAAGGGAATTTTCGCGCGGCCAAAAGCGACTTTTTCTTTTTTTATGTGATTAAAGTTGAAAATATAAAGGTAGTTGTTTCCTTTTTTGTTGTTGAATTTTTGAGAATTTCGCGAGCCTAGCGGAGAAATATCGTCATCTAATTTACATATAAATACGAAGCCAGAAAGAAGGAAAAAATTTACAGCAAAAAGTTCCATAACAAACTGGCTCCTAAATTTGGTGTATTCCCGTATACTTTGCATACCTTGATGATTAAATACAATAAATTACGAAAATGGTGAAAATTTTCTTCTTCCAGTTTCGTATACGAGTATGCATACTCGAAAGAGGTTGGCCGTGGCGGTTGGTATTTGCGTGAAAAAATTTCCATTGATCGAGTGCCTTCTATTTATATTTATTTTTCAGGACGAGCGCCCGCCGCCGGTTCGCTGTTTAGGAGAGTACCTAAGTAATTTATTATTATCATTTGGGCCGTTATAAGTACCTTATAGGCGGTGGCGTATACTATATTTTACTGAGGCGCGTCGACGAAGAAGGGTTATTTTACGAATACCCTGTATAAGGTGAAGAATGAAGCGAGGAGGCGGCGGTGGCGTAAAACTATCTCATATACACCTCATTTCGTATATAACCTTCGGCCTTTAAAATGGATACAAGGTTTTATAGATTTGGAGTTGGCGTTGTTGCGGCAAAAAGGAAATACACAAACTAACCCCTTCCTGGAACACCATAAACATAGGTAAACCATCGCATCGGTTCGCTTAAGGTTTTGTTTAATATAACCATATAGCGGCTTGAAGTCAGCCGTATATGGGTGAAATCACGCGCGCCTTTTCCTTCATATACCCTGTGAGAGAGTTTCGCTTTTCTGTGTGTTTTGTTTCGAATTAAATTTTCGACTCGTTCGAATTATGTAAATATTTTTAGGCTATTTTTACGTTCACGTGGAATATGGTGACGTGATCGATAAAAAGTTTCCCCGAGATTGGTTATTACGATGTCAGTTCGTTGGCAAACTTGGCCGAAGGAGTTGCGAGTATTAGTCTCGAGCGAAGATTGAAAACGAAAGCAACTTTAGACCACGATCGTATTCCAAACTTTTCCGGCTGACCGATATTTCGCGAGTTTTTAGGAATGTGGATTTGGCTTTTCTATCATATTCTGGTCGCGAAACGTTCGATTTTCTTTGTTGACTTGGTGGAAGAGCTGGATGTATGAGGGTCTTGGCAAATATTCCGTTGTTTCATGATATTGGCAACTCGTATGGTGTTTCTCGTATGATTTGAGGTGTGAACGAAAGAAATCCGGCGTATTTGGCTGTAGTTTTGAATGCCTTTGAAATACTGACGAAAATCAGCGAGTTCTTTTCGTCGGTATCGAATTGATTAGCGATAAAAAGAATTTCATTAGAAATATTAAGAATTTTTTGTGCAAAAATGTAATATTTATGACCATATCAATTTGGAATATATATATATATATGATTTGCAAATGGTGCTAAAGATATCACTTGAAAAAAAATTTTCTGTTAGAGAAGCACCTTATGATTAAAAAAAAATCTGAAAACCTCTACCCTTCTCTTTCCGAGCCACTAAGAAGTTGAGTTTAGAATATTTAGTACTTCTCGCCTATGTTAATCATATGGGCCTATATTTATCAAAGGGTCTCTCCTGATAAGATAGTGAAAACGGCCCTTCACCCAAATTCGGTCACAAGTGGTCCTAAATGTTGCCCTCGATGAAAAAACTCCCACAAAAAAATTTTGACCCGCCCACCCCACCCCTTCCTGAGAAATCGCCGCGCATATGTCGAAAATTCAATATTTTTTTTATTCTACATCGGATGAGTGAAAAATTTTGAAATTTTCACTATTGGTAAACACTGTATAGGTACATTTGTGGAAATTTTTTCAAATTTTTCGATTCATATTTTTTGAATTTTTTGGGCTTTGAAATTTTCAAAAAATTATAAAAAATTTTTTTGGAGGGGGTACATAGCTGAATTTTTTTCCATAATTAGCTCGTACTCCAAGGTATAACACGATAATATTTTCAACTCCCCAAAGGGGGGTAGGAGTTGATCAAAAAAATGAAATGTGTAACAACAACACCTCCTAAATTCAGTTTTTTGCATTTCTTTTGCGAACGACGCTTTTTAAAGAAAGAGTAGTATGGTAATAAAATGTTCTTTATTAAATTCTCTGTAAGAAAGGATCTTATAATTTTTTTCGTGCACTCGTTAGGGGAAGAGATAGGGGACTACAAAGTTGCTCCTAATACTATAACACTATCGTGAAATCAATAGGGACCAAAAATGAAAAAAAAAAAAAAATGGAAAAAAAATAGAAAATGAACATTGTGAATGAAGGCGAGTCCCTTTTCGATTATTGTGGTAAAGTTCTGAATGAGGATTTCACAATAAGAGTAAATAAATTTCGAGATAATGATGGCTCAAAATTTTTCATTCATCCGATGCCGAGTAAAAAAATATTGAATTTTCGACATATGCGGGGCGATTTCTCAGGAAGGGGGTGAGAGGTCAAAATTTTTTTGTGGGAGTTTTTTCCTCGAGGGCAATATTTAGAACCACTTGTGACCGAATTTGGGTCAAAGACCATTTTCACTATCTTATCAGGAGAGACCCTTTCAACAATCTGAAACTCCTTAAGCCTTCTTCGAGTTTTGGATATCCGCCATTTTGTATCCACTTAAACCCAAATTGAAGGTCTCATATTCTGTTTTGTAACTAACCTGATATAACTAAGTTTCCGCTTTGTAAGTACAATTTGGGGTAGATGAGTATACGAATTCATGAAATTTCCTATCGTGATTTCCCATTTAAAGGTCATTTATTGCTTTAACTCCCCTCCAAATCCACTTAAGAAGATGAAATTTAAATATGTGATCGCTTGGACTCGTTTTGTCGTATGAATTCGTAATCTATTTTCAACTTTTCGTTTACCCCGCCCGCACATTTTGAGGAGAAAAGCTCCTCTTCCTTCCAACAACACGTATGGATTTGGAATATAGTATACTACTCATCTCCGGTATTCATATAAGTCTACATTCTTTAAGGTAGAGCTCTCTGAGGCTCTTCAAATCTTCCTCAAATTTTAATCACACGCTATTTTGGATTCATGTTGACCTAAATTCAAGAGGTCGTATTTCGGTCCCTAACCAATCATACATGAAATGTTTGAGCTTTCCAGGTTAATTTGAGGAAGAAATATGGAAGATTCAGGAAATATCATGACTCAAATAACTTCCTCAATAAGCAGTTTTTTGCTATAACTCCCCTCCAAATTCACTTAGAATGCTGAAATTTGGATACTTTGGTGTCATTGAGTGTTTCTTTCATACGATACTATGAACGAAATTTTGAACTTTTTGTTTATTTTTTCTCTATTCTCAAAATTTGAGTGAACAGCAATTCCGTATTTACAAAGATTTATGAAATTTCCTGTTATGATACTTCTTGGAAACCTGTATTTGCTTTAATTTCCCTCCAAATTCACTTGACTTGGACTCACGTTATTGTATGACAACACAGTCAACAATTTTCGGTCCTTCATTTACCTTCCCATATTTGGCTGTACTATGGGTCATAGTTATAGCTGAATAACTGTACTGAAATTATAATGATTTTGCTATTTTGTGCAGTTGAAGAATTTTCTTAAAATAAGCCCCGAGGTTCCTGTAATTAATCGTAGTGCTGTGTTTTAAATGACATTGCTCATTATATTGAAAGACATTTCTTTTGTGACTGTTATGTGATTCTGGTTCTTCGTCAATAAAGGCAAATTGTAAAACTTGTGTTGGATAAATTGAAATAATTTTAAGTCAAGTATCACCAATGGCGATCAGCGAATTACCCATGGTACCCCTCGTAGTACATATATGTGTTTGTAAAATTCCTGTATAAATTAAATTACCTACGCACGAAAAGTGCGAAATTCGTTTCGAAGATGAAACACGACGATGAAAAAATAAATATCTTTAACTCGGTGAGATTTGGTTGAAACATGAATAGGTTCCTAATAAAGAGTTTCGTCGTGGAGACCCATAGCAAGACAAGGAAGGTACACATAAGATGGGAGAACGAAAATTACATCAAATTCTAATAATTTGGCGAAAGTCCGTTTTCGTTTATTTTCGTCTTATACTGGCGGGCGAAAGATGAGGAAAAAATAAACGTCTCGGCGAAACCGGAATGGCAAAAAGTTATGAAATTTAAACGTGTCGGTCGGAAAATTCGGCTTGTTTGAAAGCTTCGTCGTATTTCGGTCAAGGCTGTATACATGCTGGACTATGGTGCCGAAGGAAGCAATATGTTTTCTTTGTATTTGTATTTGAAGCGGAAAAAACGTGATTTTAAGTACGCCGTATTTGTCGAACCCAAACTCAATGGAACTTTTCAGCGTAAAACGTCCTGTTACCGAATCAAACGCATCCTATGGCCTTACTGTGTATCGTAATTCGCAGGTCGAGAAAACTTTGAAACATGCCAAAAAGGAATGGTATCCTATCATCGCGATAGATTAATAAAGCATTGTCTTCATTTCGATTATTGGAATATCGTGGCGCTAATATCACTACGTTTTTCCATTAGGCAGAATCGTACGAATTTCGATTTAGAGAAATGCATTTACATTAATTTTTTATAGTTTTACGCTAGACAAGCTCGATTCATGTTTTAAAAAAGCTTTATACGAATCGATATTTTTTAATCTGCTATTCTTGGGCGAAGGTTGTAAATACGGTTTATATTGTTTAATGGGAAATAATTAAATAAAAAGAAAAAAAAACTATTAACCTGGTGTAGGCATCGGCGAACGAATTTTAACGCTGCGATGGCGAAAAAAGTAGAATCGCTGCCGATATAATCATCGTTATAATCTGATCGGGGAAAAGGGGCCAGGCAATGGTTTAACGGCTGATGCTGGGAAAATTTATATTTTCGACGGGGGTTAATTCACGCTTCGTTTGTCAGCGAATCGCTAATTAAATTTGGGATAAAATCGATGAACAATTTAATTAAACAAGATTTCAATTGTTTACTCGATTATGAGATTTGTAAGGCGTACTTGTAGACGCGATAACCGGAAATCTTTTTAAATACGTCTTCTGCGGTTTCAAATTATTCTCGGTATCGCTTCAGCGATCTTTTCGAAATGGAATTTTCTTTCATCTTGTGTACGAAGCGAGATACCTCCAACCTTTCGTATGATATACGCGTTGTCTTCGACAGCGGTATCGTTGCGTTGCCTACAGCGTCTTCAGAAGTCTAATTATTACGTGGCACGTTATCGCAGCGTGTATAACACTGATAAATGAACGCGTGTAAAGGGTTAGGTAGATTTTCCATTTCTCCGTGCCGCCTACGAATAACGTTGGCAAGTGTTCAGAAATATTTTACAATTTTTCCCCCCACCTTACTTCGTGAGAAATCAGTATCGCGTGGTTCACGAATGTGGTCGTTTGTGGTGGAATTTGATGCGTGAAAAAAGTTTCAGCAAAATCATACCAGGATTACTAGTTTAACAAGAAAAAGATACGTTTTAAGGCCGCGTGTGATTTTCCGCATAAAAATTTGTATGATAAAAATTGCAAATTTTTGTTTATTTTTGAGAAATTGTTATTATTTTTCGAGAAATTGTATCTTTTGGAAATTGTATATTTTCTTCGAATAGTAGTGTCTTAATATGAGCCGGGAAGAGCCTGATTGGCCTCGAAGCAAAAATAAACTTTGGACCTTGCTTTCGAATCCTTTTTTCAATTCAACCAATATTGGAAAAAATCTAATAAAAATTGGTTTGACCAATATAGAGTTGTTATTTAGTCATGATGAAAAATTATTGGTCAAGCATTATACACACGCTCGACATTTGGTAGTAAATATACACACAACTGTAGTATTACAAAAGGAAATTAAAATGCAAAAATTGCATGAAAAATTTCCGTGCAAAAATATCATAAAAGATTAAGATGCAAGAACAATATAAAAACTTACAGTGCAAAGGTAATGCAAACAGTTATGATGCAAAAATATTACAAAAAATCTACATGCAAAAATTACATGAAAAATCACTATACTAATACACATAATGCGAAAAATTATCGTGCAAGTATTACTATAGATTACAATGCTAGAATAATGTAGGATGCGTATAATACAAAAAACTACTTTGTAAGAATATTGCAAACTATTATGATGTAAAACTATTACAAAAAATTATCACACAAAAGTATAGCAAAAAAATTTGCTGCAAAAATAACTTGAAAAATGATTATTCAAATACCACAAAAAATTTTCATGCAAAAATAACATGAAAAATTACGATACTAATAGTACACATAATGCGAAATATTACCGTGCAAGTGCATACTATAAAAGTTTACAATGCTAGAATAATGTAAGATGCACATAATGCAAAAAAATACTTTGTAAGAATGTTACGAATTGTTATGATGTAAAAATATTACAAAAAATCATCACACAAAAGTATTGCAAAAAAATTTGCTGCAAAAATAACTTGAAAAATGATTATGCAAATATTACAAAAAATCATCATGCAAAAATGATATGAAAAATCACGATACTAATAAACGTGATCAGGGGCGTGCTCACCGTGTAAGGACTCAGGATAATATCCTGGGGCCCCGAGGAGTGGGCCCCTTTGGAGTGTGGCCTCTTTTGGTATCACAAGACGTGTAATTAAGTCATATAATTCGGTAAAAATAAATGTTAAAAAATAGTAAAGAAACTTCAGCAAATTTTTCTTTAACACCTAATAATTAATTCAATTAAACTCAACTGCTTATATTTAATATTGATAGTAGGGTACCCACTTATATCGCCATATCGGGAAATTTTGCTCAATTTATCTTCATACATTGACCTACATATTGGGTACGGGATACAAAAATTTTTCTAGGTAATCGGTTTTTCCAGCATCAAACAAACAGCGCAACAGGAAAATGTTGAGCCATTATGGAAAATAAGTTGGTAAATGAGAAAAAGTTGTTTTTTTAATAAAGAAATGAAAAAATTGGAAAAATAAATGCTAAATCTGTTCAAACGTAAAGCAGTATGCGATCGTGTATGTGAAATACACCCTTAATTTACCAGCTTATGTTTTCCCTTCAATGTTGATATATAAAAATAATTAGTTATTTTTCATGATAAATCAAAAAAAAAATTTGGATCGCTAAATGTCTAAAAAATTGTCAGCAATTTTTTTTCTTTTGGCAATTTGGACATTATCTCTAAAGTTGAGTGAAAATCAATATTATACCCATCAAAATTAAAAAATTGAAAAATTAAAAATTTTATAAATCTCTATATCAAAATTTTTTGCTTCTTTAGATAGGTTTCCAATCCACTCAAAAAAGTTAAAAATTATAACGAGGGTGGCCTACCGACTCTCAGGGCCTTTTCAATATATTTATCCTGGGGCCCCCATATGGCTGAGCACGCCCCTGAACGTGATGCGAAAAATTATCGTGCAAGTATTACAAAAGGTTATAATCTAGAATAATGTAGGATGCGTATAATGCAAAAAACTACTTTGTACGTAAGAATATTGCAAACTGTTATGATGTAAAACTATTACAAAAAATCATCACACAAAAGTATTGCAAAAAAATTTGCTGCAAAAATAACTTGAAAAATGATTATTCAAATACCACAAAAAATTTTCATGCAAAAATAACATGAAAAATTACGATACTAATAGTACACATAATGCGAAATATTACCGTGCAAGTGCATACTATAAAAGTTTACAATGCTACTAGAATAATGTAAGATGCACATAATGCAAAAAAATACTTTGTAAGAATGTTACAAATTGTTATGAGGTAAAAATATTACAAAAAATTATCACACAAAAGTATCGCAAAAAAATTTGCTTCAAAATGACTCAAAAATTCGGATGCAAATAAAATGCCAAAAATTATATACAATTATTGCAAAAAATTACAATACAAGAATAATGTAAGAAATTTAGATGCAAACATTCTACTGCAGCTCTTGTCCAACTTTATTTAATAGTGTGAAATTTTCATGTATTGTGATATTTTATGGTTACTAAATCATAATTATTGAATCATAATAAAGAAAAATTCGATGATTCATTCAACCCAGTGACATTTTAAGGATGATAACCCCTCATCATTCCATTCAACATCTGTAAGGTTGTATTTGTGACGTGTTATATGTTAGATTTCTTGATCACAATAATCATTTTAGCAGTTTGAAGGTTCTCAAGTCGTCTTTGTTTCAAATTTTGATGATGCATTGTTTTAGATGTATTTGGACTTGAATTCAAGTGATTATAATTATTTATAATTTAAGTAGATGATTAAAAGAAGATTTAATTTGATTATTTTTCATATTATTATTAAAATTAATTCCCTAGAAACGTGAAATATTCTCCGCGTGAATTTCGTGCAGTAATATAAAAGATACAAGAAATTTCACGGCTCAAAAATCACTTTAGGCCTTAAATCCTTTTCACATTTTCTAAGGAAGCTGCAATTTGGATCTGTTGATATGATCATCTTACTCTATTATATTATACCTGATTGAATATCCAAAGGCATTTGGCTCCCTCGTAACTCTCTTCAAAATGTGGAAAAAGTACCTTTAAATATTCACTTAAACAACATTGGATCGAATTTTAAGCAATTTTCTTTCCCACCCGTTTGCAATACAAAATCACGAAGCAAATATGTTTGTTTACATGATAATATTGAATTTAAATGTTAACAAATTAACATCAAATTGCCTGAAAAGAGGAGATATTAGACCACTCTATTTCGAACTTGCATTTCTGAATCATTTAGGTTGTAATTATAATAATAGTTACTTTTTTTTTCCATTAAAACTTCGTTTGAAAATTACATGAATTGTTTTAACATGTTTGAAAAAACTCAAACGTATTTTTTCTCGAGTTGTGAATTAAAATGTACTTCTTCAAGAATTTTGTTTGAAAAAAAATTTATTTAAGGCATGTATATTCATTCAAAATTGTATTTTTTACTAAAGTGCTTTTATGGACAATAATAAATTTTTGAAATAGAAAAACACTATATGATTCAAGATTCGCCGGTAATTTTTCACGCGTTAAAAACAAATTTCTTTTTTCACTTTTCCCTTCTTCCTGTTTAGTAAACAAAAGATTTTCCCTTTTGTATTTTCTTCGTCGAACGCTCACTGCATTTCGGATGTATAAATTTACGAAAAAAGAAAAAGAAAAGAAAAGGAAAGAAACGAAAATTCCAAGAAAAAGAAAGGAATAAGGTGCAGGGCAAAGAGAAAAAAAAATCCACACAAAAAAGTCATTTATTTACTTCCCACAATCCACTTGATTTAAAGGTTTAACCTCTCCCAATTTTCTGGTATTTTTCAAGACCTCGGAATTTCTTTCATCTTGCTTGTACCCGGCAGTCTGGACGAGAAAGTAGCTATTTTGGGTCGTCGTTGACACCAATATTTGGTAAATCGTAAATCTTCGGCTGGATGATTCGAAGCCGAAATCTTTTTTCCCCCTCAATGCATTCCGTCGCATCGGTAACGAAGGCAGAGGAGAAAAAAAGAAGATATAAATAAATAAAATAAAAGATAATAACGAGATGACTGACCATTTATCACGACCTTTATAGTAAAAGCCTTTGTCGTAACAAACCATCACGAACATATCCCTTATTTTTTTCGCTTTCAAATGACATTTACGTCGGTCGATGTTTTACCCATCGAATGTCGAGGAGAAGCAAAATACATTTCGGTTGTTGTGCTCTGATATATTTGCCGCACATAAGCTTACATCTTGTTTCTATTAAAGTTAATATATACCTTCTATAAGCCTTTCGAATTACCGCGTTAAGGACTTTTTTCCTTCCTCTAAGGTTTAGTCGGTCGTCGTTTAAAAATAACGAGCGAGCTTTCTCGTGTGTATGGTCTTATTGACGCGGTAAAAGGTTTTAATGAGAGTGCGAGGTAAATTTTATAAATAATGACGCCTACGTCGCATATAAGCAGGTGTTTTTGTCGTTCATTTAACGTACACGGAGCTTTTGGTATCGCTCTAGAAGGTAAGATGTCGGCGTTTACTTCCTACATGCCTGTTAGCGGGGCGAATATTTCCGCCAGACATCGAATAATTCGATTGTTTGTTCGCCATTACCGTAGTCCTTACGCAGAGAGTGGAAGGTGGAATGTTTAATCAAAATTTCGAGCGTGTTTTTACTCCTATATTTGTATTTCTGTGGTATAGCAAAAAGAAATATTTCATTCTCGTTTCTCAATTTTTATCTTCTTAATATGCTTGAGTTTTTCTTCCATTTCAAATTCCTTATGAATGAAAAAAAAAATTCGTTTTGAGCATCTCTGAATTACGAATTAACTCGATAATAATTTTTTGCATTTTGGAGATGAAAATTTGGAGTTATTTCGTTTTAAGAAATTCTGAACGGTATTTCAAGAAAATTGTTTTCCAAGTATTCAGTTTGCGAGCTGATTTAGTGGTTTGGCTGTTATTATTGAAGTGTTCTCGAATAAAAGAAAAAATCGCTTAAATTTTTTCGTAGTCTCTAATAATACATGTAGATTTTGTCTTCTATTCGAGCACCTCTTAATAATTTACCATTTTTTTTCTTTTTCATTATTTATTATAAAAATATTAATACGGAATTGAGATTCCGTATGTATTATGATGAATTTAGGCCTCTTTTTTTTTCTTTTTTTTTTTTATTAATTTTAAACTGTGTACTCTAAATCTCAATTTATGACTACTGCATGCAAATTAAACTGTTGAAATTGACAAGTACGATCTTTGAGCACGTATTCCTTCATATTGTTACCTACGTCTTGAACGGAAGAGGTATATCATGACAGAGTGAGATGAAAATACCAACATGTTAACATTTTAACCTCCCAAATGAAATTACCACTATGTGTGTATTGGTGTGATGAGCTAATCATATTGATCGCTAATTTTGCCTTCTTCCATATAATGCTGCGTTTTGTTGGACTCATTTGAAAAAATATATGTTGGCTTTACGTCTACACGTAATCACGTATATAGGCATAGGTATCGATTTTTTCAATTCACTTGACTTTTATTCTGAATATTTTCTTTATTCAAGTTGCATTTCGAATTTTTTGTATTTTTCATACATTTTTTGAAAGCTTAGGACTTAAAATAAAATATTTTCTTTGCTGGTTGTATCAATTTGGGCTTCGTTTGTCGGAAATTATCCATCATCTAACCTGGCTAGGTCGACGCTGAGTTTAATATACATCATTTTTGAAATTTTAGCTTTACGACCTCTGCTGAAATATTTGTAGAAGTCAAATACCAAATACCATAATTATGACAAAAAAAAAACTTTTTGAACTAGCAGAGACCAATTTTCTAAATTTCATTGTTTCTTAATAAAAAAAAAAGAACGTAAGCAGCCATGCCGCATTATTAGAGGTGAGTTATTAATTGGGACTTGTTCAGGTTTGCAAATAATTTTGCCAACTCCTACATGTCTACAGGCCACACACATTATCAAGTTTGAATACCCCTATCCTATCTTTTCCAAAAACCACTCAAGAATTCATGTTTAGAACAAATATAGTATTTCTTGTTATACAATAACATTGTGTTTAACGGATACGAAAAGTACGAAAAAGGTACGAAATATAAGTTTTGGGTACAAAAGTTCGAAAATGATACAAATTTGGTCAAAATATGCGAAGAAGTGTGAAGTTTATTATTGTGTTTCTTTCGTTGTTTTTGTATGTAAATATTCGTATTGTGGTACGAAAGGCCATTTATCTTCTTTGAGAATGGTTGGAGGGGTGAGGGGATTTTTCGGTGCGAAACGTAAAATTTAGAGACTGAAAGAGATACGAAATTTCGATTTTGTTATTTAGTAGTCACCATTAATAAGTATATGAAGACATATTTTTCAAATAATAGGTTCTTGAGGTTCTTCAAATTATACTCAAATTTTTATGATCCATTATTTTGGATCCATTATTTTGGATCCATTTTAACCCAAATTTAAGTCTTCATAATCTGATCATCAACTGACCCTACAAACGAAGTTTGACCTCTCAAGGTCGATTTGGTGAGGAGATATGAGATTCATGAATTTTTCTGCCACAGTGATTTGCCCTCCAAAAGTCGATTTTGCTTTAACTCCCCTCCAAATTCACTCAGGAAGGAAAAATTAGGATAGGTTAGTTACATGTGTTCATTTTATCACATGATGCCACAATAAAAAGTTTTCGACATCTCTTGTACTCCCCACCACATTTTGAGGTCGATAACCCCTCTTTCTCCTCTCCAACATCATATGTGGAGGTGAATTGAGGATATAATAATATACTTCTTATTACCAATAATCATATGAGTTCATATTATTAATATTTTTACTAATTTGAGGCTCCTCAATCTCTATTCAAATCTTGATAAACCGCCATTTTGAATGCATTTTGATCTAAATTCAAGATGTCATATTTTGGTCACCAACTGACCCTACACTCAAAGTTTGACTTTTCTAAGTTGATTTGGTGAGGGGCTATGGAAGATTCAATAAATTTCACGACTCAAAACTTTCCTTAAACAGCTGTTTTCTGCTCTGTCTCCCCTCTAAATGCACTTAGGAAGCTGAAATTTCGATATATTGGTGTCCTTGACTCACTCATATGAGATTAAAAACAAAAAATTTGAGATGTTTTCCTCTGTTCCAGCTCCCCTCAAGATTTGAGTGATACCCCATTTTTAAGGTATATCAAAAAAATAAAAAAGCAGCTTTGTCGCATTTCTAAGAAGAGTCTCTCAGCAAGTTTTGTTCGAATTTTAAGAATACCCGTAGTGGAAGAGAAGTATATATTCTAAAAAGTTGGACATTTGCCAGATTATTACAAATAGTCTAAAACCCAACGATTTAGAGACCTCATTCTCCCGTGACCCCCTTCCCAAATCAGGTAGGTTGTAACAGCTGTCGTTTTTAAGTTAAAAACTCAGCTACAAGAAACATGCTGATAATCCCGATTGAAATTTGATCTCATAAAGTTTTCTTGAGAGATTGAGGAGTGTATATAACCAATCTTAAATCGAATCTCCCAATTGATTTGAAGAAGTGAGAAGTGCTTTTAGGTCTCAAAATGAAGGTCCGATGGAGAGAAGTGATTGAAAGAATGAAAATCATTCATCACGGTTTTATGCAGTAAAATAATTTGAAGATGTTAGCTCACAGAAATTTTCAGTGTTGTACAAGTTGGAGAAGAATTAGAGTCAAAAATAGCTTGTGAAAGTGAAATTGAGTCATGGAATTTTAACTATGCATATCTCTTCATTGAATGCACCTTGGAGTTCGACTTAGTATGTAGGGTAAATTTGAGAGAATAATGATATATATAGTTCTTCTATGTACTTAAAATTGACAAGTTACAATTCACGATAAATAATTTTTCAGCAATATGATGAATCTTTTAGTTTAAATCGAAATGAACCTATTTTGGCGAAATTTGAGTAATACTTCAGTAATAGCGTATTGTTCAAAATAATGAAAATTAATTCTTACGATTATCGAATCAAAACATATCAGAAGCGTTTTAAGAGTCCCTGCAGTAGGGATAAGGCATTTAACAGCATCGCCTTTGTTGCAAACGCTGCTTATATATAACGATAACCTATGGGAGACTCTAATATGTAAAATAATTCTCATTTCAAATCACACCTGTAATTAAACTCGTCTTCAGTTGCGAATTCGTCGCCAATAAAAAGACTGACGCGATCGAGTAAAAAAAAATACGAGTATCTCGAGCACAGTAGATAGGATAAAGGGTACCCTTGATTAAATATTCGCTCGCTAACGTATCGCCTCGTGTGTATACTTTGATGTCGAGGGAGGTCACCAGAGAGTCTTCAGCGACGAGAGAGATTGAAGTTTAACTAAAGTGTTTGTAATAATTTACCGTCAGCTCTTACCATTACGTACTCGTCATCTAAATACGCTATCGTCGTTAAAGAAATCAAACGCGCTCGGCTGCGGAATTTTTCGAACGATAATTAAATTTACTTGGAAACACCTCGATAGGGGTGGGGAAACGGGTACGTGAATGAAGCTCTATTTATTTTTTTCGAGTAATTATCTTATAAAAAAGAAAAAGGCCGCTTGTACGACGGTAATGAGGGAGTGTATAGTGGCAAAAGCTGGGAAAAGAAATTCGCAACGCGCGGCAAGGTTTTAACGCTATCGCAGACGCAACGGTGGCAGTTCATTTTACTTTATGTCTCAAAGGAATACTCCGCTGTATTATTGACGCTTCAAGGATATTTGTAGTAAATTTTAACATTAAACGAAGACGTGGAACGGAGAATTAAGAGTGGCAGATTTTGTATATACACGAAAACACAGTGACGGCGGCGCTACGCTATGTTCGGAAAACGTGGCGTCGGTAATTTTTCTTCGTTTTTAAATTGGCGTTGTAGCGTCACCGCCGGTAATCGTATACCTATACATTTTCGTGTTTAATTCGATTACGCTATTTTCGTCGTCGACGGTGAATTTATTTAATTAAGTATTTGCCCGATGCATCGGATGAGTTTGAAAGTCGATTTGTCGATGGCGAAGTAAATACGAATTTATTCCGAGACGGTCGGTTCGACGGGTCTTACTACTTTATTCATGGCTAAATTACCGTATAGAGCGAGGAAAGGCGAGCAAGGTTATCCTATTTGGCCCGAGAAAATTGCGCAATAAAATCATTTCAATACGAACACTTCTTTTCGTTTAAACCGAAAAATAACTTGACCCGAAAGCTATGCTCGGGCAACGACAATAATTTAAGTAATCGTTGTTTCGCCGTCCGTGTACCGTGTTTCGCCTAGTATAACGTACGTTCGGCCATCGTGAACATTTACGTAAACATGCTATTGCGTTAATAAATAAAATCCAAATCGAAATATCGCAGACCAGCGATACTGGCGTAAATTTTTAGCTGAGTTTTTAACTTAGAAACGACAGCTATTGCAGCTTACCTGATTTGGAAAGGAAGGATAAAGGGATGGTGGGGGTCTCTACATCTCTGCGTTTCAGACCATTTTGTAATCATTTGGCAAATGTACAACTTACGGTATGTATACGAGGACTTTTCTGCATGCGTAGCTACGGCGAGTATGGATGAAAATGGTTCAAAATTTGGTGAGAGATTCTTCTTAGAGATACAAAAAAGATACTTTGTTATTTTTTTTGTACGTCTCAAAATGGTGGGTCACTTGAATTTTGAGGAAGGTCAGAAGAGAATCAAATAGGTCCAAATTTTTGTTTTTGATCTTATATGAAAGAACGAATCACAGACATCAACATATCCAAATTTCAGATTTTTAAATGCATTTAGGTAGGAGTTGGAGCAAAAAATGGTTTTTTGAGGAAGTTTTGAGCCATGAAGTTTTTCGAATCTTCCATATCTTCTCACCAAATCAATCTAGGATAATCAAACTTTGTGTGTGAGGTTAGTTGGTGACCAGAATATGAACTCTCGAATTTGGGACAAAATAGATCCAAGATGATGGATTGTATTTGAGTAGAGCTTGAGGAGCCTCAAATTACTAAAAATGTGATTAATATGGACTCACATGATTATTGAAGAAAAGAAGTAATTTATAACCCAAATTCGCTTCCACACATGATACTGTAGGGGAAGAGGGGTGGTGAGTAATCGTTCTCAAAATATAGTGGGGTACATAATGGATCAAAACTTTTTTACTGCATTATCATGAGATAAAATGAGCTTAAATGGCTTACTCATTCTGATTTTAGCTTTTCAAGTGAATTTAGAGGGGATCTGGAGCAAAATACCTCTTTTAGGAAGTGGGGGGGGGGGGGGAATCACTACAGAAAATTTCACGAATCTTCCATATCCGCCTACCAAATCCACCTAAAGAGGTTAAACTTTGCATGCAGAGTCAGTTGATGACCAAAATATGACCTCTTAAATTTGGCTCAAAATGCATCGAAAATGGCGAATTGCCAAAATTTGAAGATGACTTCTCAAATTCTTAAAATTTGAAAAATATGGGCTCTTATGATTATTGCAGGGAATACGAGTAGATATTCTAAATTTAAGTTCTGAAGTAATTTTGGAAGAGAGGGTGGGGTTTTCAAACTTTATACTGGGTTTGCAGACACGAAAGAATACAAGCGTTGATTAAAAACTCAGCTCCAGTAATGTGGCATGGCTGCTTACATTTTTCACCCGACATATATATAATATACGCGTAAAATATTTAAAAAACGCAAACTACTTCACCTTTTTATTGGCTCTGGTAGATATTACGTTACAATTTTAGAGAGCAAGGCAGGCTATGAACCCTGACAACCGACACCTACCTAGTTGGGACCTTATCACGCATCCAAAAGTGGAAAATAAAAAAATACCGATTTTTACCTGCATATGAATTTTTATAGCCGTCATGCGAAAAGCAGCGATGGAAATTTTAGTAAAATTATCTAGATTTTGTCGATATGTAATGTATATAGAAGAGGAGGAAGTATAGGTATGTAAACTGGTAGAGTAGGTGGTACCGCATAACGGGTTCAAAGGTGTATCGATCACAGCAAATAGATCCGTTCGCGGATAAAGCTAAGTATGTACCTAACACCTTTTTACATTAGTTTTCTGTTATTGTTCATGCCATGCAATAATTGCGTTTGGCAGGCCTAACATTATAGCCCGAAGAAAGTGGTACATAGCACGCGATCGTGTCGTGTGCGGCGGGTCCCGCGTTAAACGCGTACAATTTTACGCGTCGTAATTTTTTTGGTACGAAAAGTTTTACAATTCAGCCAATCTCTTCATCGTTGTCGAGCTTCAATCGAGTATTTCTTTTATGAAATTACGAACGCGGCGCGGAAACGTTAGACGTCTGAAATGAAAGAGGGACGGAAGTCGATTTCCCACTATGTTATTATATAGGAGCGCGATCACGCGGTAATTACGGCGCGGCGGAAGTGCGGAAATTTATGTAGAAAAATGCGAAAAAAAGCTCGGCTCGGGCTTGTAAATAACGCCAACTTTTTAAGCGTGCTGAGGCGGTACAGGCTTCCTGTTCGGTGCCCCGTAATCTTCGTGGATATGGTCGTGTTCCTTTTTCGTTTAATGAACGGATTCAACGTGAACGGCGCTAATGATTTAATTTTTTCGCAGAAATGGCCGAATAATGTAGATATTTTGGAGATATAATAAATCAAAGTAACCGAGAAGATCAAAAATACCGAAAATTTAAATAACGAAAATTTATTAACTTTTTAGGGAGTCAGTCAGCTGTCCTCTAATGTATAGAGCATTGGGCTCCTGTAAATGCTGCATGTATGCTCGGTAGTTTAAACTTATTTGTTGGTCATGAGAAATCTTAAATAAGGAATTTAATGAGGTTGGCACGGCTTGATTATTAGCCCATTTTTCCACCAGTAGTATGAGATAAAACGAACATTGACGCTGTAATTATTCAGTTCTCGAAGTTGATTAAAGCAAAAAACAACTTTTTAAGGAAGTTTTGAGTTATGAAAACTCTTGAATCTTCCATATCTCCCCACAAATTCACTTGAAATGTTATAACTTAATTGATGACTATGTTATGACATCTCAAATATTAATCGAAATGGTTACAAAATGAGCAAGAAATTTTAGGAAGGCTGAAGGAGCCCAAAATAGCTAAGAATGAATAAGTATGAGCTTACATGATTACTGCAGATAAATATGTTACATCTTAAATCTAAATTTATTTTGATAGGTAATGTTGGAAGCGAGGAAGAGGGTTTATTGTCCTCAAAACTTGGTTGGCTGATTATACTTTGATTGTAAAGTAATTCGAACCCTTCAGTGGAAGGGTCGACGCCTAGTGGAGAAACGGCGAACTACAATAGACGGAGCTAGTACCAACATATGCCTTAGCTCGCGAGTAGTTACTTGCGCCTAGTCTCAATCCCCTTATGTGTTCATCGTATGCAACTATTTGTACATGGAAGTATAACATATAATATTTTTTTAAATTTAAATGAAACTACTGATTTAAGTATCTATGATGATAGAAAAAAAGAAAATTGCAAAAAGTTTGTGGTATACACCTTTTGCCTATCTTCATTTTTGAAGGAGCTAGGATGATTTAAAATTTTTCTAAAATTCCATTTTTTAAAATTTGATTAAAATAGTTCATTCAAGTAGGTACCTAGGATGGTAGAAAAAAATGCATTAAAAATTGTAGTAAACACGTTTTGCCTATCTTCATTTTTGAAGGGGCTAACAATCATTTCAAATCTTCCCATGATTTTTTTTTTTAATGTGACTGAAATCATGGAAAAATTAAGATTCAAATATGTACGTTTTGCTTATCTTCAGAATTGAAGGTGTTTCAGCAATTACTATCACTACACGAATTCGGTACTAGTTTTATTTTCCATCTTTATATTTTAATTTTGCGTGAAAAAATTGTTATATGTAGATTTTACGTACAATGGCTTTGATTCTGTCTATTATTTCTCATTCAATCCTCAGTGCTTCTTCGAAATATCTCATCATGAGTAATAAAAAATCATGGGGAAATTTGAAATTATTGTAGCCCCTTCAAAAATGAAAATAGGCAAAAAGTGTTTACTACAATTTTTAATGCATTTTTTCTACCATCCTAGGTATCTACTTAAATGAACTATTTTAATCAAATTTTAAAAAATGGAATTTTGGAAAAATTTTAAATCATCGTAGCTCCTTCAAAAATGGAGATAGGCAAAAGGTGTATACCACAAACTTTTTTGCAATTTTCTTTTTTTCTATCATCATAGATACTTAAATCAGTAGTTTCATTTAAATTTTAAAAAAATACTAGTGCCTCCTCGTCCTTTCGGGGCTCGCAATAAAAATTAAATGAAAAAAAAAAGTCATTTTATCAGACAAGCACTTCTACATTCCAAACTGCACAAACCAATTTATTCTTATTTGTTACCCCACCAAAAGTTCTTCCTATCAAGATGGGCTCGCCTCGTTATATCTTTGTATACCTGCCAGTTTGAACAATTTTACAACTTTACCCTTACTCTTGCCTATGTACATAAAAAGATTTTATTGAAATTTATCATCTTTTTTTCCCTTTGTATACCTGCTATTCAAAACAAGGATGCGCGCGCATCTCAAAACCGATTTCATTTTGATCTCAATATATAGAGAGATTATATGTTATACTTCCATGTACAAATAGTTGCATACGATGAACACATAAGGGGATTGAGACTAGGCGCAAGTAACTACTCGCGAGCTAAGGCATATGTTGGTACTAGTCTCCAATCCTGGTTCCATGCTACCTATGGCGGGTTAATGCTTCAACTGTTCTCAATCTGTTCTTCGTTCTTGTTCTTTGTTCTATTCTCGTTCTTCAATATACACTTTGTCCAAGTGATTTTAACACCTTCGAGCGGTAAATTCCCTTTCATGTAAAAAATATCACTTATTTCATTTTGTTTGACTTCATTATGGCATAATGAATAATTTAAGACTTTACTATCCCAAATTCTATGATTTAAACAATTTTTTACTGGTTATTTGATTGATTTAAATTCATTTCTTCCAAAATCAGTGTTGCAAAATTAACTGAAATGGAAGTTTGAAAGTTTAAAAGCATTCATAATCTTGTAAATTATGCATTGAAATCATAGAGAAACAATTATTTATGTGCTAATTTCTTAATCCTGTTATAAGAAATGAAGAGAAAAGAAATGACGAATACTTTTTGTGGATGAGGAGAATTTGGCGCTTGGGTGTATTAAATCAGTAAGACAAAGTGTATACACTGTGTCTAACTGATCTTGGCACCCCTTTAAATCATCAAGTACTTTAATTTGAAATTCAGTTTACACTTCCAAACTATGAATGTAAAATAAAAGTATAAAATGAAGAGAGGACTAATGAAATATAATTCAGAAATTCACGTGCTAAATGTTTTATGAGGAATCAACAGTTTGTAACGTGTAATAATGCGTTAGCATGAAAAATTGAGGAAAAATATTTCATTTAATGCAGCGCAATTCGCAAATTAGACAGGTTCATTATTAAAGTAATCACAACTTTCAAAAGAACGAAGAACAACAAAAAATTACATCGTTTCGTTCTTGTTCTAGTTCCTCAATATTTTATATTAATTGGTTCTCGTTTCGTTCTTCAGTCTTTCAGTTTGAAAATATTGTGTTCTCGTTCTGTTCTTCTTTTCTTAAAGATATCAGTTTTGTTATCGTTTTTGGTCCTGTTTCTGAGGAACAATGAAAGTTCGTTCTCGTTCTTGGGTTTGTTCTTGCAACGCTGTTATTCAGGAAGGTACAATCTAGCCTTATGATTCGTCATTATACGCTGTTATACACGTATTGTACGACCAATCAGAACGTGACCAATTAACTGGATCACATTATGTTTTCATATGACAGATTAAACCTAGATGATTAATAATGAATATCAGCTTCTCTAAGATCTGGTTGTACCAACTCGAATTAATTCTGCATCTAGGTTTATTCCTGGATCGATAGAATAAACGTGTTGTACCATGCTGCATTGTGATTTGAACCTTGTTTAAATTGATAAATCGTTGTGAAAAATAGTATACTATCATCAGAAAACACGTGACAAGCAAAGGATCCTGCCAAAATAGTATGAGCTGAAAATTCGTAATAAGTATTGAGTGTGGCGGGCGCGATGAAAATTTTGAAAATAGTTGATAATTTGAGCGAAAACCGACTTTGCAAGCTAAAACTCGCCAACTACTATTTCTAGCGATATTCAGCCATCAAATCAATTTTCGAACCATTTTGGAATTAACACTATCAGTACTGTTATATTAAATAGAGGTTTCTTTTCGAAAGAAATCAGAATTTTGTCATTTTTTTGAGGATGTTCTGAAATATGTGAAATTCCAAAATTTAAGAATCATCTTTGAACAACTCTAGTAATCAACAAGAAAGTTAGCATAGAGTTCATATATCCTTAAAAACGTATAAATCATTAGATATGTCACGTGTTTCATGAATTATCGATTTTAATTTATAGTATTACAGCAATCCAAGATACATTATATACAATTAGAACTGACACGAAATATCGAATGTATTGTTGGAAAATCTGAATAATATAATTTGAATTGTTCTTAAAGGTACACGCTAACTCGAAAATATGTAGTACATTAGACAGAACACAGCTCGTTGGCTTATAAGCGTAAAGCGCACACAATGCAAATTTCTCCTTTCGCTTCTCAGACTGTTAAAAACGTTCAAATTGTTTACACTGCTAACATATGTAGGAATACGATTGCGCGCAAAACGCATAAATTGCCGGAATCGTTAACATTATTCAAATACGGTATGCTGTTCGTATCTTCTAACTTGAAGAGAGGGCAGAGGGTGTGAAAATATTCATATATTTTTACAAAATCGGTATCAATGACGCGAACGAAAGCACGGTAGTAATACCTTTTTTTTTTTCGTTATATGAAATTTCGAAAATTTCCACGCGAAAGTCTTTTTTGCAATTGGAAGCGTTTGCGAGTACGGAGGAGTGGTGGGCGGAAGAGATGAAATTACGCAGCTTGGATTTCGCGGTTGTATTGAAAAGGCGTAATAACGCTATGGTAGAATTATTAAACGAGATTTTTTTATTAGGATGGTTGGCCCGCTTGATGACATGTCTTGTTCAGGTGGTAGAGGCAGAAAACGTGGTGAAATTGGATTTCGCGATTTTTTATTAAATTACTATAGTACGTGTAATTTTTATGAAGTCGAATTCTTTTGTGCGGTAAAGGATTCGTATTTCAATTACGCGAGCGAGCGCGTGGAAACGAACGTCGTTGTCGAAGATGTACAGTTTGCGCAACGGGAACGATTATGATTTAATAATAAGCTACGACGACGTATTAGTTATTAAAAAGTTCGTTAAGAATTTGGCTACGGCGGTGTGGCGTGGAAAGTTTTGTACAAAAATGAACTCTGATTCCAATTTATATCAACGGCTTTAATAACGTTTACGCTTATATAACGGTATAAGAAATTTAATAAGGCGAAGTTTAATATTCATAGGTCCTATAAAAGTTGGTGATATTAAAGACTGCGAGCGGCGAGGAGTCGGTCGAGTTCTCGAGTGGTGCTGCAAAACTAAAATTTCAAATACAGGCATGGAATCTCGGCGTTAATACGTCAGGTGAACGTGGTAGCGTAACTTTCACCTTGGGCTTTTTACGCTGGCTATGGAAAAGTGCTCGTGTATTTAAACGTTGGCGCGAAGCTCGATGGCACATTTTTCGCGTATTTTGAATATACACGTGAAGTAATAATTTTTGGCTCGCGTTCTGTCACTGTGAGAAACCTGACCCATGTTTCGAAATGCAAGTGTTAGTTTTCTCTGTGTAAACAGATGACGAAGTGAAAAGATACCATATTCACGGCGTTTTACGTAGGCAAATTATTCGGCTCTGTTTCCAGCCTCGGTTTGATCATCAGTGGTACAAGTAGTGTTCGACTTTCAATGGGGTATGCATATGATTCTAACACGGCAACATTTGGATTACAAAATAATATTAAAATTTAAGAAAAATTGATCTAGTAGTACTTGAGGGGCTAGAATTCATTTTTTTTTGTTTATTGATCCTTCAAAATGCAGTGTTCTTCAGCTGAATTGAGGGGGTGCATTTTTCAAAAATTCAAAAAATGTTGGGAACAATTTTAAAATAAATATTAGCATGGTTTGGAACTTGTAGATTCTAATTTTTATGCTACTTGCCCCCATTCAATGTTCAATGAGCTCCAAGTCTGTTTTTTTTTTTTATAAAAAATTCATGCAAAAATTTTGAAATGATGATTCAAGAAAAAGTTACTAACCTTATTTTTTCTTGATTCTTTATTTCGTAATGTTCAAAACAGTAATAAAAAATGATATTCGCATAAAAATATTTAAAGAGGTTTGAAGGTTAGAGATTCCATATTTTATATTATGTACATACCCTCTCCACCAACCAATGTGTAAAATGCTACAAGTAGGGGAGCTATAATTTTCAAAATGTCCGATAAACATTTTGAAATAAAAATTGAGAGCACTTGATGAAGGTCATACACATTTTCATTTTTTGTTTTTATTAGCCCACAGAGACCCTCTTTCCTTCCCCCTCCTAGTATAATAGGCTTCAAATAGAGAGTTTTAATTTTCCAAAATTTAGAGTATAAAATTTGAAAAAAAATTTGAATGTGATTTTAAGGTCATAGATATCATTTATCGTGTCGTCATTAGTCCCCACCATCCCCAGAATACTCTAAGCTACAAGTACAGAATTGTATTCAGATTTTTGAAAAAAATATTAAGAGTAATTTGAAGGTCATAGATTCCATTTTTTTGTGTTACTTCTCTCTACCTCCGAATGTGCGTAAAAATAAAAAATATTGAGAGCATCTGGGTCATAGATTGTAATTTTGTTAATTATCCTAGGAACACCACCTCCCCCTCCCAATGTAGAATAGGTTAGGAATGAAAAGTTGCAATTTTTGAAAATCTGTGGTTCAAAATTTGCAGAAAAGATATTGAGACGAGTTTATAGGCCATTAATTCAATTTCTTGGAAACATTCACCTCCACTACTCCCATTATATGCAATAGGCTACGCAGGTGGAGTTACAATTTTCAAAATCTCAGATAAACATTTAAAAAAATATATATTGAGAACACTTGAAGGTTATAGATTTTAGTTTTTGTGTAGGTTGTTACACCACCCCGCTCCCCTCCTCCCAGAATGCGTTACGCTCTAGGCGGGGAATTACAATGTTTAAATTTTCTAAAAGAATAATGAGAAGGACTTGAAGCTCATAGGCTCCATTTTTTGTCACTTACCCTCACCACCTAACAATGTGTGATAGGCTACAAAATGGAAAATTGCATTTTTCAAAATTTCGGGTGAAGACTAAAAATATATATTTGGGGGGGGGGGGGAGATGATGGTCATAGATTTCAAGTTTTGCGTTACTCGCCCTACCACACTCGAGCGATGTTGGAAAAGTGGAAAGGTGAGGTTTTTGAAAAAATTATTGAAAAGTTTAGGAAATCATTAATTCAATCTTCTGTGTTATTCACCCTCTCTTGTGCCTGAATTTGCGATTGTATTCAAGTGGTTGGGGTGATTTTTCAATATTTTGAGTAAATATTGTGAAAAAGTATGAGATCAATTTTAACACTGTAAATTCCATTTTTGTGTTATTTCACCTCAAAGTATAATGGATTCTTAAGATCTACTAATCAGGTAGATCTAATTTCAACTTGGAAAAAAGAATCGTAAATTTGTTTACCGTGCAACTTCCATATTCAGAAACGCAATAATAACGATAATTTTTCCTATACTAAATTCCACAATCTTGATGGTGAATTAAAAAAGTAAGGCTAATAGTGCGAAAAGCTTTTTAATGAGAGGTTATCGTAATGGTATGAAAATTAATAAAAGTAGTAAACAACATGAATCTTCGAAAAAGGCTGTAACATAAGAAGCTTAGCAAACGTTAATGTATGAAACACGAATCTACAATCAATTTTCGACTCAGCATAAAAAAAAAATACAGTATCATAGGTGGAGTAATTAAACGCCTATTTAAAGCTGCGTATAAGGCGATCCATCGATAAATTAAACGAAGCGAAACGTGCTTGAAAGCAAAGTATCGAATGAAATTCAAGCATTTGTAGATTCTTCTGTCATTACGCTAAGATAGAACACGTATAGGAACGGCTCGAGCTCGGTACCGGCTGCCATATCAATTTATAAACGGAGGTAATCTTTTTTAAGTGATTCTCGAGCAAAATCTTATTGGTGTACGAGTACAGTGGAAGATTTAGGCTGTCGAACCGATTCAAACGCGTACTAAGCAGTCTACAGAGAAGTCAGAAATAACGCTCTTTTTTTCTTCGCGTAAGCTTTTTATAAAAAAGGGTAAATTATTACTTAAGCATTTCTCAAAAAATTGCCTCCTAATTGATTTAGAACAAAGTGAACAATACATTGTGCAGCGGGCAGCGAATAAAAACTCATTTCGGTGAAAGTGAAACGGATTCCGTGTAGAAGTCTTTTCATTTGTGGAAAGAAATGGAATTTAGTGTTTCCTTCGAGTCAAGTTTTTTTCCCCCGTAGCGACGAAAATAGTCTTTATGTTGGTGGTTGTGTCATTAGGGGAGTGAAATATAAAAATTTTCTTCGTATTAACTTTGCATATCAACAAATTGCCGATAAAAGTTTCCTTCGAAGGTATAAAATCGGTATTCATAATATCGCGTGCCATTTTTTTTTCTTCGCACAACTTTATACGAATCGCATGTATAAGGTTTGGGAAATTTTACGAACCGATTCGTATTCACGACTGGGGAAAGCATATTCGATGCACGAAATTTAAAACAATGTTTCGATGTGTATCAAGTGAGCTTTGAGTAGGGAAATTCGTCGAAAAATACGAATTTATAATGTAGAGCGAAATTCAGACACTGGTGAAAATTTTTCCAATATTTGACGGCGTCTGGAAAGTTGGAAACTTAGTGACCTAAAGTTAACGCAAATGGACTTGTAAAGTATTGGAAATGAGCAAATAACCAAAAATGTCTAAAAATTATAAAGCACATAAAATTGTTAAATTAACTGAGAACACCAAGGACATATGTATAAATGACTATTACAACGATAGATATACGAAATAACTTTAAATGTCCGGAATTCGTTAAGAGCCAATGAAAAAAGATTCAGAATAATAAAAATTTCAGAAATAATGTTATCATCAGAAACAATCTTAAATAACTCAAAAAATGAAAAGTTATTAAACTTCAATGGAAATGACCAAAAATAATTAAAGATACACGAATAGCTGAAAATAACACAGTTTCGTGAAAATGAGGTATGTCCGAAATTCATCGCAAGCCATTGCCATTTGAAATAACTAAAAATAGCCCATGTTATTGGAAATTACCAAACATCAATCAAATAATCGAAAATAACGCAAAATACCCGAGTGATCGTAAACCAATAGAAATAATTCAAACTAGCTTAAATACTATCGAGCATTAATGTAAATAAAGAAAAATGCTAGAAATGCGTTATGAGCTGATGAAAATTACTCAGAAGTAATAACAGTTACTCAAAATTACCAACCTTCAATAGAATGATTTAAGATTGTTCAAATAACTGAAAATTACTAAAGTTCAAAGTTAATAACGAAAAATAACCAAAGATACACAAAATATCTGAAAATAGCTCAAATTAGTCGAAATTGAAAAAGGTCAACGGAAACGACTAGAATCTGAAAGTATTAACAATATACATAATGCCTGACAATGACTTGGCTTTTCCAAAATAACCGCAAATGTGCATAACTTTTCGTAAGCTGACAAAAAAGCCGAAAATAACACCAATCATACAAAACTACCGAAAATGAACGAAAATAATCGAGAATAACCGGAAATACCCGACACGATGTTATGCTAATGAAATAACCTGAACGAACTCGAATAATCGAAAACTGACGAACATTAACGGAAATGACCGAAAATACCCGAAAGTCCACGTAGGTGACCGAAAATACCCGAAATGACTAAAAATCATAAAAATGAGCCCTAGTTCGCTAAAATAATCAAAAACAAACACTAAATTGTAAAAGTTTTTAAAAACTCTAATTGCCTGAATTTATTGAAGATCAGTTAAATAATGGAAGATAACCAAACTAATTAAAGTGAAATAAAGTTTTTTGAAATTGCTTCAATGTCGGAATTGAGTTATTCTCTTGTTCGCTTCATGATTCTTTGTTAGAATTAGAAGACATCATTCATCAATTATTTTAGGACAATTTTTTTTATTTCATTAATTTTTTAAATAGGCAACAATTTTGTTGATAAATGTGCTTCATGTTTTGGAGAGGTTAATTTACCTACGTATTTTAATGTATGACTGTATACTTTCGCTTAGAGTTTCTTTTACAAAATATTTTCAAGAGGCATAAAATTTATGGGAAATGCGAATTCACTGAATTCTTGTTCACGAATATAAAGGTGTCTAAAGTTCTTATTCCAATTTAAGCATCCAATTCATACTTAGCCTCATACAATCTGAGTATCTATGTGGACAATACATCGTTCGGAAACTACGTGAGGGAAAAAATTGACCATTACAGCGAAAAATTTCCAATTTTCTCGGCCAGATAAGGTTCTGTCGAATACAATACCCTAAAGGTCGAGCTAAAGCGCTTCAAACGATTGAATTTTTCGACTAAGCGACGAAAAATATATTCGTATTGAATATGAAAATTGAAAAGGTGTTAAATTATTTGGGCGAGCGGAAAAAAATATCCGCGAAAGAGAGGAAGGAAAAAATTGAAGAAAGCAAAAAGGAACGGACGAGAAAAAACTCGACCAACATTTGGAAATAGCCGGCATTCGGCGCGCATAGTTTTCCAATTACTAAGAAGATAAATCGGCACGTATTTTCTCGGTATTGACGAAGTCTAAAGAAAATTTCTCGCTTCTGTTGAAAAGTTTTCTTCATTTCCAATACATTTAATTTCCTATTGATATTGGAACACGTATCTGTTTGGCATGAACATAAAGTTATCAGTTTCAGCGGGTTAAAGCGAACATAAAATATCCGGCCGAAAGACGACGGCTTACTCAAATTCGTTGCCGTAAGTTTTTTAATCTTTTATAATTCTTTTAAAAAGCAATTTCGCCACCCGAAATGGTATCCGAATGTCGTAATTTATCGGAACGTGGTTATTAAAGGGCCGAATACGTGGAAAAATTTTCGGACGATGTGTGTAAAAAATACCGATTAATGATGTACTTTCATTTGACGACACGTTTGAAAATACGAAACTAACGGTGAGCACTTTTGCACGTGCGAGTTTTTCACTTCAAATGAGTCGTCGCCTCGGAGGTCAATGTTATTTGGTTTTGGAAAAAATATAGTTACAATGCGCCGATAGATGAAGAAAACTATTATACGAAGAGGCCAGCGAAGCTGTCGGAAAGAGGATTATGAAAATTAACATAGCATTTAAACTTATAATAGCATTATTGTAAAGTTTTCTTATGAATACTGCATAGATAATGTGTAAAGCTCTTTCTTACTTTGTCGAAGCGTTCAAGTGTATTCGCTCGCAGTGACCTTATACATACTAAATGGCGTGAGAATTTGAATAGTAATGCCACTTTTTTATAAACTGTTTATTTCATATCAATTCAATCGGTGCTTTGATAAAATTGCTTGTTTTACAATCGCCTGGTCTTTTTAAGTATCTAATGAACGCAAATGTGTACTGATATGTACCTAATTTTAACACTTTTTTTTCGGAATTTAAATCCCAGACCTTAAAATTGAGTTTGGGTGCTAAAATTTTTATCACGTACCTTTAAGGTCTTTTGACAACTAATGAGTAGTCTCTCTCCACTTTTCAGAAAAGGGCAAAATTCAACCATACTGGTACTCAGTCTTCATGGCCTTGCATTCTTGGTGAATTTGGACTCATTCTCCGTTTGAGGAAAGGTTCAGGATTTTTTTTATAGTTATGAAGTTATTATTCGATGACACAATTTCATAAAAGTTGACATAGATCTAGTACATATTCTACTTTTTGGATTTTTCCACATGAACATCAAGAGATGTTAATTTTAAAATTTAGTAAAATTATAATTCCCCTCTACCCCCTCCCACAAATGATGAAATACAGTTAAAATTTTTGGTTACGAGCTCCCAAGGTGACATACTTTTTTACAAATTTTTCCTTGCTGAAATAACTTTTGTTTTTTAACTAAAGAATACATTAGAAAAATTTAGTAAAGAATCGCTTTAATATTTCAATAGGTACCAAATAATTTCTACATTCAAAGTCGAGAAATTTAAATTAAATTTGAAATAGAAGTACTTTTTAATTTAATGGAGTATTAAGATCAGTTAGACATAGGGTATAGTGCTTTTTTTAAATTTATTCCATTGTTGGGGGCATTATACATCTCTCAAAAAGCTCACACTCATTTTGAATATATTTGTTGTAAAAAGAAGAAAAAGTGAAGTAAAATATCTATAGATATTTTTGTCACAATTTTAGTTGAGTTTTTCATAAAAATTACAGCTATTACAGCCTACCTGATTTGAGAGGGGGGAGTCAGGGAAAGGTGGAATCTTCAAATCTTTGTTTTTCAGACAATTTATGATCATGTGGCAAATGTCTTAACTTTTTTGGTAAATATATTTCCTCCCCCCCCCACTCGTAGCGCCAGCGGGTATTCGAGAAATTCGCTCAAATGAAAAAAGGTTATTCTTAAAAATGCCAAAAAAAGTACCTCTTATTTTTTCGATACATCTTAAAATGGTGGATCATGGATATTTTGAGAGGGGCTCAAGAAGGGGCACATAGCTCAAATCTTTAGTTTTTGATCTCGTATGAAAAAGTGAATCATGGACATCAGCATATTTCAACTTTCTAAGTACATTTGAAGGGGAGTTAGAGCGAAAAATGATTTTTTAAGGAAGTTCCTAGTAACAAAATTTCATGTATCTCCCATATCTGGTCACCAAATTGATCTAGAAAGATCAAAACTTCGTATGTGGAGTTAGCTGATGACCGGAATATGAGCTCTTGAATTTGGATCAAAATGGATCCAAAATGGCAGCCTCAAATTTGTAAAAATGTAATTAAAATGAACTCAGATGATAAGCGGGAATGAAACGTATGCTATATCCCCAATTCACCTCTATACATATTATTGGAAGGGAGAAGAAGGGGATATCGACCTCAAAATGTGGTGGCATTACACAAGAGGTTAAACACTTTGCATTGTGGTGTCATGTGATTAAATGAGCCCAAACGACTAACTCACTCTGATTTTAGCTTCCCAAATGAATTTGAAGGGGAATTCGAGTAAAAAACGACGCGGAGGGGGAAATTGCTGCAGAAAATTTCACGAATCTTCATTATCTCATTACCAAATCGAGCTAGAAAGGTCAAACTTCGTATGTAGGGTTGATTGATGACCAGAATATGAGCTCTTAAGTTTGGGTCAAGATGGACCCGAAATGGCAGATCTTCAAAATTTGAGGACAATTTGAGAAGGCTGTAGATATGAAGAAATTAGTAATGTTATTTGCAAACTTGAACAAGCCCCAATTAAAAATTCATTTCAGTAATGAAGCATGGCTGCTTACATTTTTTTTCAGTTATGAAAGATAAATTTTTTATACCTAATAAAAATTTATACCTGGTTTTTAAAAGTTTAAGGGAGCTAGTGAGATTAACTTTGGACATACGATTGAAATGTGAAAACTGTTAATCTCTCTTTCCAAGTTGCTCACATAGTTTGCAGAAATTGTAAATTGTCAAAAATTAAGGATTTCCGCTTTTCTCCTCTGTAGCGATTGGAGGATACTGATGGAGGTTTTTTTCACTTCCAAGGCTAGACCAGCTTGTGAAAAAATTTAAGCGAAATCAAAGCTCATAAAGTCGAAAGTGCTATTTATTGCTTGAATTGATAAGGAATGACCCTCGTCGTCGAAAAAGGTGGCTTATCGCGTTTAAATTACATATGAGCATAAGTTCGTATTCATTACGTACTCAAGAGAATCAAGGAGTTGTAAAACGAGCTACTGTTAGTGTAATGAGCGAGAAAAAGGAAAGGACGAGAGAGACGAACGCGAAAATTTAGTTTTCCACAATACACGTGCGTTTGTATTAAAAGGCGAGCTGGGAGGGCGTTATTAATGGAGTAATTTTTTCCTTTAATTCATTAATAAAAAGGTACTTTATGGTGGTATTTTTTCGTATTCTGTTTCAGTCGCACCCTCTTGTAAACTACGCAGAGAACAGCTTTACGGAGCATTAAAACAGGAAACGGTAGTACTTAAATGCGAAGTGGACTCGAACCCGAAACCATTATCGTTTCATTGGACGTTCAACAATTCAGGAGGCTCGAGTCTGGTGTCCGCGTCCCGTTATACCCATTCGGGCTTTATATCCATCATTAATTACACTCCGCTTACGGACATGGATTACGGAACGTTGGCTTGTTGGGCTAAGAATTCGGTCGGACAACAGAAAAGGCCTTGTATATATCAAGTGGTGGCCGCAGGTAGACACGGCTTGATTTATTTTTAATTTTCCACAGCGGTGACAAATTTTCTTAATGTAGCTGGCAGGATAATACGTGTGGTGGAGATAAAATTGGCTACATAAATATATTTTTTTTCTTAGCGCGGCGACAAATGGCGGAATGAATTTAATTATGTGAAATTACGAGAGAGGAAAAAAGTCGCGCGTCGGCTCAACGGTGAATTATTACCGGAGTCGCTTTTTTGGCGATTTTTCTCCAGTCGAGCTTTTTCAGATCGTGTGAGTGGAAATGGAAAAATGGGTTTATTGTTTTGAAATTTATTGCGTTTGCTTACGGCGACGCGGATTTGTGAGAGGAAAGTATGAAATAAAATCAACCTTAGTTCGTATCGTATGTGTATGGGTGTCGGCGAATTGTTGGGCAATGAAGCTGATTTTGAACGGAGTTTTCGATTTCCATGAATTGGGGTTTCCATGTGGAATATTGAATTTCATTGTTGCGGATAGTGCATGTAAATGATTCACCGTTAATATCCATAACTTATCTAGTGCTGCTAAATGCAATTTAAGTGATTGACATTGAAGAATGGTTATTGAAAAATTTTCCAAGTGATTGGAAATTCCTATTCTTCGTGGACTACTAATTGGTTGTAGGTTTTAATAACAGTCGGTGAAATTTATTTTGATTTTTTTTAATTGTTACTTCACTTTTTTCCCCTTAACGTGCCGTGTTCTGCTGCGAAAGCCAGAGGTACGGATAAGCGGTGTTTAAATTTTGGATATGAGTGTTGTATTATTAATAATGACGAAAAATTAAAAATTTTATTACAGGCTTCATTCAGTTCTATCTCTTTTTTTAACTTTAAATTTCAAAAATTAAAAATAATAAATAAATAAATAAACAAATAAATAAATAAGTAAACAAACAAAAACAAATAAATAAAAATAAATAAACAAACAAACAAACAAATAAACAAATAAACAAATAAACAAAACAAACAAATGCATAAACAAATAAATAAACAAACAAACAAACAAACAAACAAACAAAACAAACAAATGCATAAACAAATAAATAAATAAATAAATAAAAATATTTAATTTTGTTTTTAAATACCTTCTACAAAGGACACCAGAAGAAAGAGGCAAAGAAAATTAATTTAAAATTTATGATGTGGTCGATTGTATTATTTATTTTGTATTAATGAAACATTTACTTACTTTACTTTTCTTCCTCAACGTGTCATGTACTGCAACAAAGGCCAGAGGCACGGAGAAAATGGGGAATGCTAAATACGGGAAAAGAGGGAAGTGGTTTCAAGGAAAGCGAAATAGGATATCTGTAAGGAGTTCGGAGAGGGTTGAGGGAAAGGAAATATGTGATGGTGTTTGATTATGTTTAGTACATTTTAATAGAATATGGTGGACAGTGACTGGAACCTCGCTCCATTTTGTACGAGGGTCGTCTCAAAAGTAAGTTCCACCATTTTTTTTTTCTCGACAACTAATGAACTGAACACGCTAAAAATTAAATGGGAGATTAGTTTTGAGACTATGATAACACTGAAATTGTTTGGAATCAGGGCGTATTCTAAGAAAATTTTGGAGCTGCACAAACATAATTCCATTGAAAAATTTTCTACTTTTTACTGCTTCCGAGGGAGCAAGAGTGGTATAAATACATTTTCGAGGATGCGAATGTGGGAGATGAAGAGACAATTAATTCTCAAATTGGAAAAAAAGTGGAAGAAAAAAATCATTTGTTTGAATTTTTATAGGCTACGTTATCAACTTATGTAATTATGTAAGATTTTTGTCGTTCAATAAAAATTGTTAAAATGTTCAAATTTTTGGAACTGCACAATTTTTTTTGGAGCTGCGCAAAATGTGCGGAGCTGCACGTTAGAATATGCCCTGTTTGAAATCCAACCAATCGCACGAAAGGAAACGTCAGTACAGTAACCATGAATACTGCTACGAATTTGTTTTGTAATATGGAATTGCGTAGTCGCCTAACAAAATGCAAACCCTTCTTCAGTCATTTAATTAAACAGTCTTTAATCATCCTCCATATTCACCCGACCTAGCTTCGAGCGATTATTGCTTATTCACAGTCCTCAAGATCAGCTTCCAAGGACGGAGATTTGAGAACAATGAAGAACTGAAATTTGAAATCAGTCGTTTTTTTGCGAATCTGTCGTACATTTTCTGCTAGGACGGTTTACGTCGATTACTATATCGTTTTAACAACTGTTTAGACTTGAACGGTGATTATGTTGAGAAGTAATAAAACTCAAAAATAAAATTTTTCCACATTTTTAGCGAGTTTCGTTCATTAGTTGTCGAGAAAAAAAAAAATAGTGGAACTTACTTTATTTATGAAAAAATCCATCAATGGTGAAATTTTTATGGAGAGTTACACTGGTGGTCTATTATGAAAGGATTATAACTGAAGTGAATTTGTTGTAGATTGAAATGGGGAATATTGGATATTTTTTGTCGTCAAAAGGTACAAATTCAATTCAGAAATACTTTTACAAAAATACTTACATAGGCATTTGTGGTTTATGAATTCAAAATTGTTTGCAATAGAGATAAGAAAATTACATATTGTAAAGAGTTTTTCGCGCAAGTACGTTTTCTCTTCAACAATTTTTAATTCTCAAAAAGTGCTCACCAAAGTCGATTTTTTAGGTGGAAGAAACAACTCTTATGTGGTATTCTTGAATAACCAGAATTTCAAACCATTGTGAGAAAATATTCCCATTGTATTTTGGTAAGAAGCAAACCATTATCGTTGGTAATCATCTCCTGGGATTATTAAACCGTTATGTTCTCTGAACACTGAAACACCCTACTCATAAAGTTCGTAATTTCTATCTATGTGTAAAAATTAGTGGTCAATGAGATAGCCAGCATACCGAAACGTACAGATGAGACGAGGTAATACAAGTTGACGAGGTCCGACAAATTCGCCGATATCCCTAACGTATAATCGTTTAGCAACGGGTTCTCAGTTATTAGGTTAAAATTATAATAACCTTTTATCGTATAGGGATAGGCGTAAAAGACGTTTAATTTTATTATCCTTTGACGGCATTATGTGAATGTTCGCAGGACGGCCTTTTCCGCTGATCAATTGCTCAATAACGAATCAAACGGAAGATTCTTTACAAGTTCAGTGTATGGAAAACTTCGACGGCGGTTTGCCGCAAAACTTTTTGATGGAACTTTTAGAAATACCAAATATGGAATCCAAGTTTAACGTCAGCGTTAATGGAAGACCTCCTTTATTTTATCTGCATGGCATAGAATCTTCGGCTTCTTATAAAGTTAAACTTTTCGCCGTGAATGCCAAAGGCCTTTCGGATCCGGTGTACTTGGAAACTAGTTCGTTCAAAGGAGCTGCGAAGTATACAAGTATGTGCTAGTTCACTATTCTTTTTTTTGCCCTGGCACCCCTAATTTTCGACTATTATTGAAATTTGCTCGACCGAAAGAGTCGTATACCAAAGCGGTAAAACGTTTTATGAATTGTTTTACGACCGAGCGAATTCTCGGAGTTGGCAAGAAAAAATCGTTTAAGATAACACGACAAATGGTAAAAATTCGTCGAGCGAAGGGTCGAAGCAGGATAATAGGATACCTTATTCAATATTCGGCTGTAGGTTTCCTCATTATAGGCGGGTTTAAATTTATAGCTATTTTACGGGGTAGCCTGAATTGTAGATGTTACGAGCGAGTTAATTTGAAAGAAGATAAAATTACCAAAAAGCATCGAACGTTGTAATTTCGCGAGTTTTCTAAGGGTTATGAAATTTGTAGTGAAGAAATTTAGCTTGTGAGATAGGTAAACTCGATAGCGTATGGTTATAAATTTAAAAAATATTTTCGATACGTGGTCTCTAGTCGCGTAGTCGTTTGATTTATTTGATTTTCGGTTTGCGGCTTTAACGCGTTTTCTTGTTTCACGAGTCTAACTTTTACCCGCTGAATGTCTTTTTTTGGCGATACGAGTTCGTCGAGGGAGTTATTAATGAGGTAATTAATGATACGATTGAGGTCGAAAAGAAGAAGCCGAGGAGGGGAGATGTAATAGATTGTTCTGAATTTGTTCGTTTTTCGTAGAGCGGTAATTATAGGGAATTTTATCGCAAGGTTTTTGTGTTTTACTCGCAAGGGTTTATGGTCAAGACTTTTTTTTCAAATAATGGCTCAGTGATGTTAAGTTGTGTTCGTGAGCTTTACTACAAACGATAGCTTTGATATTTGAAAGGGCAAGAGATGGGTAACTTCTTATTTAATCTAAAGTGAGGGAAACAGTTTATTTGAGAAAAATTGTAAGGAGAGTAGAAGATGCTGAGAGGTGCTTCATTAAAAATAGCAGAAAAACTGATAATTTGAAAAAAATACTAGAAGAATAAAAATTGTTGAGAAGTATTTGAAATTCAACGAATTGCCGCTCTTTGCCTTGATTTTTAATATAGGCAACGTGTTTGACATCAAAAGACTGTGAAAAACTCTTAATTCAAAAAGAAGTATCAGGGTAATAGAAGTTGTATAGATGTTGGCAGTTCAACACATTGCCACTCTCTTCCTCGATTTCCCATGTAGGGAACTTTTCAGGCACTTGAAAACTGTGTAAAAAAGAACAAGTACTAGAATCATCGATTATATATACATATATATATATAGTGATCTATGGTCAAAGTGGCATCACTTTGCACATTCCTCAGAAGTGCATCTAATGTCACGTTAACGACACCACAATGGCGAACGGAATGTATAATTTCATAGGTTTTCTTGGAAACAAATTTTCAAAATGATGCCACTTTACCTGTAAACATCAAAAAAATGAGGCTACTACGACCGTAGACCGAAAAAAATTTTTTGTATGAAAAATAGAATATTAGTGGTAAAGTGGCATTACCCAAATAACCACATCAGTGACGTCATGACACATAGCTAAATCGATGAGCAATGTGATGGTAAAGTGGCATCAAAAAAAAGATGCCACTTTACCTGTAGACGACGAAAAATGATGCCACTTTATCCATAGATAAATATATATATATATATATATGGACGGCTAATGCAAATGTGTAAATAGTGAAGAAGTGAAGAACAAATAGCAAGAGCACTTTGCAAAGTGTCGCTTTTACGTATGCGCGAATATATAAATAAACGAAAGCATGTTTACATTCAACGCGACTTCCCCCCTTTCCTCAAGCACTTTCCCTTATTTATTTTTCAAGTCATACTTATCACTATCTTGTAAACACGAGTTCACACTTACGCATGCGCAAAAGTGCTCCTGATATTTGTTCTTCAAAACGGATTAATTTTTAAACGTTGCGTTAGCCGTCCATATACAGTGCGTCCAAGTGATTCGGGTACAATCAGTGCAAAAATCTAAGTTTGTTGATAACATAATAAGAATTAAACTACAATTTTTAAATTAGAAACCATTTTTTAAATTACTTCAATGAATTTTAAGGCTGATAAATTCATTTCAACTGCATTACTATTTCTTTGTATTTGAAACAACCAAATTAAATGATTAGATAAGAAATTTTTTTGCTGATTGTATCCAAATCACTTGGACTACCGGTATACATGGTTAATGACTAGAAAAAAATTGTTAAAATCTATTTAAAACTCAACAAATTGCAAATCTCTGTCATCACTACTAAGATAAGCAGTTTGTTCGATTATTAAAAACTACAAAAAAACTAGTGATTTAGTAAAAATTATTAGGAGGGTAGAAGTTCCTGAGAGGTGTTTGAAGTTCAGTCCATCACCACTGCGTCTTGATTTCTCACGTAGGCAACTTGTTCGATGCACAAAACTTTAAAAAGTAGTAATTTGATTAACGTATTAAGAAAGTAGAAGTTGTTAAGGGGTATTTGAAATTCAATAAATTGCTACTCTTTGTCTAGATTTCCTGAATGAGCAACTTATTAACACCCAAAAACTGTATTAAGCTGGTAATTTGAGAAAAAGTGTTGAGAGAGTAGAAAATTTTAAAAAGTGTTTGAGATTTGAAAAATTGCTGCTTTTGCCTTGGTTTCATAGATAGGCTACATATTTAACGCTCATAATACTGTCAAGTTAATAAAAAATATTAGGAGAAAAAAAGTTGCTGAGGGGTGTTAGAAATTCAACACATTATCATTTTCCATCTATGTTTTCATATAGGTAGGCAACTTGTTTGATGCTTCAAAACTGAAAAAAAAATGGTTATTTGATAGAAAGTATTAGAAGAGTAGAAGTTGTTATAAGGCGTCTGTCTTGATTTTTTAAAAAAGCAGAACATTCAATATATGAAAATTGCAAAAGGACAGGAAATTTTTTGTGAAAAAGTATTGAGAGATTGGAGCTTTTGATGAAGCTTTAAAAAATGATATGAATTTTCACTTTTACTTTTGAAATAAGGTTAAGCAACATTTTCCACATAATAATTTTCAAAGAAAGTTCTGATTCTATGTAGAAAACATAATTTAATATAAACAGTTTTTTCCCGTCTTTTAGTCATAAACAAGTTGCCTACCTTGAAAATCAAGCCATAGGATGTTAATGAATTTCAAAAATCTCTTAGCAACTTCTACTATCCTAATACTTTTTCTTAAATTATCAGTTCTTTGGTTGTTTTCTGACGACGAACATGTGGTCTATCTTAAAAATCAAGGCAGAGAGCCATAATTTGTTGAATTTTAAATACCATTTTTTTGCAGTTTTTAAATGTGGAATAATTTGCCTGCCTTTGAAATTGATGTAGAGAGTGGCTGGTTGTTGAATTTTAAACCCCTCTTAGCAACTTTCATTCACCTAATACTTTCCCTTCATTTATTGCTTTTATTGTAGTTTTTCAGTGTATATAAGTTGCCTATCTTGAAAATCAGGGCAAATATTGACAATTTGTTGAATTTCAAATATTTCTCGCCGACGTTTATTCTCCTAATACCTTTTCTCAAATTACATATTTTTTGCAGTTTTGAGTGTCAAACAAGTTGCCTATACGAAATCAAGGCAGGAAGTAACAAATTGTTGAATTTCAAACACCATTAACTTCTATTCACCTAAATATTTTCTCGTCATTTTCTCAGAAAACCAGTTTTTTTGTATGCTATAGTTGCCTACCATTGAAATCAGGCAGAGAGTGGCAATCTTTAGAATATCAAAACCATTTCAGCAACTTCTTCTCTCCTAATTCTTCTCAAATAACCAGTTTTTCACAGTCGAGCAGGTTGCCTATCAAATAAAATTCAATAACATTTAATAAGAACGAGACAGAGAGCGGCCTTTCATTGAAGTAACTTCCATCAATTTTCATTCTCCTAATACTTTTAATTAAATTAAGTTTTGTTGTTTCAGAAGAAAAATTCTAAGTAATAATTTTTTCATTGGAAATGAATCAGAAACTCAAAAGAATCAGTCCTTTGTATTTCTATATAGTCTCACTTGAAATGTTGACCTATTTTCATTCATACGCGGTGTCGTTACAAGTGGGAGAAAAATACATACAATATGCTAAAGCGTTAGGAAAAAATTATTCCTTCATAACATAATTAGGCGTTTTCTACGCACAGCTCCTAGCGAATCTGTAAAATTTCTTGCATTTCACGAGTGTTGTACGAAAGGGAGAAAAAACCGGAAATGCGGAATTTAACCCTTTTCGGATTAATTCGAACGAGACGAAGGTTATTGAGCGGCGCCGGTGCGATGATAATTCGCGATTTCGCTTTCATCGAAGAAGAAGGAATTAATTAAACGATTCCAGGCCGGTTGAAAGAGCACCCCGCACTTTCGACGGCAACAACCATAAATCACCGAGAGTCTCGCAATTCAGGGCTCACTATTACCTTGCCAACTCCCTTGCGCATAATTACTCGGATAAAAAGAAACCTACATCGTTCATTAAACAAAGCACAGCTCATTTGGAACTCGAGAGCGTTGAGAAAATGAAAGAATAATATCAAAAAATTTTCACATAATAACGACGCCTCATAATATCGAGATAACGACGGCGAAAATATGGTGGAGAAGTCATGGAAGCAAGACTTTCTAAGCAAGACAAATCGCGAATGGAGTTGAACAAAAAAAAAAAAAAAAACCAAGAAAAACTCTAGTAGACGAGAGACCATTTGCGCGGACTAAAATTAATAATATTAAGCTCGCCTTAGACGATAATAACGACGGGGTCGAGGTATAAGTAAACGTAAAACGGAAACATTACACTGCGCAGACTAGACTGTAGAGCACGAGTAAGGGAGAGAAGGAACTCGAATGAATATGGTGAACAGGATTATAGACGTTTGAGAAAAACTTAACGTCGTCGAAATAAACTGGCAACGAGCCCAAAGCGTAAAACCAACGCTGCCACAATGTATTTTGAAAAGGGGTGCTGAAAGCCTTCGGTATACTAAAGCTAACCAATTCTAATCTTCGAGGGCCAAACGATTCTCTAAATCAAAGGCAACGTCGGGCTGCCGCGCGTCGCGTCCTACAATAAAGCCTCGTAGGTCGACCGAGGAAAAAATAAAATACCGCTCGACGTTGATAGAGTTCATTCATAATGAATTAGAAATTTTGTAAAATGCGGATTAATTTGAATATAAAGGTCGACGACGTGGACTTGTTTTTTGCGTAATCGTTATTTTAATCTTCGCCTCTTTAGAGTAGCACCTCTTTTGTCATCGTGTAACCGGCGTTACTGTGCGTTTTTAAGGGTGCAATTTTTTCCTCAGCGAAACTCGACAAATATTTCACATCCGTTCGAATCGAGCATCACTTAAATCCGACCCGAATATTTATACCGCTTTTAAACGGCGCTCTGAAAATAAACACAAAGAGAGAGCTGAAAAATCTTGGATAAAATGGCCAGCTTTACGTAAAATCTAGTCCACGTATAAAAGGCAATAAAGAACCGCCGAGTGGTGTGGCGTGGGAAAATCGAACAACAATACCGAACGAAATATGCTGTTATAAAAAGATTAAATGAGATTTTATATTGCCCTGACAGATTACTCCGATTTCGAGAACCCAATACGAAAGAAGCTCACGCGAGTGGTAGCCATAACTTTATAAAATACTCGTATCTTTATGTTAAAGATGGAGAAAAAAAGACTACATTATTATTCTATTTACCAGAATACCGCGAAGCTCGCCATTTTTCTCCGACTGTGATTCAATTTGTTGTTATGTCGATGGTTTTTGACCCTTTTTATTTTTTAAGCGAAAAAAAAAATAATAAATAAAATAAAAGTCGTTCTAGATTTGTCCGAAGATATATCGAAATTACTAAATTCCCGTATCGATGGATGGTAGAATAAAAACCTATAGCTATATTCGCCAACGCAGATTATCGAAAATAGTTGGAGATTTTTGAGTATTTTTGGGCATTTTTATTACCCGGTCGAGTTTAATATCTCGCTAAGATGATTGAATAAGTTCCAAAACGAAGGGTACTTCTGCGGAATTAGAATTGCTACGGTCGATTTGAGAGATTTGAGTATTCTGCTTGTTGATATATGTCCATCGATGAGAATTCTTTTCTCGACTTTCTTTGTGGGTTGTAAAATATATTTTTATTTTAGGTATCCTAGTTTTTTTTTTTTTTTTTTTTTATGGTCTTTCATAACTATAAAATAGACGATTTTTAATACTCATGGAAGTATAATATGCCTTTTTCAACCTATCATCCTCCTCTGAACCTACACCGTGATGGAAGCATGGTTTTAAATATGCATGCAAAGGTGCATTGTTCACCAAGTGCTTTTTATATCACAAGAGAATAAGCAAGAGCGATGTGTTCTAATGTATAATTGGTGTAAAATACGAATTACATCGTATACAAAGTGTTTCACCTCAATACATGTTGCTTCATTCCACATATAAGGCTATTCATGTAACACTCATGTATGATTTTTTGCCTGTACTAATTGCTGAACGGGTCGAGGTAGAAAGATTAGGAAATATTTGTATAGCTTGCTAGTGACCAATTTTACTAAGTACAACTACGTAATAGGTCCAAGTCTATTTAGTTGTAGAATTGCGTGGCATTTGCGATGCGCTTAGATATGCAGCGCATCGTTGTTGTAGGCTATTTTCAGAATTTCCATAAGTTAGTTAAGTGATCACGTTTAACGTCTTGCTGACGGGTAGCCTTAGTGGGGCTGGGCTACCCAAGGAGCAGCAACTATGCTGTGTATGTGACGAGCATACACCAGCGATAATGTGGTCCCCACGTGCTACCTGGGTGCTTAGGGCGCTGTACGCTGCTAATTGGCCCATGAAGGTAGTACGTTAAGTTGGCACTGATGGGTGTACTGTGGGTAGACTTAGTCTCCCCAGTCCGAAGCAGCCCCACAGTAGGTTTGGCGGGCCTATAAGCACCAACCTGAGGAGGTATCATTATCATTCTACCCCGCTGTTGTGTTAAGCTTATCGTGCATGATTACATTACGTATGTACTCACGAGCGATATTCTTTTATTACAGTTTACTGCATCGCCGATCGTCAGTCAGTTGTCCACACACCCCTCCTGCCATCCAGACAATATTTATATTTCATTATCTAAGTCAACTAAAAGTATACTGTTTACGCCAAAATGTAAAGTATACGATATAGTATTATTGACAAAAAATTGATAGCCATGAAGGGAATAGGTGTGGAGAAAGGGAAAAAAGTGTAAAAAATTATTTTAAAAAAATGTAAGCAGTCATGCCGCATTACTGGAGCTGAGTTTTTAATTGGGACTTGTTCAGGTTTACACAAAGTTTCACCTTTCTAAGTTGATTCGGTGAGGAGATATGGAAAATTCAAGAAATTTCATGACTCAAAACTTTTTTAACAATCCGTTTTTTACTTTAACTCCTTTCCAAACGCACTTACAAAACTGAAATTTGAATGTTAGTGTCGATTATTCACTCTTTTATATGAATCAAAAACGAAAAATTTGAGCCATTTGCCCATTCTCCAGCTTTCCTCAAAATTTGAGTGATCTGCCATTTTGAATTTTACCGAAAGAACATAAAAGTTGTTTTGTCGCATTTCTAAGAAGAGTCTATCACCAAGTTTTGAGAAAATTTCATAAATACCAGTCGGCGCTACGGGTGGGCTAAAAAATATATATAATGTAGATATATATATGTATGTACCAAAAAGTTGGACGTTTGCCAAATTATTACAAATGGTCTGAAGCGCAAAGATTTGAAGACCTGACAATACCTACATTTCGAACAGATTATTATACAGATGGATCTATATCCCAAGATCGAACAGGCTGCTCTACTGTCCATAGAAATAGTATTCGTTAAAATATTTCAATAAAATTCTCTTACGCGCCTCTACACCTGGGCTGTACATGGCACAGAAAAAAAATGAATAAGAATGAAATAAATCAAGGCTGATAAAAAAGTATAAAATAATTCATAAAATATTGTTTCGTTGCAAGCAAGTGAAGTTTGATAAAGAAGAGTTATCTCAATTTTTAGACAAATTTCTGCAGGACATGAAGGTTATTGCAGCCTACCTGATTTGCGAAGAGGTAGTCAGGGGAGGGTTGGGTCTTCAAATCTTTGCGTTTCATATCATTTGTAATCATCTGGTAAATATTTTTGGTTGAATTGTGATCTCAGTTCCATTATAACTTTTGAGCATTATTACAAAATCATGAAGTCTTCACGATTAATTTTAATTATGAAAAGAATTATGTATTTATGAAATAAAAACTCTAAAAATTAAAAAATACTCGTTTCTTTTAAAAAACATGTAGAGAAATGAATAAGCATACATACTAGTATAAAGTACATATATCAATTTCACCAAGACCAGCGTGTAGCGTTAGCTTGCGAGTTGGCTGAAAAATTAATGTCAACATTTGATAGGAGAAGTATTTCTTAATCCACCCATATTATAAAAATTCGCTGGCACGTGTTTTCGAGTGGATCTATAAACTTTTCGTAATCTGTTATCAAGATGTCAAAGAACATCAAAAAGGTATTTATTAAATAAAGAAATTTTTAAACTTCGAATTTAAAGTAGAAACAAGGGAAATTTAAACTTTCCAAGTGAATTAATCATTAAGTATATAGGGTGTCCAAAAAAAAAGCTGGAAAAATCGAGTTCATAAAAATAAATACGTATTTCTATCGCTTTCGCTTTATTCGCGTCGACGATACATCGACGTTCAAAGCTGAGGATAATAAAGGGAAAGGACAAGGTAAAAAAGAATCGAATAGCGAATAGTAGATTTGGATTTTCGAAAAACGTGCCTAATTTAGAGAATTATTTAGGATCATTCGCCGAGTATAAAATACCTTCACGTATCACAGGCCAATAGCGTTGGGGGAACAACCTTGGAGGAAAATAAATCGCGAAAGAACTCGTCGGAATAAGCATTCCGCGTCATTAAGGCGCTGGTGGGCGCGCGTCGAAGAGAGTAACGAGCCGGTAATGCGACCAGGGGGTTACGAAATAAGAAAATAATAGCCCGTTAATTTAGCCGACATCTTGAGAGCGAAGAAATGCGAGAGAGTTTTGGGCGCGCTCTCAGCGGTATCCGGCTTGTTTAGAAGCTTTTCTTTATTCAAATTCGCCTAGTCCCAGGGCGGCGGACGGTATTGGAATTTATTCGAAATAATGAATTCGTTTAAACACCGGGGCGAAAATTAACGGAATCACGAAAGTTATTTAATTCTACGGAAACAATTAATTCTAGACGCTTTGTAAGATGGTTAAAATTTTCGTCCGGGTTCGTTTATAATTATAGGGCGAATTCGAGATAAGGATTAACGGACGAATACCGAATACCGCGTGCAAATCGATGCAGTAGATTTGGCGTGGGGATAGCCTATTATTGGAGAACTGGGTATTTTTACCATGTATTTGAATTGTATTACAAGACTAATTGATGTAAAGGCATAAATCGTGTCTTTTGGTGGAGATGACGTGTTCGACGTCAATAAAAGAATGCCAGGGTGATACCGGCAACGAAGGTGTAATCAAGAATGATTTATAGATTTAACGTTGTACCCTGCAGGTGTAGTATACGTTGTCGTGATGTTTTTTCGACAAAAATTATTAGTGTGTGGTTTCTCTTGATATCTATTTCGTTTTTCGTCTCTCTGTATGGTAATCTACTGTTCAGCAGTGAAAACATGAAATCGGAAAATTCCATAACAAACTGGAAATTTAAATTGTAAAAAGTGATCGTGTAATTTGGGAAAAAAGTCGGTGTAATTTCCCATTGCATATATTTTTTCAAAGGGTATTAGGGGGATAAACCTTTCAAAAAGGCATTTTATCAATAACTCTGAAATGGGCCTCCTGCAATATCACGATTTTATTCAAGTTGGCTCTATATACTGTTTGGAATAGGTTGATCGAGCTCAAAAAGTTCACTTTAAATTTAGCAATTTTCTCATAAACGAATGATTATTTGAAAATCACTATTTCTTGAAGGAGCCTAAAAATTGTGGTACTTGATGATTGACCATATAACTTCGCATAAATGTCCCGGAACATTACCTACTTCACGTTTATTGGAATAATAGTTGGCATAATCCATCATTCATCTCTCCATCTTCCTGAATTGCGTATTAAGGTTGAAAAACCTGACCATGAAATATAGATTTTTGTTTTATAACTTTCAAAACCCTTGAAATCCTCTTGAGACGTTGAAATCGACAATTTCAAATAAGCTCAAAAACGTCTCTAGAGATGTCTATCCAGTTATCTAGTTTATCCAACTATTTCTGCTGGCTGCTTCGAAGTTCTCGAATGTTGGAAGAAGATTACTGTATTGTTGACATTGCTTTTGCTTATTTGTAGATCATTTAGGTAGCGTGTGTAGTAATTTGCCTGGATATCTTAATTTACCTCATTCAGATCCCAAGTTGCTTCCGGGGTCTTGATTTCTCAACTCATTTCACATTGAACGAAACTTTACCATCTCCATGATCTTCCTCTCTCCCTTCATACCTATGTCACGAGATCCTTTCATAAAAAGATCTCTATAATCATATCAGAGCATATCGACAGCTTAAAATATTCTCAAAGATGTATGACGCTTAGTAACTTATTATATAATGACGTAGATATCATTTACTACTTTCTTTCTGTGTGACATGAACGTTTTCATTGTATTATGATTTAAAATCTATCGTGAATTTGCAAAAAGGAGATGAAAACACTGAAATCCATCGCTCCTTTGCTAAAAATACGATATATGGGTAGAAACAATGAAATCTATAGCAAATTCACAACAAGGAAGTAGAAATAATACAATTTTTCGCAACTTCATAAGAAACAGGTAGAAATAATAAAACTTATTGCAACTTCGCAAAAAGTAGGTAAAAACAATAAAATGTATCGCAACTGAGCAAATAGGAGATAGAAACAATAAAACCCATCGCAACTTCGCAAGAAGCAAATAAAAACAATAAAATCTATCGCAACTTCTTAAGAAAGAGGTAGAAACAATAAAACGTATCGTAACTATGCAAAAAGGAGGTTGAAACAATAAAACTTATCGCAACTGTGCAAATAGGAGGTTGAAACAATAAAACTTATCGCAATTTCGTTAGAAAGAGATAGAAACAATAAACAAATCGTAACTGTGCAAATAGGAAGTTGGAACAATAAAACTTATCGCAACTTCGCAAAAAGTAGGTAGAAACAATGGAATCTATCGCAACTTCACAAAAAGAAGGTAGAAACGATAAAACTTATCACAACATCGCAAATAAAAGGTAAAAAAATACTTATTATATTTCAAGATTTTGATTAAATGAAAATACAGCGATGGATTTGAAATGAACTGTGTGGTTTCTGTTGGTCGCGCTCTCTAGCGATCAATTATTATTATTAAAATATTGTTCATTTTTTATGTCGATTTGTTGAATATTTGTTTCTATCCTGCGTTATTTCAATTACTTGAGTTTCTTCTCTTGTTTGTCACCTTACAAAGTTATTAATAAATGCAATATTAAATGGTGCATCGACATAGACCCTTTTTCAGCTTTTTATTTATTCTAAAGAATACTTAATCAGAAAAAAAAACCGAATTAAAAGTAAAATATTTTGGCATTGAATTATTTTTTTAGTAGGATCCTATCTTCATAATATGTGGTGAATTATTATTTTTTTTTTTTAGTAACTACTTCACTAAATATATTATTTATTGTAAAAAATCTAATTGAATTGAAAATTCGAACAAAAATTGACTTTAAAAAAATGTTAAATAAATGAATTTTTGTTTTGAACTAAGTATATTTTTTCATTATTCTTTCTTTTATTTCAAATTAAAATTTAATTAAATTTTTAATCATTTTTATAAAATGAATATTTATAATATTTTGGGATTCACCACTCGCCTCCCTATTTAGAATCAAGCAGCGAGGAAATTTTCTGTTTTTTTTTTTTTTTTTTTTTTTCGTTACAGAATGATTTTGTACAATATAAACCCATTTTCAGCTCGTTCGGTAATATTTCTATCTTAGGCCATTTTCAAATCTAAGGTGCCTGGACTGTAGCTGTGAAAAAATCCTATTATATTTAATTATTGCATTAATAAGTGGCGAGCTCTTCCCGGGTCGTTCGTAATGATGATAAATGTGTGGAAAGAAAATGATCATTAATAAAAAATTATAGTTTTTTGGTAAATAAATTTACGGAAACGTCGGAGGTGGTTTCTTTTTCGTCGAGCGAAGTAAGAAAAAAAAAAAGTACATAAATTCGCGCCATTTTTAGATTTACTTGTGGCTGTTGGGGCCGGCGAGAAGGCGATGGAAATAGAAATTCGAAGCTATAAATTTATTCGGCTAATGCGCGCATCGATCTTGATTTGTATAGAGGCTTTTGGCGAGACACGAAGAGAAGGCGATAGCGAAACGGCGTAAAAATGGATAAGCGCCATGTTAATTGCGAGTACGCGCGATATTATTAATCCGAGGGAAGGCATGGTAGTTGAGAGGTAAAGTTTATCAAGACGAGGGGGTAGCGTTTTGTGTATACGGTGGAACAACCTTAATCTAACTCCGGTCGGTATCCCTCTCGGCTTGAACAATATTTAAAGGATAATAGTCGGCGAAGGGTGACACTATTTAAGCTTTAAATAGACTCGACAAATTCCTTTATAATATCAAGTGCCATTATCTGTTCCATCAAATTACATTATAAACGTACGCGACGCTGTGTAGGGAGCGCTCGCGTATTTAATGAGCCGAAAAGTTTTAGCATAGCGGAGCTAACGTTCGGGCGATTTTGTGTTGCAGGTGTAACCAAACGGTTGCAAGTGATAAATGTGATGACTGGTTTAATTTCCGTGCTGTTCGTGCTGACCGTGTTGCTGTGCGTGTTCGGCACATTCATATTGTTCTACCGGTGCCGACACAGACACAAGAGAAATCAGGAATTTGCGCCGAAACCGAAACCTGCAGATGATAGTATCAAACAACAACCATACATGTCGGCGGTATTCGTACGTAGCCAGCAAAACGTCGATGATTCCAAAGGACCAGATATTATTACCAATACATTAGGTAAGTGGTTGCTTATCAAAAAGCTATACGCTAATTAACCAACTTTCTGGGGGTAAAAGTCAGTTTAAAAGTTCGATTAAAAGTCGTAATGAAATAAAGCAACGCGTCGATAAGTTTAACCTCGCGAGTTGTGATTCTTTACCGTCGAGCGGCGCGAAAATAATATCGCGCTTGGTACACCCCACGGGATCGGTAATGCACTTATTTCCTGCTAGCGCGAGTATAGTGGTGCATTTGGTGGTGGCGCGTTGAAAGGAGGAAACGTTTAATGAGATTTATAGGACGACCCGCGTTAACCGGCGATGTAAATGTCGCCGCGATCCCCAATACGAATACGATGGTAATTAATCCATGTCAGCGAGGTATATTTTGTTTTTTGAAAATGTAAGCTCAGTATTACCATGTCAATTCGAGAATGTCTATAAATGGGGTTTGAAAATCGAGATAAAATCGTAATTATGTAAATGGAAGCTTTTTCAAAAATATTATAGAAATTGTATTTCTAGGTTAGTTATTTGATTTTGCAACGAGTGGTTGGAATTCTTATTCTTAGGTTTTAGATTAAGTATTTATAATCATTTGCCCATCTTAATTGCGAAACTTCAATCAAAAAAACTAAACCATCATAACCTACCTAATCTATGAAGGAGAGCTCTATGAGATACCTCATTACTTCATACTTTTCGTATGAGTGGCCAAACGTGAGCTCTTTTAGGCTCCTCAAGCTTACATCAGATTTTTACCATCCGTCCTTTTGGATCATCTTGATTCAAATTCAAGAAGTTATATCCTAATCTTCAAGTAATATTAAAGGGGCTGGTTTGGAGATCATTTTTTTTTCATGATGGAGAATTTTTTAATACTTTTAACACATCGAGGAGGCTCCCACAAGTTTAGAAGGTGATGAAGTTGCCCCTCGCCGGTGGTAGTTGTCTTACCTTTTTGGGCAAGAGTAAAGTTGCGTAAAAATGTTATTTTTTCAAAATATCTCAGTTTTTACGCGTTATACGTGAAAAATAGTTCTATATAAAATTGAAGAGCGTAAAATTTTCTACAAAAAAGTATATATTCGATTTTTCTATTAAAGTGTTGGTTATTCTGTAACATGAGAAATATGTATGAGTGAATATAGTACATGCGATTTTAATGTGAGATGTGCTTATGTATACGTACTAGTCCAGCCGGGCGCGGGAAGAATGAGGATTGGTCTCGAAGAAAATTTATTTTGGAGCCCTACTTTTCAATTTTTGTTTTTGAATACGATAAAAATTCGAAAAAAATATTATTAAAATTATAAAACTTTTTAATACCTACATTCTGGGTGGGGTCTTATAATGTCCAGCTTTTTCATACCTACGAGTATATATTTTCCCATCCCCTCACGTACTGTCGGCAAGTATGAATGAAAATCATCAAAATTTAGGGAGAGAGTCTTCTTAGAAATGCAGAACACTATTAATATACAATTTTGTTTTTATTATGAAAATATTATTAACTTAATAATATAATGAGATTTATTAGAACTACTTTTTAAATTTCGTGAAAGGTTTGGACGTTGGCAAATAGCTCAGAATTTTCGTTTTTGATTTCATATAAAACTGTGAGTCAAGGACATCAACATATCCAAATTTTAGCTTCTTGAATCATTTGGAAGGGAGTTACAGTAAAAACCAGCTTTTTGAGAAAGTTATAAGTAATGGAATTTCTTGAATCTTCCAGATCACCCCACCAAATCAACCTAGAAATATCAAACTTTGTGTATGGAGTTGATTGATGACCACAATATGACCTCTTGAATTTGGTCCAAAATGGATTCAAAATGGCGAACTATAAAGATCTGAATAGAGCTTGAGGAGCTTCGAATTTGTAAAAATGTGATTAATTATGAACTCATATGATAATTGGAGAGAAGAAGTGTACTATATCTCCAGTTTATCTCCATGCATGGTGTTGGAGGGGAGAAGGAGAGGTTATCGACCTCAAAATGTGGTAGGGGGAACATGAGATGTCGAAAATTTTTCATAGCGGTGTCACATGACGAAATGAGCCCAAGTGACTAATTTATTCTGATTTTAGCCTCCCAAGTGAATTTGAAGGGGAGTTAAAGCAAAAAATCGCTTTTGGAAGGGAATTATTGAAAAAAATTTCATGAATCTTCCATATCTCATCACCAAATCGATCTAGAAAGGTCATAGTTCGTGTTAGGGTTAGTTAATGACTAGAATATGACCTCTCGAATTTGGGTCAAAATAAATTAAAAATGGCGGATTGTCAAAATTTGAGGAGAGCTTGAGGAGCCTCAATAACTGGAAACGTGATGAATATAGACTCATGTGATTATTGAGGATAAGAAATATATTATTTCCCAAATTAACTTTCACACTCAATGGTGGAGGGGAGGAGGAGGGGTTATTGACCTCAAAAAGTGATGGGAGTGCCTGAGGGTTCGAACGTTTTTAATTGTGATATTACATGATGAAATGAGTCCCAGTTACTAACCTGTTTTGATTTTAACTTCTCAAGTGAATTTGAAGGGGAGTTAGGGCAAAAAACGACTTTTGGAAGGGAAATCATATTATAGGAAATTTCAAAAATCTTCCATATCTCCTCACTAAATCGACCTAAGGAGGTCCAACTTTGTAATTAGTTTTAGTTTATGATCAGAACAAGACCTCTTGAATTTGGGTCAAAATGGATCCAAAATGGCGGATCATAAAAATTTGAAGATAACTTGAAGAGACCTCAAATTTCTAAAATTTGAAAAGCATGGACTCATAATTATTGCAAACCAAAAATACTACATATTATTCTAAATTCAACTTCTTAAGTGGTTTTGGAAGATTCAAAATTGGTACCTACTAAATGTGGCCTGTATACATAAATGGGTTAGTAACGTTATTCGCTGATCTGAACAAGCCCCAGTTGAAAATTTATCTCCAATGATGCGGCATGTCTGCTTACATTTTTATAATAATTTTACCTACAATTAGCCTGATATTTCATGTACCAACTACCCCCTTCCATCATCATTTTCGGAACATTTTTCGCTCTAAAATTAGATTAAATTTTAAGTAAGAAATGTGCAAATACCTTCAATGAATATATGAAAATGATTTATGCTTTAGAAGCATCGACTCGAGTAATTTTAAATAATACTCTGAAAATACGAATATTACTTCTTCTTGGTTGAATGAATTGAAATCCCCGCTTTAATCTTGTTATTTTTGCTTGAAGATTCTGAAACGAGATTTTAAATATTTCAAAAACGCTCGCCTTGAAAAAAAAAAAATTGTAAGCAGAATTTTACTTACATTAGAAGTAATTTTTTTTCGTTTAGAACTTTTAACGTCTTTCATTTTGAAAGAAAAGCGAAATTTCAAATTTTATATTTTTCGATTCAACATCTTAGCTAATGCTTGGCGAAGCACTGTTGGAAAAAAAATTTTAAATTCGAAGAAATTCCATCCTCGTGTACAAGAGAAAACCCGAGAGCGAATCCGAAAGTGAAAAAAAAAATCGAAGATAAATACATCAGAACCGGATAGGCAAATAAATTATTCAAGGCTGCCAATCTCTCAAAGTTGGAAATGAAAAGCGGCGTGCTGGTGGTAGGAAGTGACGGAGGGTAGAGAAAGTCCTAAATGAGATAACTTTTTCGACATTGCATTCGGTATGCGGCGCTGGCAGTTTTTATACTGTGGAAGTCCTAATCTAATCAAAGTTAGTGGAAAAGTTTTTTTTTTACTGGCGGTATAAGGTTGCGGTTGTGCGAGCAACGAGTGCTGGAGAATAATGCTTTCGAGATGGTTATTGTTTATTCGCGTATTAAAATTAATTCTAAAGGGATGGATAAAATATGGAAAGTGTAAATACGTACGTTGGCGTAATTAACCGTTGGTTGAGATTTTTGCGCCATGACGATGCTAGTACCGAGAAGCTGGAACGATTAAAATGTATTCCCCGGACGACCGTGATGCACGGACGGGAAGTTTTTAGCGAAACGATCGTCGTAAATTTACCTCTTTATCAATTTTCATCGCGTAAAAACCGATCCGACGGATCAGAATATTTCTTAGGTGTATTCGATTCCGGCGGCTTTCATGGTTGAGAAAATGGAATCGAAATTGCGTAATCCGTTCGGCATAAATCAAGCGGCGCGTTTGCGTTCTTATAGTCGCGTATTTTACGCTAGCGATGTATCATGCGGGAAATGACATTTTCGTGCTCGGTATTGTAAATACTTTAATTACGTTTTGTTAGTTTTTCGTCGTCGACAACGTTCAAAAGTATTTATCGAAGTGCGGTAAATCTTCGGACATGCAAATTCTCCCCGCTGTCTAACGCAAGCTTACGTCGGCTTTATAAAACGATTATTCGCCGATCGCAAATTACACGGTGGAGGTTTTTATGATGGAAAAAAATTCTATTTGGATTCCATTTCCAGGATTGAGGATTACCTAGTGATATGATGCCGGGTAGTATTCGCGTTCACGCGTGATTCGCTTAAGTCCTCCAGTTCGATGACGATTTGTCGAACAGCGTATCATTAGCGTTATAACGATGTAACCGAATTGTGGTTTTTGTACCACCCACCTTCTCGTCTTCCATGGATATCTATCAGTATTGTAGTAATTCATAGGAAGTAAATTTTAATCTTCTCGCTTGACTTGGCGTGTCACGAGGTTATTGAACTGGCGTGGTTTTTATGTGGTATATTTTTTGCACGATGCAGGTAATCGAACTTCTAGTACATTTTCTACGAATAATTCGGCTGCAGGGCCCGACGAAGCGGACGATTGCAGCGCTGGATTCAAAATTAGACAAAATAATTACCAGCATTCCAATGACGATGTCATAATGCCTCAAAAAGTATTACCCGAACCTGTAAGTAATCACCTTGTTTGTACTAATGATAGCATTTTTTATTAGCTGAGTTCTCATGAAAGGAAGTCATTTCAGGATACCTGATATGGGTAATATGGAATCAAAATTTCCCAAAAAGGAGTAGGGGAAGGCTAAAATCCAAAAATTGTCTCAAATTTTTATATCAGCGTCTTCGAAAACCCATATTTGCATATATATGGTTGCAAAATCAAAAATTCCTAAAAACAAGTAAGGGAGGGCTCAAATTCAAAAATGGTACCAAGTTTTAAAATCAGCGTTGTGGAAAACCCATATTTGTATATACGTGGTTGGTAAACCAAAAATTTCTAGAAAGGCGTGGGGAAGAGCTCAGTCCGGCTCAAACACAAAAATGGTCCCAAATTTTGAAATCAGCGTAATCAAAAACCCATATTTGCATATACGTGGATATAGAACCGAAAATCCCAAAAAATGGGTGGGGAAAGGTTCAAATCTCACGAATGGTCATCAATTTCCTGATTGACAACCATCGTGTACATGTATATCTGCAAGTGACTACACGGATAACATGTGATTCTAATGAAATTTTGGAATCTACTTCTGAAATTGCATAAAAAAAACCTATTTAAACCTGAAATAATCCTACTGCTGGCTCAAAAAAAAAAAGAAAAAACTGAATTCGAGTGCCCAAATTTTTGGATGGTGTACTACTTAGATGATACATTTGTATTAGTCTGCTTTGGCAACCCTAGCTATGGTTAGGTAATTGACTCAGCTCATGTATATTTTATTATCATGAATGACTTCCTCCCTATTTTATTCATTTATTTGACCCTGTCCTTAAGTATCCACCTAACTACTTACTCAACTTACCATATATTTTGTTAATAATGAAGTCGATCATACGAATTCAAAGCTGGAAATCCCCGTCTATCCTTTCCAACCTCAGATTTTTACGCCTGGGAATTCTCTTCATTGTATATGCTGCACTAGATATCCCAGAACTACTATTGGTATTGCTCCCAGACATTTAGGGCCTCCTTTGCACCCAGCCCATATCTCTTTTTTGCGCACGGAGAATGTTTCGTGAACACTGCGACTTACCTGTCCGTGACCTGCTAATGGCATTACTTACAGACGAGAATGGAATCCTTTAGTGACTACCTACAACTTTCCTGAGAGTACTACTTGAGGCAAGCATACTTTAGCATTCCACATTGAAAGTTAGGTTATATGGGTTTCCTTCCTTCTGGCCTCCATGCTCCCCTACATTTCTTTGGCCATATCTGCGCTACTTTGGTGGTGTCAGTAGTGTCAAGACCTGTCCGCAACTGGTTTGGCAATTCGGCAAGATACTGGAGAAGCTTCGCTGGCTAACCCATGGGAATGATTGCCAACATTCCTACTATCATGCAACGGGACTATATACTGCTGTAATCGTTCACATTACTATAATTTGTTCCTGCGTGACCCATCATATTACTATCAACCCATCATATTTAGTTAGTGTGATAGGAACAGTTTGGGCCGTTCCGCTCACTCCTGAAGGTCCTCAGAAGATGTGACCCAGCTTACGGAACCATCATGGAATCTCGTCATGAGGTTCTGATGCATGATACCGATAATTGTCTCACTGCACCGGTACATGCAACAACTCAACTTACCGACACCATTTAGCCTCAGTTCCGTACGCCCGTCATACAGACATTGTTAGCGACCCAGTAGGACCTCTTGTAGATAATCCCAATCACCCTCCTAGTCTCTTTTGTTCGCACTAATAATTGATCCCAATCTCCCACCTTCCTACGGGAGTACCCCACATGAAAGCACGATCCCATGTGGCTTTTCACCAGGTGGAAGTTTGACTGAGTGCCTCCATACTCCCTTCTTATCGCCATACTCTACAAGGTTTTAGCACGTATCGCTATTCTTGGCTGAGTCGATGCTTTGTGATTATCTTTTCGATGGACTGAATCCCACCTTCACTCATTATGGGGATTATGTCTCGGGTCCTTTATTCGTGACCCATACCATTCGATGTAATGGTGACTGCTTTCACTCTGCTACCTCCTTCCATCTTACTCTTAGCCATTACGGTTAGGTAGAGATGATTCCCAATCAGGTCGGTACTACACCATAAGTCCGGTTAGGCACATCAGCTTCTCCACCCAAGTACTTAATTCTCTATAGAGTCCAGTGTTGTGACACATAGCTTGGCATCAGACCTTAGCAGACGGAGGAAGGGGACTTCCCTCCCGGCCCCGAGTTCTTTTCAGAGCCCACAATTTGACGCATCAGCGCTAAAAATCTGTCTTTACCTCCATCATCTTTTTTTTTTTTTGCTCTAATGACTTCCTCTTGTCTTGACCCGGATTTTCTCCGCACGGCGCTGCTCGACACCCTGCTAGAGCCATTGACGGTCTAGCAGGCTGTACATTATTTTCTCATTTCCATTAGCAAACAAACCTGCCATTAGAACAATTTTTAGCACTGCGGAGGGAACAGCTGCAATTACGCCTGGTAACCCACGATATCTGGCATAAGTTTGATAGCAGGAGGAAGTAAAGAGGGTGCTTACCTCACATCTGAAGATCCAGACCAGTACCCAGCCAGCTCTATATATAAAGCTTGAGCTTTCTAGATGGATTTGGTGTGGTGAGGAGAATATTTCTGAAAAGAAAATTTTTCTTCTAAAAAAAGTTATAATGAATTTTTCTCTGAATGCCCTTATTTTCTCGTAAAATTGGAAATGGAAATCAATGTTAAATTTTACTCATTTTTACCTTTTCAGAGATTCCACTATAATCCGCTAGAGGCAAACTCTTTCAATGCCAGTGTTACCAGGTTTATCATGGTTGAAGTCGCAGGTTTCGTCGGCTCAAATCGCCCAAACCTATAAATAAACAAAGTGATTTCTACGATCATCTAAATGTGAATTAAACGATGGGAAATCCAGTTCTTTGGAGTTATTAATAATTGATGATTCATTGATTTGTACAAAAATCACGAAAACAAAAAATGTCTAAAAATGAAACTGGTCAGAAGGGTGATATTGAATGAATTTGTTATACATTTTGGCATAGTAAAAAATCGCCCAATTTGCGAGTAGTCACCATTCCATATTTTCGATCGCAAAAATCATGCTTGAAGTCGCCCATTTGGGAAAAATCGCCCAACCTGGCAACACTGTTCGATGCCCAGCCCGAATAATGATTATACTAGATGGCCTAACTAGTTAACCCCGCTAAGTTTGAACCTCAAATTTTCATGGGACTAGCAATGTTGCCAAGAGTATACCATAAAATTTTATATCTACAACCATTTGAATTTTTGAAGTTGTATTGCTGTGTATGGTAATTCATGTAGAGAGGAAATTTGGAAATGACTTTATTTCACATTTCTAAAAGGAAAGAAAAAATATCTTCGTTCGAATCTGCGCGTCAGCTTTGGGGGACGTATTTTTTGTACTCTCTTGTAGTTGACTTTGGCAGCTTAAAAATTTATGATTCAACTGGAAAAGGCTGCTTGCAGTTAAAACTATGAATAAGGGAATTTTTCATATGCTTTTTCCAATTATGCTGATCCCATGAAAATTTGAGCATCAGACTTCGAACCCCCCCCTCCCCATTCCCAAATTAAGTAAACTATTATAGCTATCGTTTTCAATAAAAGAAGCTAATATTAAAGCATTAATTTTATTGAAAAAAAAAAGTAATTATAGTAATAATGTAATTGTGTTTCACAGATACCAGGCGTCTATAAATATGAAACAGAAACGCTAAAGAGATTACCGCTGTCCAGTGATCGTTGTAAACAAGACACATTTGTGATTCAATCTAGCAGTAACCATAGGCCGTCGCTGGAGGTGGTAACGACATCGACGAAACTACAAGAATCGTGTATATAATTCGAAAATTTCATTATCATGTTTATGTATAATTTTTTTTGTACTCATATTTCGCTGTATTTTAAATACATTTGTTGTTTTTATTTCGCGATCCCCGCCCCCTTCGTATTTGTTTATTAAATGTTTATAGTTTTGAAAAAATAAAGAATTCTAACGTTTGTGTTGAATTTAACGGCTGATCCATTCAATTAGCGCATTTCGCAAAGGTACAAAAAGCGCGGCGGAAGTACGCGTTTCGATCGAACGTACGAAAATCATTAGTCAAGTGTCAGGTTTAGTCGAAAAAACAAATCAATTCTGTCAACCGGTAACGTTTCGGCAAACACCGATACTTTATAAAATGAACGATCTCACATTAGCCGAGCTAAGTCGGAAAAAATGGGCGTTCACGGAGGAAAACTATGACGAGCGAAGGCCTATCGAGTCGTTCGTCTTGGGCGAACAGGAGGACATAACGAGTCGACAAATTCGGCGTAATTATTTCTCACGAGGGCACGGTATTCGATGCACCTCTCTCCACGTTGGTTATATTCAACCGAATGAGAAGCCGGAAAACAATTTTAATAATTTATTACTCGGTGAACTGGTATTACAAGGGGAAAACACGTCGACGGCGGAAAAGTGCGCATCGTTGTAATGGTTCATTTCGAGTGCTTTTTACATTTACGCTGGGCGTTTTATTTTAGTTATATCTTTAATTTTAACGCAATTAAAAAGAATAAACTAAAAAGGTAGAGCGGCGGCGCAACCATGACAAGGGTTGAAAGCTCGTTTCTCAGCGGGTAGTCGATTTACGGAACGGATACTTATATCTTGTACTCGTGTTGATGGCGGCGACGCGCGTATAATGTAAAATCCCGGATTACTCTAGAATAGTGCTGACGATACGATGGGGTTTTTTCATCGGCTAAAGTGGCGCCAACAATCGAGACCTTCGATTTGGTTAATTTAATTGCCAATATAAGAATTAAAAAGATTATTTCAAGCGGTCGTAGAATGATAGAAGGAAATTTATTACCCTTGTTCGTATTTCCTATCTAAAGCTATATCGAGATTCCTCACTACGCGAGTAGACTATGGATAATTCGAGGTTTGTACGTATCTACCATCAGTATACTGCGCTTGTCATTACATAAAGATGTACGATTGTCGAGACTGTTGGTCTGTATGTCACATTAATTAACTGTATTTACATAATATCGGCCTATGTGCCCGATTCGACTATACAATGTTGGTAAATAAACCAGCACAATGACGATGTAGGTAGTCAATAACCAAACAAAACACAGATTAATTTCAGAAGATTACCCAGAACAACTTGCTCACTTGTCCAGGGTGTATGAAATATAAATACTGAATTCAAGTATTTCTGCTTTCATTCGAAAACAAAATTTTTCGGATAAAAATCGAAATTACTCCACGATGAATGCGAATAGGCAAAGAAACATCAGCAGATTCAACATCAGGGACCTAGAATTAGTGTAAAACGACACCAATCTCGATATTTTTGGAATCATCGAAATTTCGATAAATCATCAAGCTGGATATTTTCTTTTTTGAGCAAAAAAGTTTTTTGTCAGATTTTGTCGCGAAAATTGTCGAAATAGACTTATTCAGAAATGTAGAGTTAATTTTCCTGGTCATCTTTTCTAGAAAAGGTTTATTCGGCGAAATAATTGTAATTCTTTCCATCAACTGAACTTTTCAAAATATGCAAAAATTCAGTGAAAATGACGGGAAAATGGGGTTTTACGCTTAAATAATCATAAAAAATGAATTCTATGGTTTCGAATACCCCATTTAGACACTTTGCACAGCAATATTTGATAAAAAATTATTTTAGTCGACAAACAAGAAGCCTACAAGATGGGAGATTATTTGAAATTTCGATGATTCCAAAAATATCGAGATAGACGTCATTTTCATCTAATTCGAGGTCGCTGATGATTCCGAATATAATATTTTTTCGCACTCTTCTCTCCTACCTAGAAGAATTCCAATTTTTCAAAAAAAATTTAGTCTACAGGGAATGGAGCGGAGAGCATCAAACACTGTCATCATATTTGGAATTAGCGAAGTCGATTTCGTGAAAATGACACTTGTCTTGATAAAACACGCCATTACTTCGATGTAAATTATTTATTAATTGAAAATTCATGATAAATAACATTCGTTGAGTGGTATGCAACTTTACTGATGCATTTCGATAATATTAAAAATAGCTACCTTTATTATCGGTTGAAAATTAGTTACAACTAGGAACTAGGTGTCGTTAACCACTAATTCGAGGTCGTTGATTTGAAATATACCTATCATCAGATTGAACCTAACATTTCTCTTAACACCTAAAACTGGAATTTTTAATGAAGAATCATGTTCATCTCAGCAAAAACGTATAATTTCTTAAAAATAACCATAAACATGGATTTCTCGGATCCGGAAAACTATATTTAGAAACTTTGCGCAACAAAATCTGACAAAAAATTTTTTCATCAAAGAAGGACGCAGAAAGGAAGAACACGAGAAGAACGCAGAAAGAACGAACATAAGAAGAAGGCAGAAAAGAATAACACAGTAAGGAAGAACATAAGAACACAAGAAGGAAAAACACAGAAATGAAGAACGCAAGAAGAACATAGAAAGGAAAAACACAGAAATGAATAACACAAGAAGAACGCAGAAAAGAAGAACACAGGAAGAATGGAAAAACACTGGAAACAAGGAAGAACGCAGAAAGGAAAGTTTTTCTTGAAATTTTAACAATTCAAAAAAAAATCGGGATAAATGATGTTTTCGACTAATTGGAGACTAATGATTCCGAATATGATGATGTATTTCTTCCGCACTTCCTCCTCCATCCCCTCCGAAACATGATTTTTTTTTAATTTGCAATATTCGGAATAAGCAACCTTGAATTGGTCGAAAACAACTCTTATCACGATTTTTTCGGAATTTTCGAAATTTCAAAAAATCCACCACCAGGCTTCTTCCTTTTTTCACGAAAAAAATTTTTTGTCAGATTTTTTCTCTCCAAATAGCTAGATAGGGGATTTCAAATCCGAGAAGTTCATTTCTGCGGTAAGTTTTGCGGTACGAAGTGTTTGTGCTGAAATATGCATAATTTTTCTTCAAATAAATATCGAATTGTTGGGTAGGAATGAGGAGGGAATAAAATCGGATGACATATTCGTAATCATGGTGCGTACTTGATTTCATAAAAAAAGTAAAAAATGTGTTGGTATTCATTCTTTCTAAACTGTGCAACTTTACTAACGTATTTTGAATAATATTGAAAAATCATTAACTACTGTTAGAATAAGATAAGAGTGATGAACAAGATGTAGATTTCAGATGATTTGAAGGTGATAATACAAATTCTGACACTAGTTTTCACCTACCCCTTTCTCCCCTCCATTCAGAGGAATACTTACATATCAGACTGGATCTATCTCAGCGGAAACGCTTCGTATTGCAAAACTGACTAAATTTCAAGAATTTATACTATGGAAGCAAATGTAATAAGTATTTAAAATTACCGCATTTTTCCTCTACTACATGAAAACTACCGCATAAAATAAAAATTACAAATGAAAGAAAATTTTTAATTGCTGCTTAGACATCTTAAGGAATGGTATTTTAGGCCACTTGCATAAAATGATAAAGAAACTAAGCATTTTACAGTCTAGTTTTTTATCCATTGTCCCTGATAACAGAATGGAAGAAGATATGGAATCAGCTATGTACCTCTCTAAAACTTTAGTCAGTGGCATAGCGTAGGGGGTACCAGCGGGTCATGTCCCCCAGCGGCAGATTTTAGGGGCGGCAAAATTTCTCGAAGATTTTTTTATCCTTTGCTGCGATTTACGATTATGATTCTCTCACTCCAACACATCAAATATCTTTAACTAGTTAACCATATGTAATTGATTAATTGTCGCTCTTCCTTCTTCCGTTGTATGACAAATTTCTGTAGTGTAGATTTTAATGCGATTATCAATAAATTTGCATATATGAAGAGCCATGATGTCTACCAAATCCAAAAAACAAAAGGGCATGATGGGATAAGATAGTCGAAAATGCCCCCGAGAGCTTTTCGAACGGTTTCTAGGGCAAAAGGTGGCCCACATCGAAAAAAAATTTTGACAAAAATTTCAGGCTCCAGTTGCGCCTATTTTCGGAGATATAGGCAAAAACAAGTTTTTCGATTAAAATTTTTTTTCTCGCCATATTATAAAGGTGGAGAGTTGAAATTTTATTTATAGTATCTTGACAATAAAAGGGTTTTTCAGTAATTTTTTCAATTTTTTCCGATCAATTTTAAAAGAGTTATGCAATTTTTAAAATTTCAAACCGCCATTTCTATGGCAAGTTTTCGAGGTGCAATTATGAAAAAAATTCCATAAAATGTATCTTTTACCACCAAACATACCATAAAAATTTCAGAATTTTTGGAGTGGTGCAACATAGTCAAAAAAAATAAAAACTATTGCAGCGCGCTATAAACCAAGCGGTTCGGTACTATGCGCGCTGTAGGCCGAACGAACGTTACACGACGTTGCGTCGCCGCCTTAACAGTGCATAACAGCTTAACTGATCTTCTCGCGCTTAAAACATTACTTAGGCTTATATTTTTTCCTTTTTGGTTTACTTGTAAGTGAACTCCTACAACTGATTAAATCAATTAATAGGCCTATTCCGTCTGTTAATTTGAAGAAAAAAATTTTTTCACCATAAAAATAACAAACATTAAAAAATTATAATAAAAAAACTTATCACTTTTTCGAATGACTTTTCTTAGTATAAGAAAATCTTATGCTTAAAAATTTTCCAAGCATGGTTTTTTCATTCAAATTTTCCCTTTTTTTCTTCATTATAAAAAAATATAATTACTTTATTTTTTAAATTTCGTACGAATTCCGCAAACTTTGTACACTTTAGACGGGTTTTCGTACTTTTTTGGATCATTTTAAAATTTCGTAACTTTTTCGTAATTTCGTACTTTTTTTGGCTAGTAGACATCAGGATAGCCAAAGAATTTTTTTAAAACTAATGTTAATAAAAGTAATTATTGTTTTTTTTGTTTTTTTGTTTACTGTTTTTTGTTTTTCTGTTTGTCATACTAAATAGTGTTACTTAGTTATGATAAATAAAGTGTAGATAATAACCAAACGGCTATGTATATATTTTTTCTTAGAGGGGGCGGCATTTCCTAAAATTCCCCGGCGGCACCAATGCACGTTACGCCACTGAGTCTTTAGTTATGACACTTATGACGTATCAATACACTGATGCATACTTTTCGTAGCTTACTTCGAAGTTACACCGTGTGTGAATGTGAAATGGATTTTTTGAGTTTTCTATCATCTTTGGAAAGAACAGTGTAATAACTTGCCTAGTGTGAAATTTGGAGTAGAATATTTTTGCACTGAACCATTTTTGGTCTAGGAACCTCATTTGGTGGAAGTAAGGATACCCGACCGTGAACTAAGCGTCATTCCTATAACTCTTATCCACGAGCGCTTTTAATCTATTATAGTCATTCTACAGATATTCGTGAAAAAATCGCAGTTAAAAACTATTTTCAGCATACCATTTAGATTACTGGACTACAAAGTCAACAACGAACGACTAACAAGCTATTCTTCTTGCCTAATCATTACATGAAAAAAACATCACCAACCGGAAGGAGTCGATTACACGCGAAGAGAGCAGGAAGTGCGTATACTTTCGATACAGATAACTGCAAAACCGAAAGCTAACATTATCCGCCAATAAATCACGACGGTCGTAAATCGGAGAAGGCGCGCGTTGTCGTGCATATTATCATGTTACCGTAATAACAGGTTTTTCACAATAAAGCCTCGTTCTCGTCCCTCCTTCTATGCGAAGAAAATAAATTCCGGCGTGTACCTAATTTATAAAAGGTAGAAAAGAAACGTGAAAAAAGTTCGCATCAAGTTGAACGATTGGCGCGAAGGGTTTTGGGTAGAGAGAAAATGTTGAACGCGAAACAATGGATCGCGTATAGTACCTGACAGCGCACTCGGCTGTGAAAATTTTTGTTCTAGTGATAAGATTTCGCGTTCGCGAACGCCTTCGTAAACGTATACCCATCGAAACGTTATCATTAAAAATGAAAAACGACACTTCGCCGCGAACTTTTTATTTTCCTAGATTAGAAATGAATACCGTTCCATGCATACGCCAACAAATCCACGCCACCGACCGGATTCTCGAGATTAAGTAACGCTTCTTGATTCCGTCGAGTTGGTACGAGATTTTGAAAAATCGATCTACTTAACGGAAACTTTTCTTTTCGTATGTGTCTGAAAAAAAAACACGCAGAAGAAAAAACCATCCATTCGTAATGAACGCGCATCCCTATGTCCCCTATATGCGGCGTATAATCGCGCCCACAGCTTGTTTAACAAACCTTGAAAATAAATCTCGCCTCAGGCTCTGCTGCCGAGAATATACCGGCCAATTACATTATTGTATCATGTTGCATTAAAGCTCGCTCTCGAGTTAAAACCGCATCATTCTTTTATAATGACCGTACTTATTTGCGGTAAATCAACTCCACCTTGTAACTAGGTAAATTTATTTCCTAACTAGCCTCAACGGGATTTAATACACTTATTCATCGTTTATAAGTACTACACGAATTACCTCTCGTCTCGTCTCCCTCAGGCATTCAATTAAACAAATCCCTTCTTCACTTTTCACCTCTGCCACACCGAAGAAAAATTACTTAAGCGTTCGATTCGGGTCGGCCACGTGAAAAGCGAATTTCACGCTCGACAGAGAATAAAAAATTCACCCTATTCGTGCAAAAATCGCTGGGAAAGTTTTTATTTAAACCTGTGGTCAGAAAGTTTTACCTCGTGGCCCGTTTAATTGAAGAAAAACGCCCAGAAAAATATTAGATAGAACGTGTGTTCGGCAACAATATAGCTGCGTACTTTAAGATACTAAAACGAGAAACTTTTTTTTTTAATATCGTCCGTTTGTATTTTATATCCGAGTCTAAGCACGGAGGAAAAAAATCATCGGGTAATTACTCGTTATAACTTTTTTTTTTTTGTAATAGAAATCTCGTGAAAAAAATGGCGAAAAAATTTCGCTAATAAATTTCACCGGTAAAATACCGCGCTTAGTTGTGGAAGTAACGTAGCTACATATTTTTCTTTTTAATTGTCGTTAAGTCGTACAGCAGTGCTGGTGCAAATTCCACGTATATATTTAGGCGTATACGCGGTAGTAGCATAACCGGTAATATTTTAATAGAATAAAGTAACTTTTCTACAAAATAAACAATGCGCCGAATATACTCGGCGAGTAAAACAGTCGTCGGCCCGAGACAAAAGCAATTCGAATTAAGATAAGCTTTTTTAATGAATAATTTTCGTGTACAGTGTGTATAAAAGCTTAAATTATCGCTGCGAGGCTTTTTCCACCCTTCTATCCGAGGTCTCGCTGTTCCACAATCAACCGAGTCCTTTTTTTTCGGCGATTACGTTGCGCTAATTTTACGCTGCCTGTACTTACTAGCTACGTATGAAATAAGTACAAATAGGGATTACCTTAATGAAGGTATTTTACGTTGGTAAAAAATCCTAAAAGATCTGCATCCCAATTATACGCAAGCAATGAGAAATATTTACTCGACGATACGACCTTATCACATAAGGAAGGATCAAAAATATCTATTTTTTTCATGTTGTTTTAAAGCAAGATAAATTGATACATCAGTATGAATTATTATTAATAAAATTAAACATACTAACGTACCTCAAGAGCAGACATTACTTATTTAAAGGAACGGAAAAAATTTGAAAAATTTTTCCAAAAATGAAGAAATGTTTGAAACTCAAGAAAATTAAATTCTAAAGCTTGAATAAATACCTAAATTGTTAGGAAAAGAAATAATTAAAAGATGAAAATGAGTTGGATAACACTCAAAATAAAATCAGTGATATACCTAAATAAAAATAATGGAAAACAAATAACAAAATTTTAATCTCCACACATAATATAAGGTACATAATTATTATGTAAAATGTTGATATTTGTTCGAAAATCACATTTAATTGCCAGTCCAACGTTGATTGGATATTGCTAACTAAGAATGAATATGTACTTATTGAATAGATACAATACTAACAATAAGAAACTAATAATAACAAATGTACTGACAATACCAAACTAGAGGTAACAACTAAGTATAGTAATAATAATAACTATCAATAACAGTAACAACTAACAATACAACCCAACTAACCCCCAAGGCTTAACTGTAACAAAATAGTACAAACAACTAACAATAGAACAACACTTACAATATAAACAAACTAACAACAACTGGACTGCATTACGCAACAATGTTCTAAGTGAAATGAGGCGCCATAGACTTGTTGATCGATCTTATTTTTGTTTTTAATGAGAAAAACTGGTAATGAATAAAATCATTCATGTTATATAAATAATTTCAAAGACAAACAAGCAAAATTTGTTCAGTTTGATTGACTGGCTTTGTTATAATTTACATTACATCAGAAACTTGATGTAGTTGAAGTTTATGGCGCCTCATTTCACTTAGAACATTGTTGCGTAATGCAGTCCAACTAATAAAAGGTAAATACTTACAACTAAAAGCAAACCAACAACTATTATTAACAATGTAACCAAATCGATAATTTATCTGATTCACCAATGAAAATCAACGGAAGAATCAGATATTATCGATTTGATTATATATTGTTATTTGTATTTGTTGTGGTTGTTATTGTGGTTGTTGTTGTTGTTTTTGTCGTTATTGTTGTTGTTGTTGTTGTTAGTTATTGTTTATATATTGTTAGTTGTTATTATTAGTTTATTATTATCAGTTTTTGCTGTCAGCTTGTTTAGCATTGATAAATTAGTTACTTTCTATAGTAAATTGAAAAATGTATTAAAAAATGATTAAAATAGAAGTTGTAAAATGAGTTCAAACAAAATTACATGAAAGAGTGAAAAAATATAAAAACCACAATTCAATCGAAAAAAAAGGGAATGCGAAGTATGGATTTGATATTAATATTGAAATTGTTGTGGAGTCAAGTAAAACTCGGAATTGAAAACTGCTCCGGAGTTAAGAGATCAAGATTTGAGTTATTAGTCCAGTTTGACAAGGTGGAATGCACTTTTCGGCCAACTTTAAAGCCTTTGATAGAAAAGTGAAAAGGAAGTGTAATAGAAACGACCAAAATATGTGAAGAAATGTGAAAAATTTTGATTATGGAACTTTTGAGAGTTCAATTATTGATAAATACAAATATGTTATTTTTGATACAGCTAAAAATGGGAGATCACTCAAATTTTTTGGTAGGCAGAAGAAGAGGTAAATAGCTCAGATTCTTTGGTTTTGATGTCATATGAAAGAGTGAGTCACGGACACCAACAAATACAAATTTTATCGTGCATCTGGAGGTAAGTCAGAGGCAAAAACAGATTTTTGAGGAAATTGTATGAAATTCATTAAATATTTCCTCCACGTGTAGTGCTGGCGGATATTCATCAAGTTCGCTCAAAATTCGTTGAGTGGCTCTTCTTAAAAATGCAAAAAACGGCCCTTTTTGCTTTTTCGATAAAACTCAAAATAACCAATCACTCAAATTTTGAGGGAAGCTGAAGAAAAGGAAAATGACTCAAATTTTTTTTTTTTATCTCATATGAAAGAGTGAGTCACGGACAATGATATATCCAAATTTCAGCTTCCTAAGTGCAAATGGCGGATTATCAAAATTTGAGTAGAACTTGAGGAGTCTCAGATTTGTAAAAATGTAATTCATGTGAACTCATATGATTATTGGTGATAAGAAGTATACTATATCCCCACTTCACCACCATGCGTGGTGTTGGAGGGGAGGAGGAGGGGTTATCAACCTCAAAATGGGGGGATGGGGGTACACGAGATGTCAACAATCTTTTATTGCTGTGTTATATGATAAAATGAGCCCAAGTGATTAACTTGTTCTAATTTTAGCTTCCCAAGTGAATTTGGAGGAGAGTTAGAGGAAAAAACCGCTTTTGTAGGGGAAATTACCGCAGGAAATTTCATGAATCATCCGTATCTAATCACGAAATTGACGTAGAAAGATCTAATTTTGTGTGCGGAGTTAGTTGGTGACCAGAATATGACCTCTTTAATTTGGGTCAAAATCGATCCAAAATGGCGGATCATTAGGATTTGAAGATCATTTGAGAACCCTGAAATAGTTGTAATTTGAGCAAACCTTTTAATGACATACATAGTACAAAACAGCTATAACAGTCTACCTATCACAACATGGAAAAAGGAGGTCGAGTGCAAAAAAAATTCAACTGTTAGGCTATTGATTCACACAATTCTTTTTCTTTTTTAGCAAGAAACCGATATCGTTTTAGAACTACAGGCGGTTACGGCGATTCTATATAACTACCTCCGTTTGTTAGCGTTATTCTGCGTTTCAGGCCGATTTATTCGTAAGATTCGCCGACCAGTCACCGTAACATTGTAAATCTATATAAAAAGAAAACGTAGACGCGCGCTAGTAGCGATTTCTTATACGGTAAGCACATTCAGCAATTCAGTTTGCCAACAATAGCCGCGCGGCGCCCTTATAAGGGGGAAAAATAAAACGAATTATATCGCGGTCTGCAAAAATAACTTTAGGTTTGTTAGGATACGCGACAACGGCCGTTTGGTTTTTATTAATTCGACCCGATAGATGCGAAAAATATCACCTAACGTAGTTTCGGGAGCTGTACGTGAAGCATAATTGGCACGACGATTTTTCGACACTCGCGTCAGCGGTTTGTGGTAACCGACGAATTTATTCGGCGCTCGAAATTCGAACCCCTAAATAGTTTAATATGTGGCCACGATGCATCAACCGACAAAAGCCCAAATATTAAATATCAAAATGCCACGTTCGAATAATTTTCGCGGACGCAATATGCATATTAAAAACCAACTCCTGATAATCCATCCGTAATAAAGTGCACCCCATGGTATACGTTTAAAACAAAGTTTTAGGTCTTATTTTAATATTTTTTTTTCTGCTCTTTTCAACAAAAAATTCTTTCCCGTATTATAGTGTTTTCATTCGAACCATCGAAAAGTTTTCGAAAATTAATTTCCATTCGTAATTTATCGGTCGATTTCTGTCATTTCCAGCACTGTCAAAGTTGCGCAAAAAAATTTTCGTCGAGATCTTTTTACCCTGCCATCGGCGTCGTCGCTTCTTCGCAAATTACACCGTCGTTTTCATTGTTTAATTTTTCCATTAATTTTCTCACTCGCGTACGTTATTATTTTAGGGAAAAATTTTATCTCATTAATTTCGTTATATAGCGCGACGACACTACGGCGGTGTAAGATTACAACGCTCGCCATCTCCGCATAGTGTACCTTCGATTGAAGCTCTCCCTCTTTAATTTTGCTCTCTTCTCACGCCTAGGTACGTTGTAAAGTAAAATTTTTAATAATACCTTATACGAGTTTCAGCCAATTTTCATGCACATAACATATAAAACCGTTTATTTGATAAAAGAAAAGTCCCGTATGAGCAATTGACGCTCGCAAAATTTAAATATTTCCAACCTGCTGTGTAAATGTAAATTTTAATAAGATACAAGAAATTTCAACGTCAGAAATTTTATCGACGTCGAATGTATTATATTATAAATGGTATGGCTATACGTATCGAACGATAAAAAGAAAAATCGATTCCATAGTTTTCTTTTTTCTTCTAACTAGAACCGGAAAAATTGAACAATGTAAAAAATAACAAGAATCGGGGTTCCACTTAAATTTTATTATTGATCTGGAAATACTTATTTTTTGCGAGCTTATTTTTTATACGCTATTGTATGCTAGGGCGATGCATTTTCGACTGTGGATTTTCAATTTTAAAGAAACACCATAGAAAGGTGCAAATAAAGGATAAACTTTTTGCCGAAAGAATGTCGAATGATTATTTATTCAAAGCTTACAATAGGCTATGTAAATTAAGTTTTTTTAGCTGAGTTTTTAATAAAAATGATGGTCATTACTGCCTACCTGATTCGCGAAGGGATGTTGGAGAAAGGCGTTTTCAAATATTTGCGTTTCAGACCAAAATTGTGCCTCCGGCCTTTGTAGCAGTGTATGGCACGTAAGTGAAGATTAAGTAAGCAAGTAAAAATTTTAATGACATTAGCAACAATAAATGGGGTAAAAAAAAATTATTTAATGCTTAAAACAGTTCATCAATGAAGTACAAACTTTTGAATTATACTTTTGTCATCAAAAATACATATATGTATTGCATTTATTCCCTTTTAGCTAATTTTGTGGCTTAGGTGCTACAATCAAGTAGTCACCCAGTATATATACGTTTTCCCCATGGGAAGCGCAAGCGGGTATTCATGAAATTCGCTCAAAACTAGGTGAGAGACTATTCTTGGAAACGTGAAAAAGGTCCTTTTTGCTTTTCCGATACACCTCAAAATGACAGATCACTCAAATTCAGGACTGCAAGCAACGAAACGTATTTCGTTTCGTTTCCGTTTTGTTTCTCGTTCCTAGTTCAACTGTTTAGTTTCTTGTTATGTTTCGTTTCGTTTCGTTCCGTTTCGTTTCATTTTGCTCTGTTTCGTTTCCTTTCATTTCGCTCCGTTTCGTTTCATTTCCTACTTTTCTTTAAATTTTATATAAAGAAACAATGTGACCCAACAATTAGAAGAGAAGCTAAAATGTTCATTCAGGGCGTTCTTTAGACATAAATTTTCCATTAACTGTGCTTCAATTTATTTTTCAACAGATTTAAGCCTTTATTAGGAAATATTTTTACAATAATCATTTCTGCTTTAAAAACAAACCAACAAAAAGTAAAATAACCCAATGCCTCAAAAGCTTGGTACTAGAATCATTTCATCTCTAATCCCATATAATAAAATTAAAACTTATAACTTTTATTTAGAAGTAATTCTCAAAGACTTAAACAAGAAACACTAAATGATCAAGCATTATGTTATATAAAAATCAAAGATGAAAATTTGGAAACTGAAAAATCTGAACGTGTTGTGTGCTGTGCACAAATATAATAATATAATCCACAAAAAAAAAAAAAAAAATGTTAAAGAAACGAGAAACTTTTCAAAATAGATTCGTTTCGTTTCCATTTCATTTTTATTGAAAAAAATCACTGTTTCGTTGCTTTTTTTCGTTTCCATTTCATTTCATTGTTACAGCCCTGCTCAAATTTTGAGGGAAGCTGAAGAGAGGGCAAACACAAATGTTTCCACGGTACCATTTATTCCATTTATTAATCCGTCATTCTTGAATCATGGCTGCTACAAACTTTTGTTTTATTGTAGTGTCTGGTTGAGTTGCTTTTAAGATGTTCACTCAATAGTATTGTGTAACACTGAATCTTTCCTTTCTTGAAAAACCCTCAATACAATACTAATTGGTTTTTTATGACTTCTGTCTGTTGCTTAATAAAACTGTATAACATTGGTTCTTTTTCTTCTTTAAATATACTTAAATGGGATTCTTTTGATTATTATGCAGTTATGTATCAAAAGCCAGTGTTCGATTATATCAAAGCTGTCTGTGGCTCTTAGAAACGGAACGCATTCCATTTCGTTATCGTTTTGTTTCTGGTTTCTAGTTCTACATTATTATGTTTCCTTTCGTTTCCTGCGTTTTTTTTTTTTTTATTCTACTTGAAAAAGTTTTATTACCTTTGTAGTAGTTTATAGTGGTTAAAATTACAATATTTACAAATATGGATAACCAACCCACAAAAAAAGAAAACGAGAAAAGTATGTTCTAACCATCAGTCTTTAACAGTAATGGTAAAATATCGGATTAAAAAAAAAGGAAAAAATGGTAATTTATTACATCTCTGTATTCTCTGTGAAGAAACGAAACGCTTTCAAAATTTGATTCGTTTTGTTGCCGTTGCGGTTTCGCTTCGTTTCGTTTCGTTTCGTTTCCATTAGCAAAAAGCTGTCGTTTTGTTCCGTTATTTCGTTTTCGTTTCGTTTCCTTGTTCGAGCCCTGACTATCTGAGCCTTGAATATAATACTAACAGTTTTTTAGCTGAGTTTTTAACAAAACGATAGCTATTACAGCCTACCTGATTTGGGAAGGGAAGGTCGGGGGAGGGTGGGGTCTTCAAATCTTTGCGTTTCAGACCATTTGTAATCATCTGGCAAATGTCCAACTTTTTGGTATATATATATATATATATATAGTGATCTATGGTCAAAGTGGCATCACTTTGCACATTCCTCAGAAGTGCATCTAATGTCACGTTAACGACACCACAATGGCGAACGGAATGTATAATTCATAGGTTTTCTTGGAAACAAATTTTTAAAATGATGCCACTTTACCTGTAAACATCAAAAAAATGAGGCTACTACGACCGTAGACCGAAAAAAATTTTTTTGTATGAAAAATAGAATATTAGTGGTAAAGTGGCATCACCCAAATAACCACACCAGTGACGTCATGACACATAGCTGAATCGATGAGCAATGTGATGGTAAAGTGGCATCAAAAAAAAGATGCCACTTTGTAAAAAAGATGCCACTTTACCTGTAGACGACGAAAAATGATGCCACTTTATCCATAGATAAATCTATATATATATATATATATATAGTGATCTATGGTCAAAGTGGCATCAGTTTGCACATTCCTCAGAAGTGCATCTAATGTCATTAACGACACCACAATGGCGAACGGAATGTATAATCATAGGTTTTCTTGAAACAAATTTTTAAAATGATGCCACTTTACCTGTAAACATCAAAAAAATGAGGCTACTACGACCGTAGACCGAAAAAAATTTTTTTGTATGAAAAATAGAATATTAGTGGTAAAGTGGCATCACCCAAATAACCACACCAGTGACGTCATGACACAAGCTGAATCGATGAGCAATGTGATGGTAAAGTGGCATCAAAAAAAAGATGCCACTTTACCTGTAGACGACGAAAAATGATGCCACTTTATCCATAGATAAATCTATATATATATATATTTTTCCCCCACGCGTAGCGCCGGCGAGTATTCATAAAATTCGCTCAAAATTTGGTGAGAGACTCTTCTTGAAAATGCGCAAAATAGTTTTTTTGTTTTTTCGATAAATTTCAAAATGGCGGATCACTCAAATTTTGAGGGGGGCTGGAGAAGGGGCAAATAGCTCAAATTTTTCGTTTTTGATTTCATATGAAAGAGTGAGTCACGGATACTAACATATCCAAATTTCAGCTTCTTGTGCATATTGAGAGGAGTTAGATCAAAAAACGGCTTTTTGAGGAAGTTTTGAGTCATGAAATTTCTTGAATCTTCTATATCTCCCCACCAAATCAAGTTAAAGAGGTCAAATTTTGTGTGTGAGGTTAGTTGGTGACCACAATATGACCTCTTGAATTTGGATCAAAATGGATTCAAAATGGCGGATTATCAAAATTTTGAGTAGAGCTTGAGGAGCCTCAAGTTGGTAAAAATGTAATTAATATGAATTCATATGGTTATTGGGGATAAGTTGTATACTATATCCCGAATTCACTTCCATACATGATGTTGGAGGGGGAAGGCGGGGTTACCAACCTAAAATAGTGGTGGGGGTACAGGAGGGGTCGAAAATTTTTTATTGCTGTGTCATATGATAAAATGAGCCCAAGTGACAAACGTATTTTGATTTTAGCTTCCTCAGTGATTTTGGAGGGGAGTTAGAGCAAAAAACGGCTTTTGGAGGGGAAATTGCTGCAGGAAATTTCATGAATCTTCCATATCTCATCACCAAATCGGCCTAGAATGGTCAAACTTTGTGTGTGGGATTAGTTTGTGACCAGAATATAACCACTTAAATTTGAGTCAAAATGGATCCAAAATGGCGGATTTACAAAATTTGAAGATAATTTGAGGACCCTCAAATAGTTATAATTTGAGAAATATGTGTTCGCATGATTATTTCATGGTAAGAAATACTACATTTGTGCCAAATTGAACTTCTTAAGTGTTTTTGGAAAGGATGGTAGGGGTTTTCAGACTTGGTATTGGGTGTAGCCTGTAGTGATGAACGGTTAAGCAAGGTTATTATTAAATCAAAACAAGCTCCAGTTAAAAACTCAGCTCCAATAATGCGGCATGGCTGCTTACGTTTTTTTTTTATGACTTTTGGCGGTCATTTAGTAAAATTTCATGACTTTTGATTATTTTACTCTTTCAAATATAATATTCATTTTTTTCATTATTATGTATGAATATGTATCAAAAACTAGTGTTCACTTCCACATTATTGTATCATAGCTGTCCGAGCCTTTGTTAGGATGCTAACTAGTTTTATATAGCTTATGGTCTTTTAATAAAATTGTATACCCTTCGATTTAGAAATATAGTAACACCTTCTTTATTAGGTGCGCATATCCGGAAACAGTCATCGGGCCAATCTATTGGTCTTATCGACTTAACATTCCGAAGTATGTTGCAGTCTTTGACTATATACTAGATGGACCGAGTTACGTGTAGGAAAACTGCGGTGAAACATTACATGCATCAGAGTCGGAACACTCGTTGCAACTTCATATCTTGCGCATGCCTGAAGTCCTTTATCACATCCATGTTATTCTGATTTTAAGCAGTACTATCGATGTCCCCTTGCCGCACTATTGGCGCGAAATGAATTTGCGCATGCGCATTTAGAATTTAGTCACGAGTGTTCTGAGAAAATCTGTGTAATGTATCACCGTTTTTGGGTTGGCATTTGCTGGCACTCTCATTAAGACTGTCTTGACATTATGTGTAATAACAACCATTTGTATTTAACAAATTTTTATGAGGTGGACTAACTTCACATTTAATATCAATCTCGGTCAATTCATTATGCTGCAAGTTAGCTATTATTAACTTGGTATTTGAATGTAATAGAATTTGAAAAGTGGCAAAGAAATTATCGTTTCGTTCATTTAAAATTAACTAGATACACTCTCTACTTCTTTCAAAAAAAAAATTAGCTTATAAAAATAAAGATGAAAAAAATCGTTAAATATGTATCTACAAAACTACAATATTCACTTCGGCGATAGAAAATGAGTTGTGATTATAAGGGTAAAAAATTATACGGTTTCTATAAATGCTACCCGGCTCCAGCTGCCATACCGCGATTCTATATATTTAGCGAATGCGAAATGTTACCAAAGACCCATTTCACCGGCGAAATAGCCAATTCAACAAAACACACAATATAAGCTTACTAACCTCATATAAAGCGATGGCAAAACGGCGAAGCGAAATTCGTGCCGAACGCGTGTCTATAGGTAGCTATTTAAAGGGTAGGATATTTTTCTCGCCGTTAATGTAATTTTTCACCACCGATATTTTAGCGTATGGCTTATTCAAATATTAATACGGACGTTACCAATTCAACGGCCAATAAAAAGTGATAAATCTTCTATGTCGGAGTTCACTCGAGGTAAACTTTTCAATGTCTAAATAGATACTTGGGCTTGCCGAAAAATAAATAAGGTCTTGAGGAGGACTAGATTATAGCCCCCGAATCCGTTATAACCTACAAACACGCTACAACGTATAGACGTGGAAATACGAACCATCTTTACAATGGCGGAATTAAAATATCCACCCTCGATAGAGTCCTTCGTCACATTGGCCTGTCAGCACACCCTTACCACGCAACGATGATTTTATCTTAATTTAATATAATTTAAATTTAATTTCGCATCATATAGCCGTCAACTGGAGCAAAAAACTACGCAACACTTGGTGACATTATTAAATCTTTCTGAACATGGTATAGTAAGTGTACACCTAATATAGAAACTGGTATCCCGTTTCGCCGAAGAATATTTTCAAATTAGTAACACGCTTTGTTTTGGAAAACTATACAGCGCTGTGGAAGTTTTCACGACTACTCTATAATTATTCTTCTCGTTACGATAAATTAAAAACAATTTTTAAACTTTAATAACGGACTTTTTATAATAATTTTCCAAATTGCGATAGAAAAATTACTACGGAGACGTAGCTCTCCAAACAGCTAATTACAAATTAAAAACTTTTTTTAATAACATAAAAAAAAACCACCGTCGGCAATCAAATTTACATTTTCGAACCATCGATTTACGTTAGTGTACTTATTTGCATGTATAAAACAGCGAGACGAAAAGAATTAACCGAAGCAAAAAAATAATCGTCAAGCAGTTTTACCCCATTCGCCATCCGATAAACGAATTATACCCGCCGAAACGAATTTCGCGACTCGTCTTAAAAAAAAAAACTTGGTTTATTTTAATGCGTAGCTACTTTTTTCAATACAAATGGATCCCATTCTTTTAGTAAATGGCAAAAGGATGGAATAATATTTTATAGCAAATGGGAATAGATTTGTAGAGTCCAGTCGTGAATTTCCACAGTACCAGTAACTCTAGAAGAGATGGGGATTTCTTTAGTGTTTCCGGGATGTGTATTTACAATATACGGATACCATCGTTCGCTTCTTATACAATTTATCGGAAGTATAAATTCGTTCATATGTATACTCTACGTTGATACTTTTACGAGACGGGCAAAGATTTTGCCAAGTAAACATAAATTTATTGAAGAATGAGATTTTTTCTACCTACATTATATGTATTCTCGATAAATGGGCTTTACTTCTTACCTGAACGAATATGCTGTAAAATTTCAATACCATGATTCTTAAAATGGTACCTTAAAGCAAAACCCAAAACTGGGACTTCAAATCGCTGGAAGATAGGAACTGATCAAATTTGATTTTTAAAAATGATCAGATATAATTTGATCAAATACGATAAAATTGAATAACACGTCCGGGTTCCTGTGCAAGGAGAGACTGTGGAAAAACTACACTTAATATTTAGAAGATTGCTTCATTCGAGATCTCCACACAACTGTGTACATGGATTAGGTGTACATTGATTATATGTACGCTGTGTCTAACTGATTTTAATACCCCCGAGCGCAAAATTCCTTTCATGAAAAAAATATCGTCTATTTCATTTTGTTTGACTTCATTATGGCATAATGAATAATTTAAGACTCAAGTCACTCAAATTCTATGATTTAAGTAATTTTTTATCAGTTATTTGATTGATTTAAATTTATTTCTTCCGAAATCAGTGTTGCAAAATTAACTGGAATGAAAGGTTGAAAGTTTAAAAACATTTATAATCTTATAAAATTATGGATTGAAATCATAGAGAAGCAGTTATACATATGTTAATTTTTTAATCCCGTAGAAAGAGAATGAAATGACCAATACTTTTTTGTTGATGAAGAGGATTTGGCGCTTGGGGTGTTAAAATCAGTTAGACACATAGTTCATAATCACCACGCAGTGTGACTACAGCACGTATGACAAAAATAGTTACATTGACGCGTTGCGCGCATCTCGCGTCGATACAATAGCATCGTCAAATGTCTTACCCTTTGACTATATATGATATGGACCGCGTTAGCACATTCAAATAATCAGACTGCTGAGACGGTGAAACATTAGTGGTCCAAATGTTTCATAAGCCGCTATTGCGCATGCGCAAAAATAGATTCGTAAGGGAAGCATCAAACAGCGAACTAACAAAGTGAAGTTTCACCAACAATTCGTGCATGCGCAGTAGCGATCTAATATGAATAATTTGAACCACTAATGTTTCACCGCTAGGATTTCACAGGTAATGCCGTCCATATCATACATAACCTGTGTACAGTATTAATTTTAATACGAGATTAATATTGATAACATATAATACGGATTGTAATGGATAATCATACTGGTAATTAGTTAGGCTAAGATACCTACAATTCATAACAATGGCTTCTCACGATATATTACATTTAATTGAACATTTTTTCATTTCTTCAGATATACAGGATGACCGAACAGTAGTTTCAGCAAAAATTATAACCCTTTCTCTTTCAACATAATCTATACCTACCTTTTCACGTTTCATATCGAGTTCTTAAGCAACATGACGTGCGGAGGTACTGGCACTCTCTTCAACATGTTCTTTAAGCCTAGTTCTATCTTCTTCCGAGAGAGTTCGTGTTCTACAAGATTTCGGTTCATCCTCAAACGTGTACAAAGTCTGGAACCGTTCCACTATTCTTTTTATAGTTTTTAAGTCTGGTTTTTCCTTAAATATTCATTGAGAAAGCTTCCTGAGGTAATGGTATATGAATTTTTTTTTGAAATAATGGTACACACGTAAGGACGTTGCAGAAGGATGTAGCGTGCTCCTCATTTCGTTATTAAACATTTTCAAAAAGTTCGTAATTTTTCCTATTATGTACATTCAAACAGTAATGGATCAAGAATGATACTAGACTTGAATTTTTTTGGATAAGTTGATTAGAAATTTTTGCAAAATACTTCCTTATCTTTATTTTTGGACTTTCATCTTAAAATATTAATCTTATTACGGTCTCCTGATTTAGGAAGAGAGGAGGTCTAGGAAGAGTGAGGTTTTACAATCTTTGCGTTTCAGGGCATTTCTAATAATCTGGCAAATGCCCAGCTTTTTGATATACATGTTTATATACAAAGAAGGCTAGAGAAGGGGGAACGTTCCTGACCTCACATACCGGGTGACTACTTGATTCGAGCACCCAAGCAAAAAAATTAGCTAAAAGGTGAAAAAATTCAAAACATATATGCATTTTTGACTACGAAAGTTTAAATTAAAATTTTGCATTTCATTGATAAACGCTTTTAAACATTAAATAAATATTATTTATGTCATTTATTCTTGCTAACATCATTCAAATATATAATTTATTTCTATCAGGGAAAGATTTTTGCGCTTGGGGTGCTCAAATCAAGTAGTCACCCCGTATAATATAGAGTCACGAACACCAACATATCCAAATTTTAGCTTTCCAAGTGCATTTCTAGAGGAATTGGAGCAAAAAACTGATTTTTGAGGAGGTTTTGAGTCATGAAATTTCTTAGATCTACCATATTTCTTGGTGTGTGAGGTTAGTTTGGAATTGGAGTATCACTCCTTGAATTTGGATCAAAATGGAACCAAAATGGCGGATTATTAAAACTTGAGTAGAGCTTGAAGAGCCTTAAATTTGTAAAAATGTAATTAATATGAACTCATGTGATTGTTGAGAATAAGAAGTAGGAAGAAGGAGGAGTAATCGACCTGAAAATATGATAGGGGTACATGAGGAGTCGAAAAATTTTCATTATTGTGTCACATGATTAAATGAGCCCAAGCGACTTACCTATTTTGATTTTAGCTTCCTAAGTGAATTTGGAAGAGAGTTCAAGCAAAAAACAGCTCTTTGAGGGGAAATTACTACAAGAAATTTCATGAATCTTCCATATCTCGTCAGAAAATCCACCTAAAAAGGTTAAATTTTGTATGTCGAGTTGATTGATGGCCAAAATATGACCTCTTCAATTTGGATCAAAATCGATCGAAAATGGCGAATCAACAAAATTTAAGGGCACTTTGAACAACTTCAAGATCCTAAAATTTGAGCAAAATTTTGAAAAACATGTGTTCATATGATTATTGCATGGTAAGAAATGCTACATTTATTCCAAATTCAACTTCCTAAGTGGTTTTGGAAAGGAGAGATTTCAGGTTTTCAGATTTTGTACTGGGAGTAGCCTGTAGACATGACTGGTTAACAACGTTATTTGCCAGCCTGAACAAGCCGTAATTAAAAACTCAGCTCCAGTAATGCGGCTTGGCTGCTTACGTTTTTTTTTTTTTTTAATTTTCAGCTTTTTTCAATAGTTTTCAACAATTCTTAATTTTTTGTAGCTTTGATTGTAAAAATTCTAATTTTTCTACTTCGCTTTTTTTCTTTACCTTTTTACAAGAAATAAAAATTTATATTATCGATGACTCTCTTCACCCATCGCCCTATTCTCTTCTGAACTTAATGCGAACACAGAAAATAAAAATAGCAATAAAATTGAATAAAGTTTAATTTTTACAAAAAAAAAAGTGACAAACTTATTGCAGGTATACATTCCTACTTATAATGGACATTTGTACTGTTCCGTTGAAGATACATACATATAATAAATAACTAAATCTGAAAAAAATTGAGGAACTTGATTGAATGCCATTCTAGGTAAAACATAAGGAGTTTAAAATCAACCTGATATGAGAAAAAATTACCTCCATCTCATCGGTGCACCGACCAATTATTTTCAACGAAATGAACCTCGACAAAACTCGACTTAGTTTTTCGTAAAATTATACATTCTTCGAATACTTATTACAAAGGGTGAAAAAAATGAAACGAATTGCTTAATTCGACAATACAGCGAATCGATTAAAATGTAAATTGAAGTATTATAATCGATTCATCTCCAGGGCTCGGTGGTATGAAAAATACGCGATATAATTGAAACTGCGAAAAAGAGAAGAGAAAACCGGACGACCACATACCGGAGGACAGTTGGTTAGGAAAAATTAAGTTTATTCGATGACGGCGGATAGTTATATGTGTTCCTGTGGGGTATTTTTTCGTTACTTAATTTGCATACATTTGCATGTAAAACAAGCAAACAAGCGAATGCGGCTAAATCTTTGGTATAAATATACAAGTCGGTAACCCTAATTTAGAAAAAAAAAATCCAAACCGTTCTTTTTTCCGTTAAGAACTTTGAACTTGGCGAAATTTAAATGAGTAACTTTTAGCCCGAAATGTATATTTAAAGAAAACTCGAGCTAGATAAATGTAGCAGTATAAATCGCGAGACTTCGTGCATTTTGCCAGAGAACGATAGTTGTTAAATTATTTAAGTTTGAAGTTCAGCCATAGTATACCGATGCCGAAAATGCGAGTTTTAACGAATTTCCAAAGTTACCATTTCCGCAATAAGATGAACCATAAAGTTGAACTCGACGAGTCTCGGTTTCGTTATAGCACCTTTTCGTCGCACGATTAGGTCACGACGTTTTAATACAATTCGTGGTTTCGCGAACGCGTTCACCTATGACGCTATTTAAAATTCCGCCTCGTAATTGGACGTTCGTTTGTTGTGCACATCCGAATAAACGATACGAATATTATTCAATTCGTTGTTAACATTTCGCCTCTGCGGATTACCGTGATTTCTGCAAGCCATTATAACAGCCGTAATTATCGCCAGGCTAACGATCAATAAGACCGATGTTATAATAGTGACATAAATAGACGGTAATGATACGATATCCTGCACTGCTGCGTGTTCTGCACATATACAAACAAAAAAAATTCATATCAACGCGGCTTCACTTTATACAAAACGTAATCAACATTAATTAAAAATTACTCACCTGAAGATACGCTAGCAGTTTTGACAAGTTTTGAATTTAACCCCGGAACGAGTATAACAGGCTCGCTTCTGCCTTTCAGATTAACCGCATACAACATCAAAATATACGGCGTACCGTTTTCCAGGCTGAAAATATCGAAAATCGGATTCTCCTTTTGGAATTTAAACAGCGGTTTGCTGATCTTATTTTCAATTCCAATCGGTATCGCTTCATCGCTCAACTGATCGAATATCTCGTTCTGTATGTCTTCACGAACGGTGTAATTGGCTGTAGCTGTTCGTACTTCTAATACAAAATATTGTTTCAGGCCACCGTCGAAACCCGGTTCACAAGATACCTGTAATACGTCGCTGGTATTGTTGGCGACGCAATTACGAGGTCTTTCGGGTTTATCTGAAATTAGTAACTTAAATTTTAGTGGATTCGTTGGTCTTCCCTTTGATGCGGTTGAAGTGTAAAGGGCGGAAACGCCTTGTTGGCGAATACAAGACATACCCTACGTATAATATGGATTTCGAAATACGTAACGGTTTTAAGGTATTTGGTGCGAGTATGGGTACGCGAACGCGACGCCTTTTCGTATTCGTAATTTCTCCGGTGAAAAGATACGTCCCTGAGATATCATTCTGGCTTAGCATAATCGATGAAATCTCTAGAGATATTTGCACTGATACAATAGTAACGTCGACGATGCTGGATATTCGTTTACAATCTATGCATAGATTGTATGGCTTACCGTTTACCCGTTTACATTTGCGGATATGCAATATGTATTTCTTGCTCGTATGTATAGAGAAACTGAATTTTTTCATACGAAGAAAAATTTTAAGGAAAATTAGATGTTAAAATTGAAGAAGAAAAAACATATCTACATTACTCAATAATGAAAATAATTTCAAGAATTTTTGTAAAGGGTAATACTGATTTTCAAAAATATTTTACTTCAAATATTGTTTTACACAGCCTTTTGAAATGAAGTGAATACTGATGCCCAGAATTTCACTTTTTTAGATGTATCAAAGCCTCTAGCAAAATAATGTCCAAATGACCCCAAAAAATGAACGAAAAATCACAGCCTTTGAACTTACCGAAAACATGGAAATGCTTTTTCAAATATGAAAAAATTTGCAAAAAATTTACTTTTGGAAAATTTAGAAATTTCCTTCGCATCTAGAAGTTTTATTTGAAAGTATGAAGACTGAAAAATGGTTTTGCAGCATTTTGTTAGCTGCGGTTTCAATACAAACGATTCGAAATCGACACGTGAAACTAGGCGTGGTGCGAAGAGTGAAGATGGATAACTTGAAAACAGGGTAGAAAATGATTTTTACATAGAGTTTACATGGCAGTGTTCCAGTATATTAAAAATTTTTTGAAAACTATGGCAGATACATAATTTTTCATCAGGACTAAGCTTGAAGTAAATTAAATCATCTTTAAAAGCTATTCCAACAAAAAATCACCACAAATGCCGTCATTTTAGAGGGATTTGTAAAAACAGAAATGTTCCTGTGTAAACGTAATGTGAAAGATTTTTTCTACTCAGTTTTCAAACAGCGTGAAATAGCGCTACCTAGGTACGTGTCGCTTCGTATTTTTTCAACCTGTAAAATTTGGTGAGCAATTCCTCCTGAAAATGTAAAAAAGGTGCTTTTTAGCTGAATTTTTAACTAAAAACGACAGCTATTACAGCCTACCTGATTCGGGAAGGGAAGGTCGGGGGAGGGTGGGGTCTTCAAATCTTTGCGTTTCAGACCATTTGTAATCATCTGGCAAATGTCCAACTTTTTGGTATATATATAATTATATATTTTCCCCCATGCGTAGCGCCGGCGAGTATTTATAAAATTCGCTCAAAATTTGGTGAGAGATTTTTCTTAAAAACGCGCAGAACAACCTTTTTTGTTTTTTCGATAACTTTCAAAATGGCGGATCACTCAAATTTTGAGGGGGGCTGGAGAAAGGGTAAATAGCTCAAATTTCTTGTTTTTCATCTCATATGACAGAGTGAGTTACGGACACTAACATATCTAAATTTCAGCTTCCTAAGAGCATACTTGGTGGAGTTAGATCAAAAAATGACTTTTGGAGGAAATTTTGAGTTATGAAATTTTTTGAATCTTCCATATCTCCCTACCAAATCAAGTTAAAGAGGTCAAATTTTGTACGTGAGGTTAGTTGGTGACCAGAATATGACCTCTTGAATTTGGATCAAAATGGATCCAAAATGGCGGATTATCAAAATTTGAGTCGAGCTTGAGGAGCCTCAAGTTGGTAAAAATGTAATTAATATGAATTCATATGGTTATTGGGGATAAGATGTATGCTATATCCCCAATTCACTTCCATATATGATGTTGGAGGGGGGAAGGCGGGGTTATCAACCTAAAATAGTGGTGGGGGAACAGAAGGGGTCGAAAATTTTTTATTGCTGTGTCATATGAAAAATTGAGCTCAAGTGACAAACCTATTTTGATTTTAGCTTCCTCAGTGATTTTGGAGGCGAGTTAGAGCAAATGAATGGTTAAGCAAGGTTATTACTAAATCAGGACAAGCTCCAGTTTAAAACTCAGCTCCAGTAATGCGGCATGGCTGCTTACGTTTTTTTTTTTTTTTCTGATACACCTCAAAATGACAGATTACTCAAATTTTGAGGAAGGTTAAAGAACAGGCAAATAACTCAACATTTTCTTTTAAGCGCATATGAAAGAGTTAAACAGTAATACAAACATATTCAAATTTCAGCTTCCCAAGTGGGTTTGAAGATGGATTAGGACAAAAAACTGATTTTTGAGGAAGTTTTGAGTTATGAACTTCCTTAAATCTTCTTTATCTATGCACGAAATCAAACTAGAAAAGTCAAACTATGCGTGTGATGTTATTTGGTGACCAGAATATGACCTCTTGAATTTGAGTCAAAATGGATCAAAAGTGTCGGATTATAAAAATTTGAGTAGAGCTTGAGGAGCCTCAAATTACTAAAAATATAATTAATACGAACTCATATGATAATTAGAAATTAGAAGTATACTATATCTCCAGTTCATCTCCATACATGATGTAGGAGGGGAGAAGGAGGGGATATCGACCTCAAAATCTGTTGAAAATTTTTCATTATGGTGTCATATGATACAACAAGCGCAAGGAAGTAACCTATTATGATTTCACTTTCCCAAGGAAATTTGGAGAAGAGTTCGAGCAAAAAACGGTTTTTGGAAGTGAAATCACAGTAGTAAATTTCACGAATCTTTCATCACTCCCCAGCAAATTGACCAAGAAAGGTCAAACTTTATATATAGATAAGGTCAGTTGATGACCAGAATATAGCGACGAATGAAATTTGGGGCTCATAATAAATAATTTTTTGAAGTGTTATGAGAGAAAATGAAATGCGCTGTTACCCCTATCTCTACTACTACTGGTCGCACGCAAACCAGATTAGAATGAACATAAAAAATATAATGTTTGTTTGTTTTAAATTCAACTTAAAAAAAAATGTTCTGACCGTTATCCTCTCCTTAAATGGCTAGGCAATCCAAAATTCCATACTAATTTCACCCATCTATGACAAATGATAATAGAAGGGAGGCGCAAAAATAGAATTTCACATCCTTCAACAGCCCTCTTCCCACTAATACATAAAATGAGGAAGCGAAAATTGCTACCTTCCATCTCATGGGTAACTTTCAGTTCTTCATTTTTGAACACAGGTTTTTTCACGTAGGAGGAGCGACAAAGAAGATTTTTACAGTTATCAAAGAGACACCCAACCCCAATAACTGAAAAAGGAATGGTAATGTGAAAAAAATGCATATTACTTAGTTTTCTGTAAATTTGATGCTTTTCATTGAGACATAATTTTTTTTTCAACAACAATCTATTGTAGCCCGATATACTCAAAAAAATAAATTGCAACCCTCTCAAGCACCTCCAAAATAAGACTATGAAGAACTTCAGCCGTCCAGTTTATCGTAAATTGAACGCTCTTTATTTTTAAACTGAATAGTTTTTCACCTAGGAGTGCTGACAAGCAAGAGGTACTTGTTACTGATGTTTACTGATCGATTTAATGAAAAACAAGGTAGTTATTAGTAAAAGATCTTTATCATTGGATTTTTGAGTATAGAGTCCAGCGAGCATTCGTAGTTATTAGTAAAAGATAGGGTTGTTTAATATTTGACTGTAACCGAATATCACTCGAATAAATATCATATTTGTCAGGTATTTGCTTATTCGGTTAATATCCAAATATAGTTTCATCAAAAAAACCTAGGATCGCTAACAAATTAGCACATGATACAATCACGACAATTAATCAAATTATTTATTTTGTTTTGTTTTTCTTGGCTTTTGATCGCTTGTTTTTGTTTTGTAAAGCATAAAACTTAGTTTCGCACCTAGTGTTTTTTTCATGAACTATATTCGGATAGTAACCGAATGTTGATGTGTTTGCAAATACTTCGTTACAAATATTGGATATCAAATATTACGCAACCCTAGTAAAAGACCATTGCTATTGGATTGTTGAGTATGGAGTATAGCAGGTATCCTAGGCGTCCGATACCTGTTAAATATAGCGCGTGAATAACAAAATATGAACGATGTGTACGCGTTAACTATCGAACGGTCAAGTTCTTATGTAGTACTTCGCGCACTACTTTATCTGCGAGAAGCAGTTGAGGTGCGAAGCAGTGCATATTCAAATAAGTGTATTCTCCATAATCTTTAGCATTTTGGTACCAAGGACATGCTTTTCTAATGCTAATGACTCGAAAAGTATGGGGCATATGAAAAAAATGTATTTCACGTGTAACTCTGAGAATACAAAGCTCTTTATTTCTGTTGAAAGATTTTTTATCAACGACCAATGGTAGTTGAGGTAAATGCAATAGAAAAAGGACCATCTTCTCGATTCCTGTGCTTTTTCCAAGAAATAGGATCATAACGGATCATTTTCATATCGAAGGAGGAGTTATCCAAAACATTCAAAAGTAAAATTATCTTCCTCCAAGTGTTAATGGGACTCATGTGCCTGCTGCTGCACAGTATGACAACTTTTATAATTTTTTTCGTAACTTTACAATATAATCAAAAATTTAAAAAATTCACCAAAGCTCCAGAAATTGAAAAATATCGTTGAAAAGAGGTGAAAGAGTTAAAATGGAATTTTTACCAACTATCTCCATCGACAAAAAAGTCGAATCATGATAAAACATTGTAACGCGTAAATTCGTGTTTTTGCCAGTCTATGTGGTATTTACTGGGCTAGAAGGGGTTTTTCCAATTTTCTACGATGTCGCTTTGTTGTCCCCTTCTAACGTGGCCATTGGAACGATCGCGATAAGGCATAGTAGATAGCGAAATTAAATGTGGATCGGGTTTTTAGGTTTTGGATAGTCAGTTCGTTCTCTACCTTTTTCGTAAGTATATCTATGATAAAATCATGAATGTTTAAAATGTTTTTTTTTCCTCTTTTGCTTTTAATACGAATGCCTGTGCAAATTTATCCATAACAATGGTCGTGTTTTGATCGTATTTGTTTTATTTATATTTTTTTTGCATTTATTATTCTATTTTTGTTTCAATTTGCTTTTAATACGAATGCTTGTGCGAATTTATGCATAACATTGGTCATGTTTTGATTGTATTTATTTTATTTGTATTTTTTTTTGCATTTATTATTCTGTAATGGATAAAATCCAATTACATATAGAATATAATAATTACACGCAATAAATAATCAAAAAAAAAATAATAATAATATCATCATCCTCACCCGGGCACCAATTTTTATGTAATGGATAAAATTGAAATTTTAATTGAAATTTTTATGAAAAAAAAAAAAAAAGTAATTATATATATAAATTAATATACGATACTGTGTAATCGTTGGATGATCCTCCTTTGCGTATGCAACGATAAAATTTCATACTGTTCCCCAACTCATATCCGAAGTTTGCTGTGAACCTGAATTTCTAAACACGAATACTACGATACGAAACTAAATTTTGAGGTAACTGTCACAATCAAATCGACCAAGCATCACCTTATAAAATTTCATAACATTTGTTACGAATAATAACTTTAAAATCGCCGAAATTGAATAACGTGAAAAAACAAAAGAATATTTCGTTTCATCTACACGCGTACATAACATCGCACAACCTTTAAATTTTTAAAGCAAATTGCAAACAAAAATGAATAATAAATGAAAAAAAAATATAAATAAAAAATACAATAAAACACGACCAATGTTATGCATAAATTCGCACAAGCATTCGTATTAAAAGCAAATTGAAACAAAAATGAATAATAAATGCAAAAAAAATATAAATAAAACAAATACGATCAAAACACGACCATTGTTATGGATAAATTTGCACAAGCATTCGTATTAAAAGCAAAAGAGAAAAAAAACATTTTAAACATTCATGATTTTATCATAGATATACTTTCGAAAAAGGTAGAGAACGAACTGACTATCCAAAACCTAAAAACCCGATCCACATTTAATTTCGCTATCTACTATGCCTTATCGCGATCGTTCCAATGGCCACGTTAGAAGGGGACAACAAAGCGACATCGTAGAAAATTGGAAAAACCCCTTCTAGCCCAGTAAATACCACATAGACTGGCAAAAACACGAATTTACGCGTTACATTTGCCCCCCAAAGTTTTGAGAGGGTCGGTCACCAAAAAAAATCCAAAAAAAAACAAGAGTGATTGACCGTCGCAAAACTTTGGACTACGACGTAAAATCGTGAAAAAAAAAATATAAACAAAATTATATACAACCTCCTTTTTTTTTAATTTTTTTTTTTTTTTTTTTTTTTTTTATTTATTTTTTTATAATATCGAACGCATCGATTATTACTAAATATAAAAAAACTGAATATTCTCAACAACCCAAGCACCATCGGGTATTTCCCCTGTACATTTTTCATACAACCTACTACGAGCTGTAGGGCAAATGAAAAAATTTAATAAAAAAAAACGTCAAAGCTTAGTACACACAACCACCCCCAAAGTACCACGGAGTCAAGGTCAAAAAAGAAAAAAAAAACAAACAAAAAAAAAAAAAAAATATATATAAATAAATTTCGACCTTAAAGTCCGAGGAACTTTGAATACCTAGGGAGTAAAAGCAACACCACCAAATAGTCAGACACCACCAGCCACTAACAACCCAACAACTTAGTGTTGAGTCCTTAATCACTGTAGAGGACTTATTTCAAAATAAAAATTGAGTCATATGATAATTTGCCTACGATCTGACAAATTACCAAATCGAATATAAAATAAAGTCGAGAAAGTGTTGATTGAGACAAACAACAAAGGGAAATAAATTCAATGCGAAATCAGAATCAATCATCGCAAGTGTCCCCAGAATCCGATATTTATGTGACGTCGTCAGGTTAAATTAACCCCGATCAGCATAAATACGCCGTCGATTCTGGCCACGACCGCGAGAACGACCCCGACCTCTCCACTGAGTGTTCCAGCACCTATTCTCCTCGACACTACAATACGGAATTTCATCATACTCATCCCTCTCTTCTGCGAAATATTTATTAAAATCAATACTATGTTGTACGAATTTTTTCATCCTTTTAACGCTAGGACCTCGAGCTTTTTCTGCTTCAAAAAGTTCTTTTTCACGCTCATCCAATATTTTAATGCATTCGTGTAATTCTTTTCGGACAGGAAATGGAATACGGATGTCGGTCAATAACACATCTCGTTTCTGTTCTAATGTCAACGTGTCAGGCAATCGTGCAGTGTAATCGTGGTAAAAACATTCCCTAGGCCACTCCTCATTGAAAAATTTTGATATCCGAGAGTCTATTGAATCATTTGTAGCTTGGATGGGTACTTTAATATCTTTCACTTTTGGATGGTCCCATGACCTCTTACGACAGTTTTGTTTATTTAGGGCTTTAGGGTTGCTTATTTCCACTTTTATTTTTCTTGCCTTGTCAATACTAATCACATTTAAACTAACTTCTAGATTACACGATTTAATCTGCTCAGAACTTTGGCTATCCCTGATCATTTGTGACACATTTACGACTTTCTGCGTATTCTTATCATCAAGCGATTTAAGTAAGTATACGTTGGGCCCTAACTTTTTCTTGATCACAAATGGTCCTTCAAATTTTTCGAACAACTTTGCTGCTAACCCTTTCTCATTATTTGATTGAGAATGTTTAACTATGAAAACTTTTTCCCCAATTTCAAAAACGGTGTTTGCATTATATTTTTTGTTATATTTGAATTCAGATTTTACTCCCTCCAATCGCTTGTGCAACAAAATGAATTTGTCGAATTTATCTTTTATCGAATTTGAATTCTTAAAAATGTCTCCTACGATTAACGCTTCCTTCCGAATGATCGCTCGAGTAGCCAAATGATCCGCCATATTGTTCCCGTGACTACCTGCATGCCCCCTAGTTAGATCAAACCTGACTTCGAGATTATTTTCTCTAATTATATCTTTAACTTCATTGATTAACGTGCTATTGATTTTGGTATCTTTCACTTCCTTCCCACCATTTCCATCTAAGACGCTTATAACATATGAGGAATCAGTGATAATTACGCATTTTTCTTTTTCAGTCGTTACCAATACCTCTAATGCTCTCTTCACTGCGAGTAATTCCATCGTATTATTGGTAATCTTTTCATATTTCGGACATTCGGACACATTGAATACATGGTCAGGACCAAACCACACCCCTATGCCCCCTATCGCATTAGGTGATCCATTCCTTATACAACCACCGTCTGTATGAATTACAACTTCCCCATCATCATTTAATATAAATTCTGAATTTTTACCAGTATTCGTATCACAGTCCATTAAAGATTTCTCCAATTTCGATAAGGTAGCACCTACATCTGGTGTGTTTTCTCGTATTATCCCACCAAAGGCTCTATGATCATGCTCCAACTTCCATATTTGATTAGGGCTAAATTTGTCGACAAATGGCGTATCGTTAATCGATCCGATGACGTCCTTTATAAAAACAGCCCAACCCTTATGATTGTATTCCCGTTTTTTATTACTATTTATACATAAACGTAATTTTGCTCCTAATTCCCTCATCACTCGTTCAGTGAAGTTTGACTTTGGATTGTATATGGAAGTATATCTTGCCGACACACCATTTACCTCACACATTTCTCCCCATGCGTTACTACGGAACTGCACGCCATTATCAGATAAAATGTAACGAGGTTCATGACCATGTTCCTTTACAAAATTTAATACTTCCTTAACCTTTTCAGCACATTTCTCGGCAGTTGCAGTAGTCATTGGGTATGCCCAGGTATAACCTGAAGCTGCATCCTTTGCCACAAAAATCACTTTGACCCCACCACGAGACATGGGTAATGGTCCGAACAAATCTACACCAATCAACTCACCAACTCGTGATCCTTCAACTACAGATTTAAATTCTGAAATTACCTTTTGATTGGATACTTTATTTAAACGACAGGCTCGACAATTTTTTAGGACTTTATTGATAGTTTTTTCCTGATTTGCCCACCAAAAATATCGTAAAGCGATCGCAGCTAATTTTTTAGATCCAGGATGAATATGAAAATTATGTAAATACTGCACCACCATTACAATTAAATGACTAGGTAGGACAGGTACCTCATACCCATCATCTTCGAATTTTCGATATAAGATATCATCGTTAATCTTATAATGCCTTTCATACTTTGAATTAGAATCATTTAATGAGTTGATGATTCTTTGGAGTTTTTTGTCATTCTTTTGGTGTTTACTAATATTGACTAGAGCTTCTACCAAATAATCATCCATCTCTATGCCTAAGTAATTTAAATTCGCAACTTCTTTTTCTTTCTTAGCCTCATGTATCAACATTGCTTCTTCAATTGATTCGACAGTTATCGTGCTAAGCGTTATTTCTGGCACGTAATCATTTTCCAATATTTTAACTCCCCTCTGTAAACCCTTATCGAGTGTACATTCTAAGGAGAAGCAGTTGAAAAATATTATCCACTGACTCAATCGTCTACTATAAGTGGCAAATTCAGCTGCACTTTTCAACATTTGCTCAAATTGAGTTGGGATCTTAATTCTTATACCAAATACAAGAGTTTTTATCTTGTCCAGACATAAAAATAATCCAAGAAGCCATTTCTCATATAATGAATAACTCATTTGGCAACTCTTAAATGTTCGACTTATAAACAATACAACATTTTCTTGACCAGTCAAACTATCGATTTGTGTCAATGTAGCATGTACACGGTCAGATTTAATCAATTTTTCTGTCGAATTTTCTTCCCACTCGTTACCATTTAGTGATACATAGAGGTTGAATGGCAATTCTCGGTTAGGCTTAGTTAGAATGAAAGGTCGACCGAATTCATTTTTCAGTGACTCATACTGTAGGTCATGCTCAGTATTCCACATAATCCTATCTTTCCCGCCCTTAAGTAAATCGTTGAAAGGACGTGTTAACTCAGTATACCTATTAACAAACATAGAATAATAGACAGTGTGTCCTAATAAGGACCGGATATCACTGATCTTTAAAGTCATCGGTCGTTTTTTAACACTCTTGAGTTTTTTCTCAAATTTATCAAAGCAAGTTAGCGTATTTTTACCCTTCTCGATCACCCCTTCGCCAATGTTAAACCCTAAATGACTTACTTTCCTCTTAAAAAGTTGAGTTTTTTTAATTGACAAAGTCATTCCTGATTCACACACACTTTTTAAGACTCGAACAACGTGCTCTAAATTTTGGTCGAAATCTTCGCCGCGAACGGTCACGTCATCCACGTACACTGACACATTTTTACACAAATCCTTTTGCAATACTGTATTCACAACAGCAATAAATACACTAGAACTTATTGCCGTTCCGAATGGTAATCTCTGATATTGATAACTTTGTCCTTCAAATTGGAAAGCCAAATATTTACCAATATCGTCACTGATAGGTATCTGCAAAAAGCCCTGCGAAAAGTCGAATGTAGAAACAAATTTATCAGGTTTAACATTAATTATAGTATCAAAAATGTTTGGCGGGTCATTATGCTGCAGTCGAACGATCTTGTTGAACCCAGACGCTGCTATACAAATTCTTAAGTCACCATTAGATTTAACTGATACTACTAAAGGACTCATAAATTGACTCACAGATTTTTTAATTATTCCTGTTTCCTCCATTTCCCTAATTTGTACACGTACACGATCAGTATAAATTTGTGGCACCGGATACAACTTCGAATCCCACTTAACCCCATCGTCTAGCTCAATGTCAGGAACCTTTCCTTTGTAACAACCTAATTTAGAGCGAAAAACTGATAAATAAGGCAATAACTCTCTAAATGCGTTCATAGCCTGATCATATGAAATTACCCCGTCATTTACCGATATTAACAGCTTTTTCCAAACAGAATTTTTAATTTCTAATAGTTCATCACTCTTCACATTAAAACGTTTACAATATTGATCATCGATTGAAGACAACTCATTAAATAGTCCACATGGTGTGACGTCATACACCCGAGGGGCGGCTAAATACTTCGATTCGTAAATTCTAGTTGCATGTGTTTGCTTCGTTACTGGGTTCACCAAATAAAACAAATAGGCATCCCACATCACACCCCCTTTTAACCTTCTAATTAAATCAGATCCGATAATAATATCATTTTTTAAGCCGTCCAGGACATAAAAATGCAAAGTAATTGTGTTTTGACCTAGACCAACCTCAACATCGATAGACTCCCTGATTCGATCTACACCAACACCATTAGCCATTGATACTATTGGCTGTCGGTTCAACTTCGTCACATTAAATTTTAAATTTTTGCGATCTAATTTCTTTTTGAATTTGCTACTGATCAGTGAAATAGATGCACCGGAATCGATCAATGCAGCTGTAGTCAGATCTCCTATATTCACACTACAATAACAATCAGTAGGATCATAAGCTTCGTCTACAAAGTAGGTACTATCATCACTATTAATGTTTGAAACCACTGCCCTACCGCGAATCATATACTTCGAATTTTCAACCCGACTAGTCAAAAGCGATGCTACTGCGTTGAGAGTTTCGTTTACTATATTATAATTATTTAATCCTTTATCCCAAAAACTAATTCCTTCCTTGTGTTTAGGATAATGTTTAGCGGCTATACCTCGTTTCTTATAATAATACGATGTTTCTGTAACACAATTGCCAATATCACCCACTTCAATAAACGAAAAATCTTTCATCACCTTAATGAGCGTATTTATCAATGGAATATATTTATCGCAGTCTATACTATCATTTGAAAGAACGGGTGGCGGCAAAATGAACATAACATGCCTCACTTTCTTTTGTTGTAATAACTCGAAGAGTAGCCTAAGCGTTGAATGCAACTTATCATCAAAACCATATAGTTGCTCATATGCGCCTAGCGATAACAAAATTCTATCTGGCAACTCATCATTTGTTTTTTTTAAATATTCGTAAAAGTCTTTAATCTCTAAATAAAATTTACAGAATTCCATTTTAGGTATTACAATTGATTGATCACGCTTTAAGAAACGATAATAATGATTTGCCAGTGAATAGGCAATTCCATCACCCATCAGTGTATATCCTACAAGCTTAACAGACATATCATCACCTAACCTACCCAACTTAAAATTACCTATTTTATGTTGACACGAAGGCAAAAGAATTCTATTTTCGTCATTAACATCCTGCGAACATTTTATGTGGTTTAATTCAACGTTTTCTTCTACATCAGCTAATACCAGTCCATTTAAAAAATCGAAATACTCTTTAATATTATTTGGTTTAAACATTTTCATGGTGAAACGATATCGGATAGGTAAAGCTTTTATAAGTGCTTTGATTAAATTACCTTCATTCACTTGCATATCTATGTTATCGAGTACGTTACACATCTTCTCAAACAATTCTTTATAAAGATCCTCTTTAAAATATTCAAAACGTGTATTTCTGATCAATTGCTTGAATCGATCCATTGAATTATTCGATGAAAATTTGATTAAACGAACTCTTCTTTTTGTTATAACCGAATTATCTGATTCAAGTACATGATTAAAGTTATCGAAATTATCCTCGTTTCCAGATTCCGTTACACTTTCAATTGTTAATATGGAATATTTATTCGAAACTGGGGTTTCCCTATTTAACTGTAAATTATTGCAAGGATCAACGGGTCGTTTGGTTGGCATTTTATTTTCGTGAACGATACCTATCTTATTACCTATCGATTTCATTGTACTTGAAGTGCAATTTTTTACAGGTTTTAACATACTACTCGATTGTTGGTTAATATGTTGAGAATAATTATATAAGTTTTTTGAACGCGATTTAGAAATTCTCATCAAATTTTCCTGTTTTAATAAATTACGATCCTTTACTATACCTGCATACGATGTATTTGCTTTTTTCAAAAACTGACAATTTGGATAGGTAATAATACTATCGTTAAAGTCGTTATCGTTAATAAGTCCTCCTTTTTCATTATGGTTTACCTCGACCTGACATGTACTAGGCTCACCATTCACCGCGCACGCATATGATTTACTTAGACCGCTTGCCTCTAAAAAACACTTTAGCGTATTTACAGTAATATTACCCTCACTCTCTTCTTCACTCTCCTCGTCCTCAATGTCTCCACTTGCACTTTCCACACCATTTACTCGTTCCTCAACCTCCTCAGATATACCTTCACTTGTTCTTTGAAGTCTCTCAGCGCTAGCGCTTCGCTCCTCATCAACTACGGCATTTCTCACTAAACTTGGACGAATTGCTGGGAATTCCGAACGATTATTAACTTGGGGGAGGTGGTAGATTAAAATTTGCATTAGGGTTATTATGCATATAATTATAATAATATGGTGGTAATGGCTGCTGTGGCCAAGGAGAATAACACATAGGTGGCATTTGCATCACAGAAGGTATTGGTGGTTGATACGGATTAAAGTAATTAACATCATAATTAAATTGACGATTATTCGTGCGATTACTACGAGGTTCACGATTTCCACCTATATTAGAAGTCACTACGTTTGGGTTGTTTGAGTCCTCTTTGACTCTCGGAACATTACTCTCATTTATATGACTCGAAATTTTTACTTTCTCAGGTCTTCGATAATTAACCGATTTTTCCCCATAAGCGCGTTCTGACACAGCCAAATGTTCCAACTCAATCAACATTTGGTCAAGATCGACAATAGCCGCTGGAGAAATTCTTGACTTCCAAGTATAATGAAGTTTCGAATAAATCGAATTAGCTAACGACATTTTTGTTGGCTTTTCTTCGTCGATACTCAATAAAGCATCAATCCAACCTCGAATTTCTTCAACAAAAATTTCTGATGATAAATCAGTTAAATTTAAACGTCGAAATTTTTCGCGCAAACTCGCTTTTTAATTCTTGACCAATAGCATTCGAGAAAAAGCTTCTTTAAATTTTCATAATTAAATACACCTACACATTTTCTCTCCCAGCTTAAATTTTTTAAAGTCACAGCACTAATCAATAAATCTGACCAATTAGCTTCTGGAACATTTTTAGAGCATACATATGATTCAAAATCTCTTAGAAATTTTAGTGCTAAATGTTCATTTTCTTGAGTGAATTTTGGAACGTTTTTGCATAACAACGAATTATCGGCTAAGTTGAACAATTTTCTCGAACTATTTCGCAAAGAGTCATGATTGACATTAACACCTGGCTGTGTCGAGATGACGCTAGGAGGTGGGATATTAAAGTTTAATGGCTGAGGTAAGATACCCGGTGGTGCTGTTTGACTCCCTATAGAAGACGATTGTGCCCCCTGGTATGACCTAGCTGAGTTAGATTGAGGAACATTGCCAAGGCTTGTAGGTTGACTCAAAACTGCTTGAGGGACCTCAAAACGAGTTTGTCGAGTCTGCCTCATTTCCTCTAGCATGTTCATCATCAAATCTGACGTTCGTCTCTGCTCGATAGCCAGCTGTTGTAATGAATCATTAACTCCTTTCATAAAATCAAATTGATGGAAAGAGTGATTTTCGAGTTTATTCACATTTTCTAAACTGTTTAATGTAGGCAAGCTACCTGCAGCTATGCTTGAATTTTCAAAAACTCCAGCAGAGGTGCGTTGCAAACTACCAGCCGAATTACTTTTAAAATAATTATCACGATTAGTACGATTCAAAACTGGTGTAGTTTGCACCACACTTTCAGGTAAATTAATATTTTCCGATGGTAAATCATTATTTTCTATGCTATTATCAGTAATTGTATCCTTAAATTCCTCATTCATCTCATTGATATTACTATTCTTATTTTTCGAAACAGCTTGCGCAAATGCCATTATAAAATAAAAAAAAACAACAAAAATAGCGCAACAAAAAAAAAAAAAAAGATCGAAAAATCTCAAGGAACAATATTAAATCGCATAAATTGTCAATTTACTGAGGAACACGAGTCCTCACTACCGGGGCACCAATTTTTATGTAATGGATAAAATCCAATTACATATAGAATATAATAATTACACGCAATAAATAATCAAAAAAAAATAATAATAATATCATAATCCTCACCCGGCACCAATTTTATGTAATGGATAAAATTGAAATTTTAATTGAAATTTTTATGAATAAAATAAAAAAAAGTAATTAATATATAAATTTAATATACGATACTGTGTAATCGTTGGATGATCCTCCTTTGCGTATGCAACGATAAAATTTCTACTGTTCCCCAACTCATATCCGAAGTTTGCTGTGAACCTGAATTTCTAAACACGAATACTACGATACGAAACTAAATT